>CAUYUJ010014922.1:268660-367204 GCA_963575745.1 Prorocentrum cordatum
ATAAAGGGGTCGGGGCGGAGGGGCGCGCTGGCTGGTGGGTGGGGTGGGGTGAAGGGGTGTGCCGTGCCGAAATAAAAGTGTCGGGGCGGAGGGGTGTGCCGTGCCGAAATAAAGGGGTCGGGACGGAGGGGCGCACTGGCTGGTGGGTGCTGGTGGGGGTCGGGGCGGAGGGGTGTGCCGTGCCGAAATAAAAGGGGTCGGGGCGGAGGGGCGCACTGGCTGGTCGGTGCTGGTGGGTGGGTGGATGCGGGGGGGGGATGGAGGGTCGCACTGGCTTGTGGAATGTGTAGGTGATGAAGGGGTGTGCCGTGCCGAAATCCGCCGGCCCCCTTGCGGGGCCACCAGGCTGTAGGCGCGGGTTCGCAGTTTCCTGTGCCAGTTGTAGCTTGTAGTTTCCAGTGTTACAATCCTGCTTCTTGCTGGTTACTGTAACTAGTTGACTTCTTGCTGGTTGCTGTAACTAGTTGATTGACCGCGCGAGGGGGGGGAGGCCCAAACAAGACTTTTAGCGTCCCCTGGGCGCGTTGTCTGAATTGCTGGGGGGGCTCGAAATCGACACCCCTCACGCAGATCCGCGGGGTCAGGGTCCAAAAACACAGGGGACATGCCACATTTCTGAAAGTCGGTGCAACCCCTCACGCAGATCCGCGGGGTCAGGGTCCAAAAACACATGGGATTTGCCACATTTCTGAAATTCTGTGCCACCCCTCACGCAGATCCGCTGGGTCAGGGTCCAAAAACACACGGGATTTGCTACATTTCTGAAATTCGGTGCCACCCCTCACGCAGATCCGCGGGGTCAGGGTCCAAAAACACATGGGATTTGCTACATTTCTGAAATTCGGTGACACCCCTCACGCAGATCCGCGGGGTCAGGGTCCAAAAACATACGGGATTTGCTACATTTCTTAAAATTCGGTGCCACCCCTCACGCAGATCCGCGGGGTCAGGGTCCAAAAACACATGGGATTTGCTACATTTCTGAAATTCGGTGCCACCCCTCACGCAGATCCGCGGGGTCAGGGTCCAAAAACATAGGGGATTTGCAACATTCCTGAAATTCGGTGCCACCCCTCACGCAGATCCGCGGGGTCAGGGTCCAAAAACACATGGGATTTGCCACATTTCTGAAATTCGGTGCCACCCCTCACGCACATCCATCGCAAGGCGTGGTAACCCAAACTGCGAGTACTCCCTCGGCCCTTTAATCCCAAGGTGTGGTAACCAAGCTCGTAAACCATACACGTCTTACCAATCGCCCTGTGTGGTAACCCCTCTTGTGATCAGTTGGTTTTGCCGATTGCGAATCGGCCTCGCATGAAGTTCCGATACTGCTGCACGACAGCGCCAAAGCCTCATGACTTAGCTCTTCCATGGCCCATTCTCCGAGAGAGAGGGCCGGCGGCAGGGGGCGAAGCCCTTACGGATAAAGTAGTCGGAGCTCTAGACACTCTGTGCAAGAGGGTAAGTGCTTTCGTCTTCGTTGGCCGATCTCCTCCAAGATGGCACCAAGAGCGCTCCCAAGGCCCCCAAGAGCGCTCCCAAGACGGCTCCAAGACGGCCCAAGAGGGCCCCAAGACGGCCCAAGAGGCGGCCAATACGGCCCAAGAGGGCCCCAAGACGGCCCCAAGAGCGCCCAAGAGGCGCCCAAGAGCGGCCCAAGAGAGCCCCAAGAGGCCCCAAGACCGCCACAACACGGCCCCAAGCGGCCGCGGAGCCTCCCGAGGACGCCCCCGAGAAGCCAAGACGGCCCAAGAGGTCCCCAAGACGCCCGAAGAGAGCCCCGAGAGGCGCCCTAAGAGGGCCCCAAGAAGCCAAAACCATTGATTTTCCGTTGGCGTTTCAAACATTTTAGCGTTCCCGCCCTTTCGGCTTCCCGACGCTCCAAGGCAGCCCAAAAGGCATGCAAGACCGCCCCAAGACGGCCCAAGAGGGCTCCAAGACGGCTCCAAGACGGCCCAAGAGGGCCCCAAGACGGCCCAAGCGGCGGCCAATACGGCCCCCAAGACGGCCCCAAGAGCGCCCAAGAGGCGCCCAAGAGCGGCCCAAGAGAGCCCCAAGAGGCTCCAAGACCGCCCCAAGACGGCTCCAAGTGGCCGCGGAACCTCCCAAGAACGCCCCCGAAAGGCCAAGACGGCCCAAGAGGCCACCAAAACGCTCCAAGAGAGCCCCGAGAAGCGCCTTAAGAGGGCCCCACGATGCCAAAATCACATGTTCCCTACCTAGGCTCTGCCTAGAAGGGTTCTTACCCTATGAGCTTAAAGGGGCCGGGCAGTGGAAATCGCCCCGGGCGGTTCCCCCAGGATCCGCCCCGCGGTTCCCCCAGTTGCGTCCCCTTAGCTTAGCGTTGCTTATCTCATCTTTGCTTAGCCTATTTCATCCTAGCTTAGCTTAGCTTCATCTTAGCTCCGGTTTATCTTAGTTTAGCCTACCTTCATCTTAGCTTTGCTGAGCGTTAGCATAGCAGAGCACAGCATAGCATAGCATAGCGCAGCATATCATTAGCATGGGTGTAATTCCCGACCTAGGCTATGTCTAGAGGGTTAGCTTAGTTTAGCTTTGCTTAGTTTAGCTTAGTTTAGCATAGCGCAGCGCTGCATTAGCATAGCATAACATAGCCAATCCTATCATACCATACCATAGCATAGCATAGCATAGCGCAGCATAGCATAGCATAGCATAGCATAGCATCGCGCAGCATAGCATATCATAGCATAGCATGGCATAGCGCAGCTTAGCATAGCATACATATCATATCATGACATAGCATAGCTTAGCATAGCACAGCGCAGCATGACATATCATAGATTAGCATAGCATAGCATAAGTTTCCTTAAGTAGTTCAAACATTTTAGCGTTCCCGCCCTTTCGGCTTCCCGACGCTCCAAGACAGCCCAAAAGGCCCGCACGACCGCCCCAAGACGGCCCAAAAGGCTCCCAAAACGGCTCCAAGACGGCCCAAAAGGGCCCCAAGACGGCCCAAGAGGCGGCCAACACGGCCCAAGAGGGCCCCAAGACGGCCCCAAGAGCGCCCAACAGGCGCCCAAGAGCGGCCCAAGAGGGCTCCAAGAGGCGATATTTCGGGCCCCGACGGGGGTACACCAATAAATGCTCTCTCCTTCTTTGCCCGATGGCCTCCAAGATGGCCCCAAGAAACCTCCCAAACTCTTACAAAGAGCCCCGAGAGGGTTTCAAGACTCCCAAATGAGCCCCAAGAGAGCCCCAAGAGAGCCCCAGGGCCACGATTCCCTGAGATCCCAAGAGAGCCCCAAGATCGCACGGCAACGCCAGGAGGAGGAGGAGGAGGACGAAGAGAAGGAGCAACGAGGACGAGGAGAAGGAGAGGAGGATGGAAGAACGAAGCCAAAGAGAGGGAGAAGGAAGAGAAAACACCCTACGGTCAGCGCACCTTTTTCGAGCGGCTGCTTTTGGATGGGCTGGTGGGGACTCGCGAAGCGTAAACAATTTCGTAACCCCCCTTTCCCAATCCCCCCCTTTCTTGAGCAGGGACCGACCGTCCCGGCATTACTTTAGTCATACCACGAAATGTTCTTAGAAGACAAAAATGTTGTAATAACAAGAACAATGTTCTTCGAACATAAACCAGATGTGTTAAAACAAGAAAGTGCCAACCAGACATGTTCTAAGAACATTTCGTGGGAACCACAAAAGGTTCTTATAACATTTTATAATGGGGCTATAGGCGAGCCGGGACGCTTCGCCACTGCTTGACTTTCGTCCGGCCCGAGTCTCGACCCCTTCCCCGAATATTTCATCCTGAGTGTTTGCTTCACGGTCCCGGGGCCCTGTAAGGCTCTGTAGGGGCACCCAGGGACCCCAAGCTGGGAACAGCCCCCCGTTCTGCCTGTCTAACGACGCGAGCATGCCTGGGATAGGGTCGCAGGTGGGGTAGGCAGGGTCCCATAGCGGTCGCAGTGAGCGTGGTTCCGTCTCCGATCCGTCTCTCATATCGCAGAAGAGTGTGGTTCCGTCTGGCTGGGATCGTGAAGGACATCGGCCAGACATTGACAGGCTTCCACGGGCAATGCCCTCGGAGTTCTGCCAGGACTGACACTCGAGCCAGGTTGAAAAGGCAACAGCTCCCTCCCAGGGTCCCACATCGGCCGCAGACTGCGTCGGGTGCGCGCTGCCGTGGGCGCTGGACGCGCGCGTGCCCGGCCGGCGCCCCTAACAGCCGGCGCCCCGCCGCACGCGCCGCGGCCCAGGACTGCCGCGAGGGTCCACAGCGGGCCCCGCCGACGCAGGCTGCATGGGGCGCTACGTCTGCACGGCCTCGTGTCGCGAGCGGCAGACGTATCCATATCCGCGCACACCCATGAAATCCAAGCGTCTCAATGTTTGCGAACTGGGCGTTTGTCGCCCAATTTCGGACCCCGGAGCCCTCAGAGACCGATCCGGCTCGGAAAAGAGTGGCGCAGAAAGATGGGGTCTGGGGCTGCGGTCTTGACTTCTGTGCGGTGTTCCAAACGCTTCGCTCCGTCGGATCTGAGAGTCGCGGTCTGGATTCCGGGGCGCGTTCCCGCGGATACGCGGTCGCACGGGCACGTTCCGCGCGGGGCTTCCGCAAAGAAACGCCACGCATCCGCGGGGGCGCGGCTCAGGGGCCCGGCCCGCGAGGCCGCGGATATATGCGATGTTCTCCCAAGATCTTTGTCGCGGTGGCGAGACAATTCCACATCCCTTCACCCTCGCGGTCTGGGCGCCGAGGCAAGCCCCCACTCCGCCGCAGCCGCAGCTCGGGGGGCTGCCTACCTTGCCCCCCCTGAGGGGGCCCATCAGAAGGTCTCTCGAGAGGGATATCGAAACCGATGGGTCCCAACGAGGGGGGGGGACCAGCTCAGGGGCGGGGGGGAGCATCGGCCTGGACTCGGCGACGCGCCTCGCCGAGGAGCCGGCGCTGGGAAACGGATGGGCGAAGCCGCGCGCTCCTGGGCGGAGCGGGCCTTGGCGGCCCCCCTCGGCGACTGGGGGCCAATGCGCTCCCACCTACACCCTGCGAAATGCTTTAGAAATCATGGGTCAAGAAATTCATAGTCTCAGAATTTGAATATAAAAAACCCAGAATGTCAATTCAAATCTTGGGATTTACATCGAAACATTGAGAATAATCGAGACTCTGGCCGAAAACTTGGGTTTTCTTAAGCATCGCCTAAAGTGTACCCCCCCACCCTTGCCCCCGAGCCAAGGCGCGCCCCCATGGGCACGTTCCGAGCGGGGCATCCCGCGCAGGGCCGCCCCACGATCGGCTGGGGTGGTCCAGACGGCGGAGCCCGCGCATATCGCTCGTACTCAGACGGGGTCCACACGAGGTCCGCAGAGGCCTGCACGGGCATCCTAGTGAGCTCGACGAGGGCGAATGCCGCTCGTCGGCGGAGCCCGCGGGTATGGATGTGTGTGTTCCCGCCCGCGAGCCTTGACCTTCTCCAGGACGGCTGGCGCCGCGCACAAGGGGGGACGGGGCGACCCAGACATCTGGCGGATTGAAATGCTTCAATCCTGGCTGGTTGGGGGGCCTCCGCGACCATCAGCAACAGAAGCAAACCCAGGGATAAACATCGCCTCTGGGAACGGGTCACGGTCCTCGGGGGAGGGTGGACCAGGATTCTGAGTCAAGGGGGCATGAGATGAATGTCTTTTGCCGTTTTGTAAATCTCCTTCGGGGTCCTTGTTGCCACAGCACAGCTGGACGCAACTAGAATCACAACCCAAGGCGGACCTCGGAAGGGACCTGGAGACTGATTGCATACCGCGTGGATCGTTCGAGCTTGAACGATCGCGGCTTTCCGATAGCGCGGATCTGGCGATATATCGGCTGATCCTGGACCCCGGCGCAACGGCAGCGTTCAACGATGAAACTCCACGCCGAGGTCGCCGCCGCGTCGACGCGGCACGAACCCGTCAGAAAAGAGAGCGGGGCTAGGCCGGGGGACCTCTGAGAAGGCGAGGCGGGCTGAGGAGAGGTCGGAAGTGTCAAACAGAAGGGGGCTTCTCAGAAGGAAGGAGGGCCGCTGTGACACCCCCTGCCTTCCGAGAAGACCGCCCCCCCCTCGCCCCAATCCCTTGCACGCGCCGCCAGGATGGAGTTGATCTTCCCCTCATCCGTCTGGTCCTGGCCATCGCTCGGACGTCCATTCCCTGTGCTTTTTTTCGGTGTCGTGCGCGTTTTTTTTCGCCAGATGGTCGAGGATGCTCCTCGAAGGTCCTCGCCGAGGAAAGAATGCACACGTTCGAGCAATGCAAAGGGTCCGAGAAAATCGAGAACAGGTTGCCGCCGCCCACGCCCACGCCGGTCGCGATGGCGTCAATGCCCGCGGAGAGCCTCTTCGCTCTCTCCCTGGCCGCCTCCAGCCGGCCCCGGGCCCTGGCGACCTCTTCGAGCTTCTTCCCGAGCGCCTCGGCCCGCCGGCTGGCCTCCTGCTTCTTCCTCAAGAGCTGTGCCGCCTTCTCCTCGCTGGCAGCAATGTCCGTGACAGCAACCTTCAGCAACTGAATGGGGTCGCTCTCGGGGCCGTAGACCGCGGCGCTCACCGTCTCAGATACGCTGACGAGCGCCGCTTTAAAGGACTCGGTCTCGCTCTCCGCAAGCTCGATCTTGGCCTGCATGTCAAGCGCCTCCTGCGCGGCGGCCTTCGTGTCCTTCTCCACGGCAGCCGCCGACGCCTCCAGCTGCTCGACCTCCTTAGCGAGGCTCTGCTTCTCCGCTTCTTCCTTGTCGGCCCTCTGTTGAAGCTCCGCGAGCATACTCCTGAGCACCTTGGTCCTTGCCGATCTAACGGCAGGGTCCTCGAGCAACTCCTTGATCAGGCCGCTCTCGATGCATGGCCTAACGCCGTGCCACGGCTCGGTGCCATCGTTGCAACCGCCGATGTACGTGCCCTTGACCCAAACGGATGGCGCGGACGTCTTCCGCGTCTTGGCCTCGAGCGCCTCCCTGTGCTCGGCAATCGGGAGCAGCGTGAAGTCGATGCCCTCCGCCCTCAGCGCCACCTCCGCCTTGCGGCAGTACGGGCACGCGGGGTCGTCGAAGAAGACGACGTCGGCCGACCTGATGGCGTCCTCGAGCGCGGCCACGCCCGGGCCCGCCGCGCTGCCCCAGCCGAACACGCGCCCGGCCCGCCGGCGCACGCCCGCCGCCGCCAGGCAGCGCCGCCCCCGCCGCTGCGCGGCCGCCCGCCGCAGGCCCGCCGCGCCCCACCTGGGGGACCCAAAGCATGCCGATGCCGCTGTGCTTCAAGGGGCCCAAGGACACACACAAATAAATACACACAAATAAACTGCTTCCCCCATGCTTTCCCATATGTTCTGGGTTTCTGTCTTCCCCCCCACTTCCTATATTTTCCCATATTTTCCTGGGGATCGACGATTAATTGTGTCTGTGTGTTTTTTCCCCTCCTGAGTGCTCCCAGGACCCCTCCCCCTGGGGCGCTCCGACCAGGCCGTGGAGGCGAGTCCGGCGGCGGCGCCGCGGGCCTCCCCGGAGGCCCCCCGAAAAGGCGAAAGGTGGGCTTGCTTTCCACCGCCACCACCACAAGTAGGAGGAGGGGTTCCTCCTCTTCCTCCTCCTCCTCCTCCTCCTCCTCCTCCTCCTCCTCCTCCTCCTCCTCCTCCTTTCCCCTTTCAACTTATGGTAGCGGTGGTGGTGGTGGTGGAAAACAGGCCCATCAGCAGTGGCACCGGTGCCACTTCCCCCTCCTGACCCACAGGCGCCGCCCTCTGGGCCACACCGTGCTGGTGGACCGAGCGCGCTGACGGCCCACTGGCGCACCGCCGCCGCCGAGCCGCGCCTCCGGCGCGGCGGGGCCGCCTCCGCGAAGGCCGCCGCGCCCGCCCAGGCCGCCGCCGCCGCCAGGGCCCCGCAGAGGCAGGCGGCGAGCGCTCCCCGCGGGCGCACGCGGGCGCCCTGGCCGCGGGGGCACAGCGCGCCCCCCATGGGCGAGGACGGCGCGGGCGCTGAGCATCGTTGAGCCGATCGCCCATCCCCGCGGCCCTGGCCTCTGCCGCACCGACCCCGCGTTCCCCCCCTGGATGGTGATGAGCGCTGTTCGCTCTGGGTCCCGCGGGGCCCATCCACCCCTGGGGGTGGGTGGGCTGGTGGGGCTGAAATGCCATGGTTACCGAACGGAGCGAACCCCACCCTCCCCCTCAGAAATCGTGGGGGGTAGGGGTCGGGTTCGCATGTGGCCCCCGAATGGTGTGGTGGGGATGGCTGGGGCTCGGCTCCACGATGCCGAGGCGTGGCTGGCCTGGACCTCCTCGCGCCGTGACGACGTCGCGACGCACAGACTTGGGCAATGTTTGCCTTCGGGTGCCCCTGCCGAGCCCTGGGGCCGTGCAAACAATCAGCTCGGGATGGAGGCCGGTCTGGCGGGAGGGGTCCTGGGGAGCCACGCTGCGAACCGAGCACCGCGTCGGACTTCTGGGGACGGCGCGGGCGTGGCCGAGCAAAGGCGGAGCCGAAACGGCTATACGCTATACGTGCCATCGCTCGGACGTCCATGTCCCGTGCATGTGTCGGTTTCGTGCGTGCTTTGTTCTGCTCGATGGTCCAGGGGATGGTCCTCGATGGTTCTCGCCGACACAAAATGCACACGCCCGAGCGATGCCAGGTATACCCGGGGGAGGGCTCGGGGAGCGGGGCCAGGGAGAGGGCGGCGGAAGGTCTGGGGGGGAGCCTCTCGAGGCGTGGGGATCAGGCGGGGGTGAGGGGATGGCGGCGCTGCCTGCATGGGTCGCCAGGCACAGGACACGAGGGTACCCTTGATCTGGCAGGGTCGACCTACTAATCCAGGCCGCCTGTACTGGTCCCCCCATTCCAGTGCAGCCAGTGGAGCCTGGTGCCAAGAGGAAGCAGCCATTGGCAACTGGTCGTGCCCTCGGGCCCAGTCGAGGGGCGCGCGCCTGCGCCCGCGGAGCCGTGCTGCAGTCCACGGCCAAGGCTCAGGTCGGGCCTGTCCTCCTACAGGCCGAACTTCGAGGAAACATCAAAAACAGCCAAACCAACAAAAATCAAACAAATATTCAAAAATAGAGTAGGCCGACTATTTTCTGACCATTTTTGAATACTCCTCCTGAAGAGGGACAGGCCCGACTTAAGCCAAGGCGGCGGGTCTGGATCCTGGGGCGCGATCCCGCGGGCACACGGTCGCACGGATGCCTCCGGGGCGCCCGCGAAGAGGCGCCCCGCAGCAGCGGGGTCACGGCCCAAGGGCCCGGCCCGCGAGGCCGCGGAGACGGATGTGAGTGCCGCCCACGGGAGCAGGGCGGACACGAGGAGGGGGGCTCTGCTTCTGCGCGAGGCCGAGCCCCAGCGTCCTCATCCGCTCGGGCGCGCAGGTCTCGGTCGTTCGTGCGCATGGGGCGCCTGACTCCAGCCGTGCATGGGAGCGGCTGCTGCCCACCGCGGTGCGCGGGAGGCGATGCTTTTGCAGCAGGCCTGGGACCACTGTTGGGACGACCAAGGACACGTCGTGCAAGCTGGCTGGTCCCGCGTCCGCGGGGACCGACCAAGTGAGAAGCACTTGTGAGTGCGCGGGCGCGCACCGCGTCCCATGCTGGCGGGCGGCGTCGCCCCGCTCGCTCGAGCAGCCCCATCAATTCAGCAACGAGGTGACGTCCTCAGCTCTGTCCCGCTTCGCATGCTTGATGATGGACGGGCTCAATGCTCCAGTGACTTCGCACGTGGTCGACCGCAGGAGTGCGTCCTCTCAAGCGCCTCCAGCCTGGCAGTCTTGCCCTCCCCGAAGACGCAGATCGCGTCCATCGTGTCCTAGGCATTTCGCTCGGTTGCTGTTCTGCTAAGTCGTGCCTCACCAAAGTCAGACTTGGCCTGGACTTTTGGCGCCTTGCGCGATATTTTCAGATTGCGGGTGCATGGGACGTCTGCCAACGGATGCACAAACCCCTGCGTCTGCTCCCGATGCCCTGCCAGTCCTTCCCCACCGCGCCAGCCACGCCGCTGGAACAGGCTGCTCAGAGAGCCTCTGTACACCACCGTCATGCCTGACCGTGGCCATCCTAGGCCCTTGCATTGTGTATGCGGCATCCTGGCCTTGCCCAGGGGGGTCTATGAACAATCCTAGGGCCCAGGCCCTGGCCAGGCAGGGTAGAAATCTGCGACGACGCCTTCTGCGGACATCTGGGAGACGCAGGGGATCCTACGCCCGTGCGACTGCGAACGTGGTGGAGACGTCCACGCGGCTTTGACTTCAATGCGTTTTTCCAGGAGCGTCGGCCCGGATGCCTACATGCCCGCTTCACGCTGGGTGCAGCACTGGCTGGCAGCCCCGGCCGCTCCACGGCGACGCACCTCGCCATGTGGGTGCCCTCTCCTCTCGCCGCCCTGGCAGGGTGTGTACGCCATCCTGGCCAAGGCCAAGGGGGCCACATGCACCATCCTGGCGGAGGCCAGTAAAGGAGCCCAGGGACACACACACACAAAAATACACACAAATAGCAGGATTCTCCATATGTTTCAATATTTTCTGGGTATTTGTCGTCCCCCCCACTTCCCATATTCTCTCATATTTTCCTGGAAGTCGACGATCAAATTGTGTCTGTGTGTTTCTTTCCCTCCTGAGCCAGGGGCGCCATACACCATCCTGGCGCTTAGGGTGGCCCTGGCTGGGCACTCTGGTGGTGTGGGTGGCTCCCTTCTGCGAGTGGTGTGGCAACGACGACGACAACGACGACGACGACGACTCAGAGAGCAGCTGCAGACGCAGCCTGGTGCAGCGGGTGCCCCATGATCGACACGCCGATGGGAAAGCTGTCCGCCAACGGAGGCGGCGCCCCAGCGGCACCAGCCGGCGCCTGCGGCGGGATGCCGCGGCGGCGGCGGAACTCCTGGGGCGGGTCTTCTCTACGTACGCCACTTAGCGATCCCTCTTCGGCCCTTCCTCGACCCTTCCTCGATCCCCCTCGGATCCTCCCTCCACGCCACCTCGAGGATCGCGCCACGCAGTGTGCCACGCGCGATTGCCTTCGCGCCCCTGGGGGGACCTGTCGCCGCCACTGCAATCTTGCTGTGAACACTTCTTAGTCTGGTGGTGGTTCTTCGAGGTCTGTGCTGGTCCTTGCTATTTGGTTGCGCCTCGTTCCACTTTCTCTGGTGACGACCCCTCTATTGTTTCTGAATGCTCTTCTCCCTGCAGCTTGAAGATAACTGCGACAACGTGCCAATAAGAAACCAACGAATGGCGTGTGCGCCCGGTCACGTCCGTGAATACGGCGCCTGAATCCGCGAGGCCAGCCTCGTGCTACCAGCGACCCATCCTGAACACATACTTTTTGTTTCGATCCTGAACCTTTGGCACGGTGCCCACCTCTGCCTGATAAAAGGGTGCTGGTGTCGAGTCCACCCTGATAAGGGGTCCGCCCTCGATCGAACGCACATCCTCGAGTAGGGGTGCGGCCAAATAGCCTCCCCGGGATTGCATCCCCGAGCTTCGCTGCCTTTCTGAGCGGCCAGCTGCTCTTGTAGAGGCCTCCTCGATGGGGTCCGAGTAGATGGGGTCGGAGGATCGCGCCGTCTCATTGATGCATCGGCGATGCACCGGCGAGGCATCGTCGCGTCGATGTCGGCTATGCATCGGCGACGTCGGCCAAGAGAAAATGAGGCTCTGCATCGAGCCGCATCGTCAACGCATCGCCGATGCGGCGCGATCCTCGGCCCTCATCTACTCCGACCCCATCTGGGAGGCCTACAGTCGGGCTGAAAGAAGGAACGCTAAATGAGGAACGAAGCCCCTTCTTGGCCCTGTAAGCGCCTCCGTGCCCCAGGAGGGCAAGAGGAACAGCACTGGAGGAACCTCAGGAACATCGAGCCCTTTCCGAACCCAAACTGTTCCTCACTTCAGCGTCTTGACCGTACTCGAGCAACCGACTGCGCAGCACAACCGAGGCAGAGGTGGGCAGGCAGAGGCTCACCGTGCCCACCTCTCCCTCTGCTCCTCTCCGCCCTTGGCCTCCTCCTCGCCCTTGGCCTCCTCCTCCTCCTCCTCCTCCTCCTCGTCCTCCCTGCTCCTCCTCGCTCCTGGTGTGTCCTCCTCACGTCTCATTCGGTCCACTCCTGCTCCTCCTCGTGCCTCATTTGGCCTCTTTCTGCTCCTCCTCGTCCTCCTGCTCCTCCTCGTTCTTGGTGTCATCCTCCTCTCTCATTTGGCCTCCTCCTGCTCCTCCTCGTCCTGGGCCTCCTCCTTGGCCTCCTCCTGCTCCTCCGAGGGCGCAGACGCCCGCAGCCACGGCGCACACGAGTGCCCAGAGCTCGCCAGCTCGCTCGGGGCTCCGGGACAGCGAGCGAGGCTCGGCTCCCCTCGCCATCCCGGGCCCAACCTCTGGGATGCCCACGCCGTTGGCTACTCATGCTGGCTTCTAATTGTGCTCGTTTCTAGTTGTTCTTGCTCCCCTAGTGGCCAGGAAGAGGCCCAGGATAGAAGCATTAGACATGAAAGGATCTGGGCCCCCAACAAAAATCAAAGAACTTTCGAATACTTAGAAATGAACCATGTGTACGTGCCCCCCAGCTCTGTCCGATCTGGGCATGATGCTGAACAGGTTTGGAACACATGTGGGACAAGATGTCGAGACCGCATGCGCGCCGCCACGAGTTAGACGAGAAGAGCAGGGAGCGGCGGGAGGAGCAGGAGTGGCGAGATGGAGCAGGAAGAGAGACCGAATGGGGTGAAGATGCAAGACGAACTGGCGTCAATGTCGCCGCCCAAGGCTCCCATCGGTTGGGTGTCCGTGCCTTGGCCAGCTTGCCGCGCGAGCACGTTGTGGGCGCGCGGGGCGCCTCCTCAGGCGGAAATCACCCTGGCGGCATCCGTGCTGGAGCGCAGGTGCGCCCGACGGTGCGGCAGAGCCGCCCGACGACGCGGCGCCGCCCCGCGCGAGAGCCAAGACTGGTGGCAGCCGACAACCAGGAGACTCCAAAATCGAATCGATAAGCCGGATAGACGATCGACATGGATCGGATCCTCAGAAATCGGCAGCCGAATCTGGGAGAACAGAGAACCGAGACCCGCACCAAACACTTCTGTCCCAATTGAATTGGATTTGCGTTTGAGCCAGGTCAAGCCTTGTTCACCGAACCGCCAGGGAGAAAAGTGGAGGGAGAAAAGGTAAGCATCGCTTGTGAGGTCCGCCAACGAGGCCCATCCGCGAGAGCCCAGCAGGGGGAGAAAAAAACAAGAAATACTAAAAAAATACCCCAACCGCTCAAGAATTGGCCAAAAACAGTCCCCAGACAATTTTTTGACTATTTTTGAATAATCTCCCTGTAGAGGGACGGGCCCGACTTAATCTCAGGCCCAGGCAATGCCTGCAAAATCCTCGCAGGACTACGCACCCTCGGGGGCTTCGTTCCAATGGGGGTCTTGGTGCTGGCGTCGGCTTTCCGACAAAAAGCAGTGTTGAAAAGCCAGTGCCGGCATCAAGTTGCCACTGGAAAAGTTGTGGACACTGGCTGGGTGAGCGGGGCCCCCTAAAGCCCCAGGGCACGCTAGGGCCGCCGAACATCCCAGGCCCCATGGAGCCCGAAGGGCGAATGTCAAGACGCGAGGGGCTCGCAGGGCCCGAGGCCTCACAGCGCACCTTGGCGTCATGGGGCTCACTGGAAAGGAAGAGGGGGAGGGTCCGCGGCGTCCTACATCTGTCCTCCATATCTTCTTTAACAGCGGCCAGACGAAGAGCGCGAAGACAGTGACGAGGGTATGAGACTGAGACTCAGGGTCTCTTTCCCGAAAAGATCTTGGCGCTGGTGTCGAGTTCCGGTGCCCCGAAAATCAAGTCGTAAGGCGTCGAATCGGCGGACATCGGCAGGCTAAGAAAGCATCCGTGGAGAAACCGAAGCCCAGTTCGGAATCCCAGGTCGAATCGAGGCGGAATCGGAATCGATAGAGATCGAATCGATTCGAGTGGAGGAGTCGAAATGAGCCCTGCAGCTGCGTGAGCCACCGAACGCCGACGGAAACTGCATCTGCAGCGCGGGGACGCAGCGCGTGACGACCAGCACCAAAGCCACAGCAACAGTTACGAATTTTCGACTGTTTGCATCTTCACGCCAGAGGCCTGTATGTGTAAACCCCAACTGTGACGGCGCTGATTGCCCATGTAATGCGTACAGTGGGACGCGGTGTCTTCATAGAGCCCCTCTTCCCTCACCTGGTTGAGTGATAGGCGACCCTTAAACAAAGCAACATGACTGAGCATGTTGGACAGAAATTGTCAACCCTCCGTCACCACATGGCTAACTATGAGCCGTGTCTACATCGCAGGGTGGGGGTGCTGGGACAGGGCATACCGCTCACTGACAAAAATTGTGCCCCGATTCATGGTCGCTACGATCGCATCGGCAGCCTCCCAAATCGAACAAGAGGTTTAGTGCGGGGCCAGATATGACGCAACGATCACCTGCGACAGTGGTACAACCTCACCGTATGCAGCAAATGCGGAGGCGGAGCCTCGGGGCTCAAAACAACGACCCGCCCGTGACCCAAACCAGCGCCAGAGTGTCAGGCTACCCTGCTGCACCAGCACCTGGCTCCCGCAAAGCAGCCAGGTGCCCTCTTGCTGTCTGCGTTGCCACCCTGGATGCGTCAGCGTCGTCTTGCCTCAGCGCCTGAGAGGGTAGAAGTGCTCCGAGCAAGTCGCCGCTCACACCCAGACGGATGCATTTGCCTGGTTGGTGGGCGCCTGGGCGGTCTGGAATGGGCCCCGAGAAGATCTGCCAAGAAGGGATAAGGACAAATCCGCTCAAAATCGGTTCCACGACCCCTCACAAAATCCATCTGGTGCAGAGTTTCACCCCCGGCCTGTTTTCCAGCGCCGAGGAGGAGGAGGAGGAGGAGGAGGAGGAGGAGGCGAAGCACCTCCTCGAGCCCTGGGACCTCCAGCCTCGCCCCCTCCTCCTGCGGACCGGAGCCGGTGCTGGGCCCCCTCATGACCCACAGCCGGCTCCAACCCCGACGGATGCGTTCCCCTGGAGGAGGAGGAGGAGGAGAAGGAGGAGAAGGAGGAGGGCGAGGAGGGCGAGGAAGAGGGCGAGGAGGAGGAGGGCGAGGAGGGCGAGGAGGGCGAGGAGGAGGAGGAGGAGGGCGAGGAGGGCGAGGAGTTGGAGGCGTCCCTGGGCGCACGCGGTGCCCCGTCGAGCCACAGGAGCCCCAGCGTGCCCGCCGAGGCCGATCGATCTCTCGAGGCTGCGCCGGGCCGCCGCGGGGCGTCGGCGCGTCGGGGCCGCGCGAGGGTGGCGCGAGAAGGACCACGCACTTGACAGAATTAGAATTAGAATTAGAATTACTCCTCCTCCTCCTCCTCCTCCTCCTGCTCCTCCTCCTCCTCCTCCTCCTCCTCCTCCTCCTCCTCCTCCTCCTCCTCCTCCTCCTCCACACTGGGTCGGCCCTGACAGGGCCTCGCCTTCGGCGCGTCACGGCTTGCTGTGGGGCAGTTGTCTGCGACACCGCCGCCACGGAACAGTGCGGAGTGCGGGCTTTCGCCGGCGAGCGAGTGCTGTGCAGGCCTCTTGCTCCATCGGAATAGTGCGCCGAGGGGGCTCGGTGGTTCACCGAATGGGACGTCGCTAAGATGAAAAGCACCAAGACTCCGACGCCAAATACTGGTTTGCGGCCACCAACAACTTGACAATACGGTCGTAGAAGCCTCCCAAATGGCTGCTTCATGAAACTCTGAACCCTAATCGTCCCTTGGAGGACAACATATCTATTCCGCCCACTTCCTCTGGCGGAGCCGCCCTCGTTTGACTTCTGCTGGCTTCCGCCGCCCTTCCACCACCTTCCGCCGAGGAAGAGGTGTCATCTCCGTCGATCCTCGAAGGCGAGGCCCTTTCAGGATCACCCCAAATGGGGCACGAGCAGATGGAAACGGAGGATCCCGCCGCATCGACGACGTCGACGTAGAGAAAATTGGTGATGCGGCGCGATCCTTCAACTGCATCTACTCGGACCCAGTGTGCGATTCCTAGAAAAATGAGGCAACGCCCGGGAACAACTCGTGGGAACGATGAACTGGGATACGGGATGGAAGCATACAACACGTCGTTCATTTCTAATCCTGCTCATTTCTGATTGTGCTCGTTTCTAATTGTTCCTGGCCCCCTAGTGGCCAGGAAGAGGCCCAGGACAGACTAATTAGACATAAAAGGATCGTCCCCCCAAAAAAATCGAAGAACTTTCGAAGAATGAGAACTGAACAATGTCTACTCGGACCCAATGTGCGAGTCCTAGAAGAAGGCAGCGCCCGGGAACAACTCGCGGGAACGATGAGCTGGGATACGGGCTGGAAGCATAGTGTCAATGACACGCCGCCGTTGGGGTGCAGTTCGACCACGTCGTAAGGCGTGAGGCGTCTCATGGGAGGTCTTCATGCTTGCCGTCGCTGGGACGTCCATTTTCCGTGCATGTTTCGGTTTCGTGCGTGATTTATCTGCTCGATGGTCCAGGAAGGTCCTCGATGGTTCTCGCCGAGAAAAAATGCACACGTCCGAGCGATGCCAAGCGTGAGAACAGTGACAGGATGTTAAGCCCGAGTGAGGGGCACTAAGCTGGATCAGCCCAGATTGAGCCCAATATTTGAACCAACTGAACGGAGTTTACACGAAAGGAGACTTTGCCGGATCAGGCTGGATTTAGACCACGGGTATACAAGCGCTGATGTTGAATTGAGCTTCCCAGGAGTTGCATCCGAATGAAAATGCGCAGGAAGGATGCAAGGTCCTTGGATGCCGAAATCGACGCTGAAGTTGGAACCCCACGGCCCATGGCCAAGGGCTAGCATGGGCTGAGAGGCAAGGATGCGAGGTCTCCCTTGACCAATGATTTACCCGTCGGTCGGAAGAAGTGGGTAGAAACAACGTAGGAAGGCGTTGGAAACAAATTGGGTTTCCGCCCGCCTCCTGAAGATGGAAAAGGGAAAACCGTTCGACTCTCGAAATAAGAAGACGGCTAAAATAGATTGGGATCTGGGAGTCCAAAAATACCTACCTTTAACGACCGCTCTGTATCATCATGATCTAGTTTGCGGGCTTAGGCAGGACCAAATGGATTCGGCCGGATCTCGACAAAGGAATTGCCAGCTCCGATGCTGCAGTGAACCTCTCAGAAGCTGCACCCCAAAGGTGCGCAAAACACGCAACCGGGACGATCCTGCGCAGGCTAAGGGTCACGGTGGCCCCGGAAGACGTGATCTAAGACCGATGTGCTCGTCTGTACCCGTCGTCGGAAAAAGTAGGTAAAACAAATGAAGTAGGCAGGCGGATGAAGTAGATTGGCCCCAGGCCCTCCCAGTGAATAACAGAACGCAGCAAAGGTAGATCGATTATTGAAGCAAGATGGCGCTTGAAATAGATTGGGATCGGGACATCCAAACCTACCAACTTTCAACGACTGGCGTGTTAGAATAAGAGTTGCTCGCACAACGCACCTTGCTAGGGGGCCACACGCCAACCCTACCCCCCCTCACCACGATTTCTGAGGGGGAGTGGGGTCCACTTCGTCCGGGAGCTCCCGAGCGAAGCGAACCCCACCCTCCCCCTCAGAAATGGTGGGGGGTGGGGGTAGGGTCCGCATGTGACCCCCGATCAGAATGACTGCTATCCCTCCCCGGTTTCTTCTCTCACTCTTCATTTCCGCTGTTCTTGCATGCCTCGTCGATGTCAGCCCACTGCAACATTGCAGCGCGAAGCAAGTGCCTTCTGGGGTGAATCGGCGCTTGATTGACTAAACAACTGATTGATGGCTCGACTAGGGCTGCTTGTTGCTTTGAGAATGTCGGTGCATCCTGGCGGGAATCCGACACCGCACGTGGGCCCCTTCTTTTAAGTCGGGCCTGTCCCCCTACAGGGGGATTTTGGCCGACAAATAGAAAATACCCAAAACATAACCCTAAAATGCCCAACCCTACTTGTGCCGCACTCGCCACAGAGCGCTCGCAAGACAGCCACGCGGGGGACGGGCTGCTCGAAGGCGGCGGCGCTGCTGAGAGTCGCGAGGGCTGCAGGCCTCCCTCCGCGGGTCCAGGCCTGGCCGAGCTCGGTGCGCTACCCGACGGAGCCTACAGTCAACCAGTATAGTATTAAATCGGGCGTGCCCCCCTGCAGGGGGATTTTCGACAACAGATAAGAAATACTAAAGAAATACTCCAAAATGGTCAAACATAGTCGCAAATCGTCCCCAAACTATTGTTTGACTATGTTTCAAGATTCCCCCTGTAGAGGGGCA
This sequence comes from Prorocentrum cordatum, assembly GCA_963575745.1. NCBI lineage: Eukaryota > Dinophyceae > Prorocentrales > Prorocentraceae > Prorocentrum > Prorocentrum cordatum. Next base: position 286,912 of record CAUYUJ010014922.1, read on the forward strand.
CGCCCGACTTAAGTATAGCAAGGATGCGCGATAACGGGTGCGGGCTGCGCTGGACACGTGCGCGCGCCGCGGGACGCCTCGCGTGCATCCGTGTGCGGAACAGCTGCGCATGCCAATAGCATGCTCGGTACCCCCCCCCGCGCGGACGCACTGCACGTGCGAGCAATGCGCGATCCTGGAGACGCGAGAACACGCTCGGCAATGCGCGAGCCTACAGCCAACCAGTATGCAAGGGCCTTGGGGGGCCATGTCGATGCTTCTCGAGCGGGGCGCGGCCGACGAACGTGGCCAAGGATGGGCCGAAGGGACAAGGATGCAAAGGTATCCTGGGGAAGGTTGCCCATCCTGACTGTACGGGTTGACAGTATTACGACATACACGTCGGTCGGAAGAAGTAGGTAAAACCATCAAGTAAGAAGGCGGATAAAGAATATTGTATCCGAGCCCGCCCAAGATATAACAACCCACAGCAAAATACAGCTTATTGAAATAGCTTCAAACAACAACAAACAACATCAACAGACACAACAAACAACAGCAAGGCGCTTCAAGAAGATTGGTGCCTGGGAGTCCAAGAGCACCTACTTCCAAGGACCGCATGTATCTATTTCGTTGGGAGTCAGAGTGTTAGCCAGCGTGGGCCCAAATCAGTGTACTTCTAGCAATCGATGTCGTGCAACCTATGTGGAGCAATCGATGTGGTGCAGTCTACTTGGTGCAGTCTGTGTTGTGCAATCGATATCGCACAATGTATGCTGTGAAATCTGTGTTGAGCAATGTGTGTAGCGCAACTTATGTGGTTATGTCTACGTGGCGCTAATTTGTGCTGCAATATACGTTGTGTAAACGGGTGCAAATCTGCAATCACTGTGTTCCGCAATCTGCATTGTGCAATCGACGTGGTGTAGCCTGCGTTACGCAATAGATAACAAGACCTATGTGGTGTAATACATGTTGTGCAATCGACGGTGTGCAGTATATGTGGTGCATTCGATGTTGCACAATCTAGATTGTGCAAAACTTCGTGGGACAATATATGTGGTGCAATACGTGTTGGTGCAATCTACTGTTCGCAAACATATCATGTGCAATCTCTGCTCTGCAATCGATGTAGTGCATACTACGCGGTGCGCCATGCATGTTGTGCAACCGACGTGGTGTAATCTATGTGGTACGATCTATCAGTTGCAATCGATGTGGTGCAATCTATGTGGTGCAGTCTACGTGGTGCAGTATATGTATGCGGTGCAACCTAAGCGGCGACGGGGCGGCGACGAGGCGGCGACGGCCACAACTTAGCTACCACAGCGACACACCGGCCCAGACGACGGGCGGCGACGAGGCGGCGACGAGGTGGCGACGGCCACGACATAGCCGCCAGAACCACACACCTGCCCGATTGCTCCTAACAGGGGGAAAAAACAATGCAAGCACTGTTTTGGAAACGATGCAAGCGCAACAAATGAGAAGGCTCGTGAAACGCGACCCAGGGGCAAAAGCTTACAAAACCCTCGGCCAGCACCGAACGCCATGTGCAGACTGTGGTAGCAGTGTTCTGGCCAATTTTCTGCAAAATCGCACTGTTGCCTGCAGTATTGGTAACTATGTCACAGCGGCCGGGCGGCAACAAAAAGAATACAACAAAGTGACCCGCGCGTGCATACGCTTGCCGGGCCTTGCTGGCGGTACCCGCACACATTCTCTCGCGGACACGTGCAAGGAGCTTGACATGAAGAGAGCAAAGGAATCCAAGCAGATTGGACACGACGAAAATCAGCGGATATTTCCAACGGCGCCCAGATTATAAGAAGGGCATGAAGCTCTTCGAGAGTGTTCATCGCAAACGCGCTATAATTTCTGTTCTGCGAATGGGCACCCGTGTAGGTCTCGACGTCCCCAAAACACCGGTTCGCAACACTCTTGCGTCTTGCGCTCGAAAACGCACGTTGGCCCTTCTCTAGTTTGCACATCTGCAAGGGGTCTCAAGCACTGAGAAGGAATGTCCTACAAACTGAGTGCGTATTTTCAAAAATACGTCATAGCCGCAGACATCCGATGTCTGAAAATTCTCGGCGCTCTCGCGTGCACCTGGGGCATGGTGTGTGACTTCCCCTGAGTTCTCAGGTGCGCATTTGCGACCCCGCCAATATATCCCAGGATGGTCCTGAAGCTCCGTCCTGAAGCGCTCTTGGGGGTCTCTTCCGCCGCCGTGGGGGCCCTCGGGACTGGCCTAAGAGGCCCTCAATCGTCTCACAACTTGAAATTCCTGAATGGTTGTATCACTACCGCAGTTTCGACCTGAAAGGTGTCCATGACGGCTCAATTGGCCCCCCTGATTGCCCCTAGACAGCCCCCGAGACCGCAGCAGAGGCCCAGGATGACCCGAGGAGAGGCCCACAGGGAGAAACTCCAAGAGGCCCTCAGGAACTTCCCCTGTGAAGGTGACCCCAGGGACCGCCGGCCGGTCTCCAAGATGCCCCCGACAAGCCCCCAGTAGGCCTGAAGAGGTTAGCAGTAAGGGAAGATAGGCCCATGGATATGCAAGCCCTTGTGCCTCACAATGCTGTGCTGGCACGAAATCGTGACACCACGGCTTGTGGTGGTTATTCTCATCCTCAAAATTAATATGTGTTCACCCTCTTCAGTCCACCATCTCGCTTCTCCTAATCCCTTCTCGTACGCCTCGTTTGTCACGCTGCATCACATTATGTTGTGCTCATCCGTCTCCACCCTACTCCCCCTCCTCCAGGGTCCATGCATCCGTGTCGACCATATACCTATCCGTCGATGCGCCCTCCCCTTCTCTTCTCTCTACTCTGCCATGTGCCCCTCGCCCTGTTCCGCACCGTTCTTCGATTCCGACCTTCTCTGGCATTCTGCGCCTCGTCGTCCCCATTCTTCATCCTCCTCGTTCCTCCTCCTCGTCCTCGTCCTCCTCCGGTTCCCTCCTCTGCGGTCGGGAGGGGGAGAACGAGGAGGGACATGCACGAGCATGTCTGCCAACATCGCGCAAGGAGGGACATTACTATCGGCTCTCAGTTCATTGAGCTCGCGGCAGTGAATATCTGAGCTCCCTGCGCTCCTCGTGCCGCGTATACAAAGGTTTCAGTGAAACACCTGTATGCGCGTTAGACATGAAACAAAGAGGCTTGGGTGCACAGCCGTTGGTCCCAGTGCCCATGCTGCTTACCACTTGCCGACGGTATTCACACATTGACAGAGTCATCAGACGGAAGCTACTGTCCTGGGTGCTTCCACTTGGGCGAAACATGCAATATGGGAGACGCACCGACTGAGGAAGCTCGTTCAAAGCTGCGGCCCAGAGTCCATTGCGAGGCTCAGCAAGCGCGTGGTAACTGACACCCGCTGCGCGTGGCGTGCACTTTCTCGCGGAGCACCTGGAAACGACTTACCGACCCATGAGATTGTCTTGAAAAGAGAACTGGCGTGTTAAACAACACATGACCACAAATCCGAGGTGGGCTTCAAACGACTGACCTGTGATACAGCACCCTCTGCGCAATCTGTACCCGGACAAAGCCAGGTCGACCATGCGAGGGAAAGGGGAAGGCGGCTGAGTGCGCTTGTGCCCACATGCGCCTCAAAATGCCAGCCCCATGCGAGCTCGCGGCGCCAACCAACAAATAGTTGAGCCGTGTGCGCCGGACGAGTCACCCCAACAGGGCACAAGAGTAAGCAGGATGGAAAAGGCAAGACAAGGAAGGATGGAGGATGCGGGCAAAGTAAATCCCACTAGCCCTGTTAGGGCGCGAGCGGTTTAGAGCGTTTCCTCTTCCAACCTCCCTACTTCCCCTTCGTGGAGGGATTTGCCCCTCCCCCTACCCCCTGCTCCTGGACCTGGACAGAGCGTTTCACGATCAGCTGGAGTGTCCAAAGCGGCCTCGGCGAGAAGGCCACATGTTTTGGGCCTAAGGTTTGGCCACATGTTGCTGAGGTTTGGGCCACATGTTGGCCTCCAAGGGGGGGAGGGGGGAGGGCGACGCTAATCAAGTACGCCCGCTCCGTCGATCGATCGCCTCCAAGGTGTCTCCAAGATGGCCCCCGAGGCCCGCAAGAGTGCACCAAGAGGGCCCCTAAGAGGCGCCCAGGAGGCCCCGTGGGGGCCCCCATGATGCACCCAGGATGCCTCCAAGAGGCCCCAAGAGGCCCTCAAGAGGCTCACCCGAGGCACCCAAGACTCTTCAACAGGCCCCGCGGGGCCGCCACGTGGCCTCCAAGAGGCCCCAAGAGGCACACAAGAAGCTCCCAAGGGACGTCCGACAAGACTCCGAAGAGCATCCAAGAGGCCTCTGGCCTTTCTGCTCGCCCTCCTCTTCCTCCTCTTCCTCGCGCGCCCAATCCTCACCCTCCCTCACCCCTCCTCCCTCCCCCCGCTCCCCCCCCCCTTCTCCCTCCTCCTCCTCCTCCTCCTCCTCCTCCTCTTCCTCCTGCTTCCTCCTCCCCCATCACCCTCTGGGGGCATGACGGCTTCACAACCTTTATTCTACTGCGTGCTCCCCCACATCGGGGGTTACTTTTTGGTACGCGGGCGCGCGAAGCCAAGTCGAACGCCGAGCAAGCTAGGGCGGGCGGCGCCGTAGCGAAGGAAAACACGCCTGTGGGGTTTCGCGAAGCGTCTAGAGTTTACCATTGTTGACTTGGCAATTCTGGGTTCTAGATAACATGTTTGGAAGTTGCGGTGTCACCTGGACGTGCATGCCGAGATGGTAATTCGTCAAGCATATTCGAAAACTCCAACAGATCGATCTCGCCATTGCCGTCTGTGTCGTGCCGTTTCATGAAGTCGGCAAGCTCCTTCTCTGAAAGTGTCGCGCCCAGCGAGCGCATGGCCAAGCGCACCTCCTCCTTGTCGATCTGCCCACTCTTGTCCGAATCGAAAAAATCGAAGATCGTGCGCACCACCATCTTCCATTGCTTCGGTGACCGCTTCACGACCTCCAAAAAAACGTTACCATCCAACTCCAACACCATGGCCCTCTTCCGGCACACCACGCTCGCGGCCCTCGGCCTGTCGTAGAGGATGGCGAGCTCGCCAACGATGTCGCCAGCGCGCACCGTCTTGACGACGGCGTCTGTCCCGTTGATGGGGACCATACAGTCGAAGGCGCCCGAGACAACCAAAAACATGGAATCTCCCTTCGCCCCCATCGTGATGATACTCTCGCATGGCTGGACCACCCGGGACCTCATCGCACGGATGACCAGCGCCATCTCTTCTTTGCCAAGGGACCGAAAGAAGAGGCTCTTGGACAGATAGCCCCTGATGATCCTCGTGGACGGGGGCGTCTCGGGGTGGACGTCCGTGGCCGAGGTCAGCCTCGCCAGCGAAGCTCCAGAGAGTCTCCTCCTCAAAGCCTCTGAAAGAACAGGGAGATACCGATACCGTAGCTCCCCCGACCATTCCAGTGTCGGGAGCGGCCAAGAGGGGGGGGTCCAAGAGGGGGGGGTGCAAATCATGACCGCCATGAAATCTGGGGGACTATCATGGCCCACGCCAGGATATCCCCCCCCCCCTAGTCATCACCCCCCTCTTTTCCGCCCCCGACCGACCATTCCATTGGTGCGCTGCGACCGGGGTTCCGGGACAAGCTCAGCCCTGCGGACGAGGGCGCCACAGGAGGCCGAGAAGGGCGGAAACGAAGGAAGGGCATCGGCCCGGCGGCGATACAGTCGGGGCCTTGACCTGAGGAGCCCTAAATAAGGAACGGGGCCCCTTTTTTCCATAAATGAAACTTCGATCTCCGATCGGAAACATAAGGAAAACCTGAGGCAAGCTGCGAAGCGCTCAAGGAACGCGGAGCCCCTCCCCAACAAAAAGGGTTCCTTCTTCAGGGCCCCGACTGTACCCGAGGCCAACCCCCGCCAACTATCGAGCCCCCTGAATCGATGACGGGCGGGGGTAGAGCACGGAGTTCGCCAAGTGCTCGGCGAATTCCGGCTCTCGACGTGTTGCCTGAAGCCGTTGCTTGGTGAGGGCAGGGTGCGGACTCAGGCTGGACCTAAACGTTGTTTTTCGTTTTGTGTCTGCTTAGCTGTTCGTTCTGCTCTACTTGCTTTCCTGTACTTCCCTCCCAAAGCGAGAAAGAGAACGCAGCCGAAGCCCAGCAACACAGCGTTGAGGTCCAGCCCCGGTGCGGACTTCGCCGCCGCCGATCGGTATGCACTGCTTTTCCGACCAGCCACAACCGGGGGAGCTGTGGTCCTTACCCCCCTGGGGGAACCCATCGCATCAACGATCTCTCGAGAGGAGTGTCGAAATCGATGGTTCCCCCAGGAGGGTAAGCTTAAGTTGGGCCTGTCCCTCTGCAGGGGGACTATTCAAGAATAGTCAAGAAATAGTCTGGGGACAATTTTCTGAATATGTTTGGGCATCCTTTGAACATTGTTCCGTCCACAATCCCCCTGTAGGGGGGACAGGCCCGACCCAAGGGTAAGGACCACAGCTCCCCCAGCTGTGGCTGGCCTGCCTCCTCCCCCTGCCGAGCCTCGCCCACGCTCGCCGTGGGCCCCGCGGAGGCGCCCAGGAGCGAGCCGAGCGCACGCGTGGCCGCGGCGGCGCAGAGCGCGCCCAGCAGGGGCGCGGCCCCGCGGGCGCGCCGGGGCGCGGACGCGGCCGGCCAAGCGAGCCCCATCGGGGCGCCCGCCCTGGGCTTGGCGCAGGGGCCGGCCAAGAGGGGGGCGTCCGCGAGGTAAAACGACGCGAAGATCGGGACAAAATCGGATCGGGATAACTCGAAATCTCTGAGAATCGGCGGGTTTGGAGGATGTATTGGGCGCCGCGGCCGCTCCAGAGCGTTCCGGAACGCTCTGAGAGCGCTCCAGAACGCTCTGGAGCGATTTATCCCGATCCTAGCCCTGTTTTGACGGGGGGGGGTGTAAATCATGGCCAGCGGCATAAGCGCGGCCCAGCGGGGGGGCCAGGGACGCAATGAGATACGCGGAGGCGCCATGAGATCTGGGGAGACAGCATGGCCCCCGCCATGATATCCCACCCCCCCTAGTCATCACCCCCCTCGTTGCCGCCCCCGAGTTTTGCGCAGGGGCCGGCCGTCGCGGTGTTTGCTGCAAGCTGCCGCAGGGCTGAACCTAAACGGTCATTTTCGTTTTCGTTTTGTTTTCGGTGTCCCTCGTTTTGTTTTCGTTTTCGTTTTCGTTTTCGTTGTGTCTTCAATCCACCTCTGCCGCTAGACGAAGTCGAGACGGAAACGGCCCACGACGTCGCCAAAACGCCGTTTAGGTCCAGCCCTGAGCTGCCGCACGGCAGGTTCCTGGGGCCACGAGATGCCCTGAGAACAGGACGGTGCTCTTGGGACATGCTGCCGACGCGTTGGAACAGGACTCTCTCGGCCAGAGACGGTCCAGGAGCATCTTCATCAAACCACACAGGGTCACACAATCCACGGTAAGGACGCAAGCTGAGGATGCAAGACCACTGGAAGACCCACTTACCATTTAGAGCTCCTCTGACGGCAACATTATCTCAGGATGGGCCGACGAAGTAGGGGTACAAGAAAGCCTTCATGAAGCAACGCATCCGTACGATGAATGTTGCCTGTGCTCTTAACATGTTTTGGTGTGCCTGCAGGCAGGCCTGTACGCTTCGTCTCTGCTCGATGGGTGGCAGCGGCCCCGGGCGCCCGCCCACCGCGGCGCGACACACACAGACCCCTCGCGCCCGAGGTCTCGAGTCAGAACGGCTGCGGATGGCTTTGGGCCGCGCTGCCGAGGCCTTGTTCGCTGATCGCATGGCCGACGCGCCCTGCGGGCTCGTCTGCCCCACACGATTGCCGACACGCCGTGCGAACTTCTGCCATGGCCTTGCGCCTGCCGCGCCTGCCGCCTGGGCGCTGGAGAAGGCAGGGTCAGGGGCTCCGCCCCAGCAGGAGGTGCAACGCCTCTCGGAGGGTGCGCGGGGCAGTATCTTCAGAAGGGGCGGTCCCCCCCCTAAGGAGCACCCCGCCTTCTTCGAAGGTCCCCCCCCTCGCCGTGGCCCCATCTCATCGCTGCCACCATCGCCACGCACGCTGCGCGCGGCTCCTCTATGTTCCGCACGGCCACGTCGACGCCGTGGGCGGGCAGCCCAAGCGAGTTCAAAGCGCCCCCAGACAGCGGAAGCGGTGTCCAGGCGTTGCCGCTCAGCAGCCCACCCCACATGGGGAACAGGTTGCCCGTGTGAGGCTCGCTGAGCACGGTGCCGACCACGGCGAACCCTGCCCCGAGGTCGAAGCTGAAGTCGAGCAGCGTGGCGTCCTTGTCCAGCCCAGCAGAATTCCCGAGATCGCCGCGGAACCGCAGCCCCAGGACCGTGGTCGGGCTCGGGAACTCGGCGACCCTTGGGCCGCCCCCGTGCGCCATCAGCCAGAGGAACATCGTCCTGGAGGACGAATAGATCCACACGAACACGGAGTGCGGCAGGATGCTCGCCAGGGTGGGGCGGGCCTTGTGGTCCAGCCTCGCCAGGGTCACGGCTGCCCCGTCGCGGTAAGACAGCGCCGCAAAGCAAGCGACCCCGCCAGCCGCGCCGGCCGTTACCGCCCGCCGCATCGCGGACGCAACTGGCCTCGCGCCAGCGGACGGCGCGGACAAACGCTGGCCCGCGGCAGCGCGGTCACCCGCGCAGGCGAGACGCCGAGCAGCCTGCATCGCTGCTGCGCGGCAACGGGCGCGCGGTGTCGTGCGCCAGGGGGTGCCGCCTGGGGGCTGGCCGGACCGGCGAGCCCGCTGCAGAAAGGACAGAGACAAATGCTTACAACCCCAATCCAACACGCATGCAGACACGGACGTAATCACACACTGACAGGCACGAAGACAGACAACCACACGTACACAGACGCAATGAGGCGCAGACACACAGACGCGGACAGACAGACACGGACGGACGGACAGACAGGCAGACAGGCAGACAGGCAAAAAGACACACGCACACGATCAAACTCGCGTTTGTGCAGACACTATCGGGCGGGCAGAAGCGCGGCGCGCACCTCGACTCACTTCCGCGCTGTGTCGGCGCGGTGGGGGGCGGCATGAGAAGACTACTCCACGCCTGCATGGACTGATCAGCAACGTGGTAAACACATCATGAATATCTCGCGGCCCCGCGACCCCTCCTGCCCGATGTGCCACGTAAGGTTCGACTCGGAAATAGTTAGCACTGGAAACTGGTGTCGTCAATGGCCCAATTGCGGAAAAACGATCCGCTGTAAAGGACTGGAAGGATCACACGAGTTGAGGTGGGAATGTTCCCAGCCCGCCCATCCACCCCAGCCCGTCCTGATCGTCTGCTCTGTCCCACTGCTCGGGAACGTCGCTGCCCGCCGTCCCCGTTTACCCGCTCCCGTTTGCAGGGATTGGGGCTAGGCGGCCTTATGCTCGATATGACTGTGGATCTGAACGCGCTGTGAACCCCATTGGCGCCCTCAAGTGATCCGCAAACCATCCGCCTGCTCCTCCTCCTCCTCCTCCACCTCCTCCCCTTCCCCCTCCTCCCTCTCGTGCTAACAGATGGTATAACCATTGGCGTAACTAGGGCGCTAACTAATGGACTCAAAATCTAGACTAGTACCATTACTGATGTTATCAATCTCAGAAACCGCGCGACTCGCACACGAGAAACGGAAAGGAACAGTCGAGAACGGCTGTATCGGCTACACGCAGGAGTGACCCTGGTTAAGAGTGATCTTTGGTGCGCGACTTTTTGGGGTTCCGCGGGGGGACCGAAACTTGGCGCGCAAGCAGCTGCTACTGCGGGACCCATCTGTGCCCGCACCACATGTCACTCTGGCGAAAGGTCACTCTTACGCCTAGTCGGCTGTACTCTCGCAACGTGCTTTTCCAGACGCTTGCCGTCATGGCAGCAACCTCCGACCAATGGAGGCTTCTTCGTGCACGCGCGTGCACGACGCGTCTATGCACCTATCGCGCGCCCACACCTGTCTGGGGCGGCCTCGTCGGCGGATCGGCAGTGACTCTTAAAGACCTGCATGTCGTTAATTTCTCATCGTGCCCAGATCGTTCGATTTTGCGCTGGGCGCTGGGGGCGCCCTAGAGCAGAGATGCGCGGTCCGTCTGCGTTAAGCTTGGCTGGGAGTCGGTGCCAGCCCCGCCCCCGGAAACAGCTGCTGATCGGCCAGGGACTACGATAGCGGCGCTGCCCAAGATCGCCAAGTTGAGCGCGAGGACGGTGTACACGTCGTTCATTTCTAACCGTGCTCATTTCTCATTGTGGTCGTATCTAATTGTTCATGGCCCCCCAGTGACTAGAGGCCAGGAAGAGGCCCAGGATAGAATAAGCAGAAATGAAAGGATCTTGCCCCCCCAAAAAATCAAAGAATTTCCGAATACCAAGACGACCACCCTTCGGGTGATAAGGAGGTTCGGGGGGGGAGGAACCAACGTCTCACTCGATCGGTCTCACTATCGATCCCACTATCGATCTCACTATCGGTCTCGCTCGATCGATCTCACTCGGTCGATCTCACAATCGATCTCAATTGATCTATTTCATTCGATCGATCTCACAATCGATCTGACTATCGATATCACAATCGATCTCACTATCGATCTCACTATCGATCGCACAATCGATCTCACATTCGGTCTCACTATGGATCTCACTATCGGTATCTCAATCGACCTCACAATCAACGTCATCATCATAATCAACAACATCATCGTCATCGAAGTCATCAACATCATCATCAATATCAACATCATCACCATCTTCATCGGGACACCATCATCATCATTACCTCATCACCATCATCATCACCATCATCATCACCATCATCGGGACACTATCATCTTCACCATCATCACCATCATCACCATCATCACCGGAACACCATCATCATCATCATCGGAGCACCACCATCACCATCATCACCACCTCCTCCTCATCATCAACATCGTTAACATCATCATCATCACAGTCATCATCTGGACACCACCATCATCACCACCATCATCATCATCATCATGATCATGATCATGATCATCATCATCATCATCATCAGCAGCATCATCAACAACATCATCATCATCATCATTATCATCATCATCATCATCGGGACACCGACGGGACACCGGCGGGACACCAGCGGGACACGCCACCGGACGCCCGTCCGGAATCATTTGGTCCGTCCGCGCCTCATCCAGAGGCGGGACACCGGCGAGACACCGCGGGCCACCCGACGCCAGTCTGGAATCGTTTGGTCCGGTCGCGCCTCAGCTACAGGAGACTTTCTTCTCGCCCGCCCACGGAGCTTCGCCTCGTCCGCCCGCACGGCACGCACGAACACGAAACCAAAATCGATTTACCGCTAGGGGGGCTCTCCGTTCCACTTCGATCTCACCCCCTCACCTCCGACTTAGAAATGAACAATGTGTACGCTTCCAAGCTGACGCTGGGGTGGGGGGATATTCAGTGGGCCACAATAACAACGAAGCGATGCAGGTGCAAGTTGCAAGTCGATGCTCAGGCCACCGGGCCTCACGTTACGCAGACCGCGACCAACGACAACCCACGCGCTATCGCACGCCCCTGAAAAGCAGCTTGCCAGCCCAAACCGCGAAGAACGCCCTTGCGATAAGGCGAAGATCTATGGCGCCATGCCGTTACAAACAGTGACGCGCTTCACGTTTGATGAACACAAGTGCTCACGGATTCTGCTTCTGCCCCCGCGCAGAGCCTTGGCGAGCGCGGGTAAGCCCGACGTGTATCATGGAAGGGAGGCGGGCTGAGCCAGCGATCTCGCAAGCTGGGCCAAGGTCACCTTCGGAACGCTCGACTAAAAGGACTACTCCGACAGGTGGCCTTCGCTACCGGCCACTAGCTCTGGCTTTTGGCAGTGAAATCACAGCACCGCTGTGCGCTACTCCCCGGAGCTCCCCCTGGGCACGTCCTGACCAGGACTCCCGAGGAGAACCCCGTCTGACTACCTACCAGACCACCCCAACCCAACCCGAAGACACGAATTTGACCCGAATTTCGGTGGGGGCGGTACGGGTTCCATTTGTTTTTTCGAAGTTCCCCGAACCCCCCCCACTGGAAATGGAGGGCAAATTGAGGCAGTCGGGTTGGGTTTGCGGTGGTTTGGTGAGAGGTGACCGTCGTGCTGACGAGGGCCCTCCCAGGAGGCCCCCGAAATGCACAGCCGATGATGACCCAATACGACACCAGCACCCCTGACGGCGGCACCCGCGGGAATCCCTGGCAGGCGGGGCGTGGGCACCCGGGGTGAGCGTGAGAATTCGGCACCCTTCGAGGCTGGCGTTCAAGCGTGGGCTGCTCCCGAAAGATCTCACCCCCAGTCTCAGGTTCCTCCCTTCGTACTTACGGACCACATCCCAGAAATAATGTCGAGCACCCGGAAAAGTGTCGAAAAAGTGACGACGCAGAGTCGGAACAGTGCTGGACGAGCGTCTCCCAGGGCCCGACACGTGAAAACCCTCGAGTTTCGGTACTTTCTTGGGCGCTCGAAATTCTTTCTGGCGATCAAGGCTAAAGTAGGCTGGAACATCATAACCCCAGTCTCAGCGCCCATTCAAGATCGGCGTCGACACTGTCCCGCGACGTCTTGACCATGCCCATTGTGCTTCCCTCGACGGACTGCCGCCGACACCCATGGGACGGCACAGCGAGGCGCCCAAGACAGCTTCCGACGGCGTCCGACGGGCCAGGAACGCCCTAAGACAGCCAAAAAGGCTTCCAAGAAGCCCCGAAGAGGCTTCAAGACCTTTTCAAAAGGACTCCTCCTACGACGGCCCCAGGAGGGCCCCAAGACAGCCCCACAGGCCTCCAAGCGAAACCCGAGCACCATCAGCAGCGCCCCGCATCGGCGGCACTGGCCAGAGGCCAATACCATATACCTACCTATACGACCACCTTTCGGTTGATAATGAGGTTGTGAGATGGGGGGGGGAGAGGGGGGGAACCAACATCTGGCTCAATGGATCTCACTGTGGATCTCACTCAACGGGACACCACGGGACCCCACCCGCTAGGGGTCTCCGTTCCACTGCGATCTCACCCCCCAACCTCCGATCCATGCCCTCCGCACTGCCGGGGTCGCCCCGCAAACCTCGGTCCCCCTGGCGGTGGCCGTGGCCGAATCCCTGCCCTGGACCTTGCCGTCCTCCTCTGCCGCCCTGGCCTGCCCTGGCCTGCCCTGGCCTGCCCTCCCCCCATCGCAGTCGCACGGGCGTCCATTCCGCGAGGGAAAATTAGCCTGGCGAAGGACCCAACCATATGCAGTTGTGAGTAATGCTGGTGTGAGTACCGTCTTCGGTGGATCTCCCTATGGGGCCACGAACCGTTTGAGGGGTGTGCCGAAATGGGTGTGGGGGCGGCATGCGAACGTTACCACTGGGGCCTTCGGTGGAGCTCCCTATGGGGCCACGAAACGTGTGAGGGGTGCACCGAAGTTGGTGTGGGGGCGGCATGCGAACGCAGCCACTGGGGCCTTCGGTGGAGCTCCCTGTGGGGCCACGAAACGTGTGAGGGGTGTGCCGAAATTGGTGTGGGGGCGGCATGCGAACGCAGCCACTGGGGCCTTCGGTGGAGCTCCCTATGGTGCCACGAAACGTGTGAGGGGTGTGCCGAAATGGGTGTGGGGGCGCATGCGAACCCAGTCACTGGGGCCTTCAATGGAAATCCCCATGGGGCCACGAAACGTGTGAGGGATGTGCCGAAATGGGTGTTGGGGAGGCATACGAACCAGGCCACTGGGGCCTTCGGTGGAGCTCCCTATGGGGCCACGAAACGTGTGAGGGGTGTGCCGAAATGGGTGGTGGGGAGGCATGCGGACCCTGCCACTGGGGCCTTCGGTGGAGCTCCCTATGGGGCCACGAAACGTGTGAGGGGTGTGCCGAAATGGGTGGTGGGGAGGCATGCGAACCCTGCCACTGGGGCCTTCGGTGGAGCTCCCTATGGGGCCACGAAACGTGTGAGGGGTGTGCCGAAATGGGTGGTGGGGAGGCATGCGAACCAGCCACTGGGGCCTTCGGTGGAGCTCCCTATGGGGCCACGAAACGTGTGAGGGGTGTGCCGAAATGGGTGGTGGGGAGGCATGCGGACCCTGCCACTGGGGCCTTCGGTGGAGCTCCCTATGGGGCCACGAAACGTGTGAGGGGTGTGCCGAAATGGGTGGTGGGGAGGCATGCGGACCCTGCCAGCTCATGGGGCCACGGTGCTCCCTATGTGGGCCGACGAAACGTGGGGCCTGGTGGAGCTCCCTATGGCCACGAAACGTGTGAGGGGTGTGCCGGGTGCGGCATGCGAACGCAGCCACTGGGGCCTTCGGTGGAGCTCCCTATGGTGCCACGAAGCGTGTGAGGGGTGTGCCGAAATGGGTGTGAGAGCGCATGCGAACCCAATCACTGGGGCCTTCAATGGAAATCCCCAGGGGCCACGAAACGTGTGAGGGATGTGCCGGAATGGGTGTTGGGGAGGCATACGAACCAGGCCACTGGGGCCTTCGGTGGAGCTCCCTATGCGGCCACGAAACGTGTGAGGGGTGTGCCGAAATGGGTGGTGGGGAGGCCTGCGGAACCTACCACTGGGGCCTTCGGTGGAACTCCCTATGGGGCCACGAACCGTTTGAGGGGTGTGCCGAAATGGGTGTGGGGGCGGCATGCGAACCCTGCCACTGGGGCCTTCGGTGGAGCTCCCTATGGGGCCACGAAACGTGTGAGGGGTGTGCCGAAATGGGTGGTGGGGAGGCATGCGGACCCTGCCACTGGGGCCTTCGGTGGAGCTCCTTATGGTGCCACGAAACGTGTGAGGGGTGTGCCGAAATGGGTGGTGGGGAGGCATGCACAGCTCCCGCCACGAAACGTGTGAGGGGTGTGCCGAAAGGCATGCGGCCACTGGGGCCTTCGGTGGAGCTCCCTATGGGGCCACGAAACGTGTGAGGGGTGTGCCGAAATGGGTGGTGGGGAGGCATGCGGACCCTGCCACTGGGGCCTTCGGTGGAGCTCCCTATGGGGCCACGAAACGTGTGAGGGGTGTGCCGAAATGGGTGGTGGGGAGGCATGCGGACCCTGCCACTGGGGCCTTCGGTGGAGCTCCCTATGGGGCCACGAAACGTGTGAGGGGTGTGCCGAAATGGGTGGTGGGGAGGCATGCGGACCCTGCCACTGGGGCCTTCGGTGGAGCTCCCTATGGGGCCACGAAACGTGTGAGGGGTGTGCCGAATGCGGATGCCACTGGGGCCTTCGGTGGAGCTCCCTATGATGATGAAATGTGATGATGATGATGATGATGATGATGATGATGATGATGATGATGATGATGATGATGATGATGATGATGATGATGATGATGATGATGATGATGATGGGAGGAGGGAGGGGGGGGGAGGAGGAGGTGGGGAACGCGGGGCGCCGTCTCTTCAAAACGAGGACCCAACACCACAGGATGGTTGGGAAAAAGACACGTCCGCACGATGCCAAGCCCCCCCCCCAACCGCCGCGCCGAAAGGGGACGACAGGGGGAAGACTGGCCCAGGGGGGGAACCTCGACCCAGAATCGGCGAAGCGTCGCCGACGGATCGGCAATGGGCCCCCGATGCCAAAGCTGCACGCTCCTGTCGGAGAAGGTGGATGGGCGAGTGGGGGGGTCGATGCGCCCCCCCCCCCCCCGCGAGCCTGCCCCCCCCCCCCCGAGCATCCTCGTCGACCTGCTTTCGGGTCGCAGCTCGGGTTCGATCGACCGTCCGGGGCGATCCAGCCACCTCCGCACGCCTCTCGGCGAGGCGGAGCTGCTAAAGAGCGCATCCCGAGGCAGGAACACCTCCAGGGCCCGACGAAAACATTCGAAAGCACTCCCGAAAGAAAAGTCCTCTGCAAGCAGCCCCACGCCAGTAAAGAGCGGAGCTGCTTGAGAATCCCCCGAGCGTTGCCCCTGACGCGCGCGCGCGGGCGCCGCGCGGCCAGGCGCGCCCGGGCGCGCGCCGCCTCCGCGGAGAGCAGCGGCGGCAGGAACGCCTCCGCGGCGGGGCGCTAACGCCCACAGGGATCGGAAGGACTGCCTCGGGGGCCACATGCGAAGCCTAATGCGGGATGACGATTCAGAAAAAAAATGGGGGAGAACGATAAAAAAAACAAGTGTTCTGCTATTTCTGCACAACTTTCTGACTGGAGGAGAACGGTAAAAAAAAAAAAAAAAAACAATTTTCCAGCCCGCGGCCGGTTTTTTCTAATCGTCATCCCGGGCGCCGCCGCGTGAACACGACCCCCGGTCATTTATTAATCGTCATCCTCCATTACCCCTACACCCCACGATTTCTGAGGGGGAGGGTGGGGTTGACTTCGTTCGGGAGCTCCCGAGCGAAGCGAAGCCCTCCCTCGGGGTAGGGGCAGGGTTCGCACGTGGCCCCCTATCATAATGACTGCCATCCCTCCCCGATTTCTTCTCCCACTCTTCATTACCGCTGCTCTTGCATGCCTCGTCGATGTCGGCCCACTGCAACGTTGCAGCGCGAAGCCAGTGCCTTCTGGGGTGAATCGGCGCTTGCTTGACTAAACGACTGATTGATGGCTCCACTAGGGCTGCTTGCTGCTTTGAGAATGTCGGTGCATCTTGGCGGGAATCCAACACCGCAAGCGCCGCAAAAACGCTCGACGCTGGCGCTGGACCCAGACCTCTGGAGACTCGAACAAATAGTGTCTCGAGCGTTTTGCTTGTGTTTTCGGTTTCGAGAGACTGGCTTCGGACCCTTGCGGGCCACCTTGAAGGGCGGAGGAGAAAGAGGAGGAGGAGGAGGAAGAGGAGGAGGAGGAGGAGGAGGAGGAGGAGTGGGGAGGGACTGTCAAAATACGACTCAGGACGAACAGCCGGCCCAGAGGGAAAGGCCGAGAGGTCCGGGAGCCAGAGACTCAAAAAGATCGGGTGGTCCGACGTCGGGGAGGCCAACAACAAAATGGAGAGGGGTGGGGATCGGTGCCGACACCACCGCGTGGACACGCAGACGACAGCTCGAGATGCATCACCGCCAGGTCTGGCCAAAACCATCCCGGCCCCGTGACCGTCCACAAAACGGCTCGGGATGAAGCAACACTCCCGACGGCCACGGCTAGCTGCGCCTGTAGGTCCTGACCTTAACACGGCCCAGGAGAGAGCCAATGGGAGGAAAGTGTTGAATCAAGTTTCAGGGAGGTTCTGACACTTTCTGCGCAAGGGGTCCTTCGAGTTCCCCCTCCCATCCCACTCGCACTCGGGAGGACAAGAGCGAAGAAGGAAGCGAGAACAAGAGGAGAAACGAGGAGGAGGAGGAGGAGGAGGAGGAGAAAGACAAGTTCAAAACATGTTGCGCGGGCTTTTGGGGTCGCTTCCACCTCCTCTCACCCGTCGCTCTCCCCCCTCCCCAAAGACGAAGGCATGGGACGGAAAAATCCAGGACGGAAAACTCAGGACACTCTGCCAGTTGGTGGATCCAACACGGGGTGCCGCGGCCGTTCCAGAAAGCAGCGAAGCGCTCCAACAATATCTGGTCCGAGTAGATCGTGCAACAAAAACACGCGGCTCCCCCTTGGCGCGAACTCTGCCGCCTACAACCCTGCCGTCGAGCCACGCCTCATGAACGAACTTGACCCACAGAGCGTCTCTCTGCCTTCCTTGTCCCACCCCCTCCACACCTAGCGTTTGGGCCCCTATCTGATGGCGTCCTTGCTCGACCTCAACCCGGAAGCCCCTTCTCCAAATCTATATGACTGCTCCGTCAAGTCATAGACTGGCTACGCATGCAGGGTTCTGTGAGCAGCGTCCGCGGTTCAACTAGAATAATGCCCAGAACGCAAACCAATAGAATTCGTCAAGGCGACGCAGAACGGTATTCCAATGCGCCTGCGCTCAAGAAACATCATGCCCATGGTTCTAAGCACTGGAGTCGTGGTGCCTGGGCAGCCCAACTGAAAGGATTCCCGAGCGCCACTGCAGTGAGGTAGAACAGCGTCACGAAGATCTGACGGCACGCGAGGATATGCTAGGGAGGGCGGCATGAACACATAATGCAGATGTCGTGCTGCAACTCAATATATGGTAAGAGGAGACCGAATATGAAGCACGTCCGGACGCGAACGTCAAAACCACTTGCCTCCTGCCTCGAAGACTTGCAGTGGCAACGATGATCAGGGGCGATCGGCCGCGAGGTGATCCATACTGTCGAGGGAGAGTATGGATCGGCACCAAATGAAACCAAGCAACCTCGCTTCTTCGACAACAAGAACACGGCCGCCAAACTCGCAAGGCCAACGCACTCACTGCCGGCACTGCCCTCATCCCCCTTCCTCCCCCAGGCCCTCGCAGCTGCCACTCGTTATCCCATGAGGGAGCGGGGGAGCCAGCAAAAGGCACAGTATATTTTAATTTGATTTGTGCCGATGCAAGCGATACCCACGACCGCACGTCGGCCGAGACGGACGCATTGACAAAATCGGCTGCTTGATGAGTGCTGTCTTGCGACCATCTCTCGAAAAATAACCCAGAGCGATGAAGGAAGCACCAAGTGAGGCTTGGACAATAGTGCGATCGCCACAGCAACATGACAAACGCGGTCACGACATCGAACGCGCCGGCGCAGCACTCTCTCCTTAAAGCGTGGAGCATAGCATCCTTCCACCAACTATGAGCACTCAGTTTTTGACAAGCAGGCTCGCCATCCAGAATCATGTCCCTGAGAAGTGCTAGAAAAGTATTCAACAACGAAGAGCAAAGAGGACGTCAGATGCCGTCCTAATTCGCACATTGGCCTGCAAGCACAGCAGAGCACTTTGCACTGTGCAGATTCTGGAGCTATGCAAAAAACGAATTGAGCTGCCACAGATACGCGCGGAAAAGACTGGGACGTCATGCTGCTATCGTCTCCCCCCTTGCCCGTTAGGATAACACTGTATGCACCCCGTCACCCCGACATGCACACTGACGGCTCGGACTTACGATGGGCCCGCGAAGGATAGCCGTGGGCTGACATGCAGGCTGCGATTGTTCACTGCTACTTTCGAGACTCCGCAGGTCGCCGCCAGCTTCGACACCCCGTGCGACGTATGACGTGTAGCCACCAATGTCGGAAGCAAGCGGTTGGTGCGCATGCGTGGCCGTCTCGCTCTCTCCCGCATGAGGACGTAGCTCGACGCTCCGAGCGTACCCTCGCTGCTGGCGTTAAGTCGGGCCTGTCCCTCTACATGGGGAATATTCAAAATTACCCCGGTGCGACCCTACCTAAAAGTTGGAGCCCCTAGGAAACCAGCATTAGTTGCTATGCTATGCTATGCTGTGCTGCGCTATGCTGTGCTATGCTATGCTATGCTATGCTACGTTATGCTATGTCATGCTGCGCTGTGCTATGCTGCGCTATGATATGCGATACTATGCTATGCTAAGCTGCGCTATGCTATGCTATGCTATGCTATGCTGCGCTATGCTATGCTATGCGATGCTCTACTGGGCTATGTTATGTTATGATATGCTATGCTAATGCAGCGCTGCGCTATGCTAAGCTAAGCTAAGCTAACCCTCTAGGCAGAGCCTAGGTAGGGAATTACACCCATGCTAATATGCTGTGCTGCGCTATGCTATGCTACGCTATGCTATGCTGTGCTCTGCTATGCTAAAGCTTGGCGAAGCTAAGATGAAGGTAAGCTAAGCTAAGATAAACCCTGAACTAAGATGAAGCTAAGCTAAGTTAAGATGAATTCAACTACGCTAAAATGAGATAAGCAACGCTACGCTAAAGGAACGTCACTGGGGGAACCGCGGGGCGGATGCCGGGGGAACCGCCCGGGGCAAGCCCTACTGCCCGGCCCCTTTAAGACACAGGGTAAGAACCCTTCTAGGCAGAGCCTAGGTAGGGAAATAGTTAAAAAATAGTCTGGGGACTATTCTCTGAATGTTTTTGGGCATCTTTTGAACATTTTTCGATAATTGTGAACTTTTCCTCCAGAATCCCCCCTGTAGGGGGACAGGCCCGACTTAATGCTGGCGCGTCCGTGCCACAGAAGACGGGGCGAGGTTGCCGCGTCGCGTGAGCAACCTTGCCGCCGGCCAGGCGGAAGCACGTGCAAGCACGGAACGCCTGCCGCCAGCGCCGCCCTCGAGCACCGGGAACTGGGCGCGCCTGCCCGCCCTGCCCGCTCCCTGCCGTGCCTCCGGGCGCCCCCCCCCCCCCCCCGGCGTGCGGCTCCCAGGGACCCCATGAGCCCCGAGAGGGTTGCCATGGAGACCGCGTGTCGTTGGACGCGCCCTTGCCCCGACCAGTTGGGCGCCCGAGTTATCTCGGGGTAACTCGGGTCCAGGGTAACTCGGGCTTGGATTCCCGGAAAAGAATCCCGACTTAGCCCTGACCCGAGTTACCCCTGATGATGTGGGGTTCTGGACGCCCGAACTATGTGGGGTAACTCGGGTCCGGGGTAAGTCGGGTTCGGATTCCCGAAAAACGAACCCGAGTTAGCCCTGACCCGAGTTACCCCTGATGATTCGGGGCTCTGAACCAGCTGCGACCACAGGTGCCAGGTGATTCAGAGACGCGGGGTCGGGGGCCCACAACCGCGCAGTGGCAGCGCGATGCTACGCTGGCCAGACTTCGCTGGGTTCGCCCACCTGGCTCTCGCGTCTCCTCCCCCGACCTTCCCTCGCCTCCCTATGGGCACCCAAAGTCTGCCCCGAGTCGCAGACTGATCGAGTCGCTTGCAAAGTCCATCGAATCGGTCGGAGTAAAAACCATCCGTGGAGGAAGCGAGTCGCCGTTGGGGGGCGCAGTCGGGCGGATCGATGCCACATGCAGGCGCTGGCACGCATCATCGGACAAGAAAAACCATGCACATTCGTGCGCCCCCCGGGAGCTACCGGCATCGGTAGGATTTAGCACGTCTCGGACTTCGGAGTCGCTTACGAGCGACTAACTCACCATGGCCGAAACACCACGACAGACTCTCCTCACCTCGCCGCTCCCCCCTTCCTCAGGAGGGCGCAAACGATGTATCAACACCAAGCTTGCCTTGCCCTTGGCCCAGGATGTAGAAGACAATCCTCGCCAGCCTTACGGCACATTCGCTGCCTACTAACCCGTACTAAACGGACCGCCAAACATGTTTGAGAGCTGGTGGATATACCGCCGTGGTATGGCTTGGAGGCGAATGCGAAGGTCGACAGCTGTCCTCTGCTGGGCAGTTTCCTTCCAAATTCTGGAGGACGCACGCTCACCGACCCTGGGCCCATGACGGGCCAAGTCAGGATCGGCCAGAGGATGCCGCAGGAGATCCCAGCCCAAGATGCACTCTGTCTTTGTTCGCGCCATTTAGGAGCTCTGGGGCCTTGTGGGCCGTTGTGAGGGGCGCCCTGGAAGCCACCCGTAGCTCCCTGGGGAAGCTGGGGCCAACCTGGGCAAAGGCCGCCTCTGGCAGTCTCAAGCACACACGCGGCCGAGGACTGCTACGACGCGTGGCCTTCGCGACTGAGAGACATACCTGTACGGCTACCCGCTACGGTGAAGGCAGTGGAAGCAAACCCTTAGACAAGGAGTTCGGGGGCTAGAAGCTGGTGGAACGCCAATTGAGTTTTGGCCACGGATATCACCGCCGCCCTCACCAGATAAGGAATCCTCCAGGCTCCGAAGCCGCCTGGGCACATTCCTCAACGAACGCCCCCGCTGTACTTCCCAGACCTCTTCTGGGGAGCCCTCTGACCAGGATTCCGAAGCGCCTCCACTCGTGGCGACGAGAGCCTCCCGCGAGGCCCTTTGGCATCCGGGCCCGCTCCGCTCACTCTGGGCCAGCGTCACCCCGGGCATTCCAGGGCCACGTCGCGGCCCTGGGCGGACCGCGAAGCAGCGCCCAGACTGAGGTCAGCGCAGGGAGGAGGAGGAGGAGCAGGAGGAGGAGGAGGAGGAGGAGGAGGAGGAGGAGGAGGAGGAGGAGGATGCTGGGCGCGCTCACCTTTTCCTCTCCCGAGGGGCCAGAACAGATTATGTAGGAATCGACAGCCAGCTGAGATCTCAGCGAACTGGGAAGGCAGCGCAAAAGACTCGGCCTCAAGCCGAGGTCGCCTGAGCAGGCTTCGCAGCATCACCGCCGTAGAGAGAGGCAGCACGTTGCGACACGGCAAGGAGGTGGAGGGGAGGAGGAGGTCGACTTGAGCCGCAACACCAGCGGCCAACAAGTACGCACACCCAGCAATGTACTTCGGAGAAGCTCGCTCTGCTGGGCGCGCTCACCTTTTCCTCTCCCGAGGGGCCAGAACAGATTATGTAGGAATCGACAGCCAGCTGAGATCTCAGCGAATTGGGAAGGCAGCGCAAAAGATTCGGCCTCAAGCCGAGGTCGCCTGAGCAGGCTTCGCAGCATCACCAATTCCCATTATATGCCCTGGCCGCTGAGGCCGTCTTCAGAGGGCAAGCAATCACATAAGTCACTGGCACGCAAGTTGATTCAGACGACTGGCTTCGATGGCCCCGGCGGAGGCCCACATCCACTTGGCCCCTTGAGTACACATGCTTGACGGATAGGGCTCGGCGCGGGAGGTCCATTTTTGAGACGACCCTGGAATGGCGCCAGAAAGGTGAACGTGGGCCCCCCCAGAAAAATCACACACTCCGTGGCGGGAAGAACAAAGGCAGGAGAAAGAGGGGGGAGCAAGCTGGAGGTGCCAGGCCACAATTTTTGTGCGCTTGCGCCAAGGCACTTTGAATTGGCAAAAATCAAAGACATAAGCTCGGCAGGCAGGATGAGTGGCTAGTCTTTTCATGTTCGGAGTGAACCAAGCGAGACTACTACTAGGATTCTCGGCGACCACTGGGACCCGGGCACGAATACACGAGCCGATGATCCGGCACGTGGCGAGGAGGGAGCGGTTGCCCGCAAGGGCCCGCTCGAGGCCCACAGGGTCCAGATCGGCACGCCCGAAAAGTTGGGAGTGGGTTTGGCACCGCCCGCGGGAGGCCACGCTCCACGTGGAGCAGGGAAAGGCCAGCCAGATCCCCCGGACCAGCTTGCTGCTGACCCACCCCACGATCAAATCCACGACCACGGGGTTGTTGAGATTAAAAACGGGGTTGAATTTGGCGTCGACCTCAATGACTCCCCGGCCGCCACACTTACGAAGACCGCGAGCGATACCCCCGACCCCAGAGAATAAGTCAAGGAAAACTTGGCCTTTGCGGGGAGCAGCGGCGGAGGCGGCCGAAAAGGCCTGAGACCAAGCTCGGTGGATGGCATCCCGACTCAGGCGGGTCGCGGAGTCGAGGGTGCCCCCAGCCTTCCAGACTCCAGCTCCACGGGCGGCGGCGCTCAGCCCCTGCGCCCTGGTGGCGCTTGGCAGCGCAGCCGCCCGGAGAAGAGGCCGGCGAGGTTGGCCTCGACCCACTCGCCGAACGCCTTGATCTCGGGAGACAGCTTCTCGCACTCGGCCAGGTAGCGGGTCCCCTTGCGGTGCCGCCGTGTGCTGGACTCGCTCAGGTGCCTGAGCCGCTCCTGGACCGCCCCGAACTCCCTCACTTTGAACAGCGCGTCGTGGGAGGCGGCCCCGTGGCGGACCTGGTACGGGCGCACGTCGTCGAGCCCCGCCAGGCTGGCGCACGCGGCGAAGTCCCGGCGGAACCTTGGGCCGGAGAAAGGCCACAGGGGCTTGTCCTTCTGGCTCCGCGCCTTCAGGGCACTCAGGGCGAAGCTCACGCTCTGCGCGGCGTCCGACTCTAGCACCATCCCCTCGTCGAAGTGGCCCGTCTTGCTCCGATCGGGCAGCTCCTCGGGGAACAACAGAATGGCCCACCTGTTGATCCGGCTCTGACGAGCTGGCGCCACCAGGGATCCGCCCACCATGCCAATCAGGTCGCTGGGCAACCTGAGGCACGCGTCCCAGGCGACGAGGAGGCCGAGGCAAAAGTCGAGCAAGCCGCAGAACACGCCGGCCCCGATGATCGCGAAGACCCCCTGCTTGGGAAGCGGTCTGCGGGTCTTGCCAGGAGCCATCTTCTTGAAACCCTTGAGTGCGGCCCGGCTGCCCTCCAGGGCCCCCGGCCGCTTCAAGCCCTGACTCGGATGAAAGAAGAGGACAGCAGCCAAGGTCTTCTCGCCCTGGTCCCGGTTCCAACCGTCGAAGAACAGGTGATCCAGATAGCTGGCGAGGGCCCGGTCTAAGTCGACCACGGTGCTGAGCCTCAGCTTCTCCCCCCGGCTCGCTGGTACTGCAGCTGTGTCCCGTGCCCCGCTCGAGAAGTCTGTAAGAACGTCAGACCCTCCACGGCCGCCATGGAAGCTGCGGGCAGAAGGCGGCGCCGATGGCCCGCACGACGAGCCTGCAGAGCGGCAGCTCGCGCCGTCCTCTTGGCCCGCGCGGTCCGTCCTCCGCGAACTGCAGCAGCTGCGGCCGCTCCCTGAGCCCGGACCGCTCGAACGACTGGAAGAGGTGGACGAGCTGGCGCGGCCACCACCGCGGTCACCGCAGTCGCTGGCGGGCTCGACGTCGCACCGCGCCAGCCCGGCGGGGCGGGCCTCGGGATCGAGCCCGTCGCCGAGCCCATAAAGCCCGAGCGGAGCTGCAAGATGTCCGCGGGCTCGCTGCGCGATGGTCCGCTCGAGCTCACGATCGAAGGCAGTGCCGGCCGAAGGCCTCGCGCCGCCCGTGTCCCCAGGCCTGGCCCAGGACGCCGGAGCATCGCGGAACGCCGGCCCGCGCGGGTCGCGCCTCCAAGCGCTGGCGCGGGCCGAGAGGCTGCGGGAGGGATCGTCTGCAGGGTTCAACTCTGATGCAATCCATCGGACCACGAATGAAGAATTTGAGAGAATAGAAAGACACAGTAACTCCTGACATGTTCGATTCAGCAATGGGGATGTCGAACGCCCTTTGCCCGTAGCTAAGACCACAGACATGTTGTCGCGCAGAAGCAGGTGACGGCGGCCGAAGCTGCTGACATTTCGTAGCTTGTGTCGGGCCCCCATCACCAAGGCCCGCCCTTCCGCCCGCATGATATTCTCCGACGAGGCGAACCGGCCGAACAAAACGGTGGACCAGGTGTCGAAATCCCCGATCTGCTCCCCATCGATGTGGAAGAAGTCGGTGACCCCACGGCGGGCTCTCACGTGGGAAACTCGAGGCTTGGAGGGGCCTTGAGGGGCCAGCCCGAGACTCTGCTCTCGGGCGCAGATGGCATCCTCGACGCAGTACCTCCACTTCTCCGCACGGCTGGCCACGGCTCGAACTGCCTCGGAGCCCCAAGCCCGCTCGCAGACGCCGAAACCCCCGAAGTCGAACTCGGTGGCCCCGGAAGCGTCGGAGGCCATCACGCACGGGTCGAACGGCCTCTTGGTGTCGACAGCGGCAAACGGCAGAAGTGCTGCCGCGATCCGCAGCTCCCGAATCACACAACTCCAGAGACGCCACCGCTGCTCCCCGGCCATTTCACACAAACGGAAAGCGCTGCTGAGGATAGACAGAAGCTCACGTTTCAACAAGAAAGCCCAGGTTAAATGGCCCAGGACCCGGCGCATCTGGACCCCGGCGCACCAGCCATGACGGCAAAGCTCCAGGAGCCCCAGACGAATTTTCCACAGGCGCCGGGTCGAAAGCGAAATGATTCCAGAGCTGCGTTCAAACGTGAGGCCTGTGAAAAACTGCTGTTCCGACGCCCCGACCATCCCTTTACAAACCAGACCACGAGATCCCAGGAGCTCGACGGCAGACGCGCATCCGTCCGAGCAGCACTTTTCGCTGGTCCCGAGGAAAGCGACCCCGTCGACATACACGGCAGCGAGAGGCCCTTCCTCGAGGCCAGCGACTGCACGTCTATCCTGGACCAGTCTGGAGGGGGGAGGCCGGAGTCAAGAACAGCCTGCTCAACCATACACTGACAGAAGTATAGAGACCAAGACCACCCCATGGGTAACACGCGGAGGACGGGCGAGAGCTCACCCACCCCGCGAAGCTCCCCGGAGCTGCCTGGACAGAGTGCCTCAAGGTGACGACAGGAGACGGGGGGAAGGACAAAATACTCTTCAATCCCTGCAGGCAGGCCGATCCGATAGAATGCATTGTCAACATCTGCCTAGCACAAAGAGAGCTCGCATTGATCTGGCACGTATAGAGAGTTCCATGCACTGGCCGTGGGCAACTGAGAGTACTCGGGCGAATTGAAGAACTCGTTGCTGCCCCGAGTATCAAAAATCAGTCTCTGCCTGACGCCATCACTCTTCCACACAAAGAACACTCCCAATGTCGCGTCAAGGCGGCCTCGCAGGTTCACCAAACCGGCGGCCTGGAGGTCTAACACGAACTGGGCGTAGGTGCCCTTCGCACGTAGACGACTGTCGACGTGGGGCTTGAATTTCTGCACTACTTCCCGGCTGACACCGGGCCGCAAAAGATGCTGTCGCCACTCCTTCCAGAAACTTAAAGCCGCACCGCCGAGGCACTCTTCCCCTTCCGCCAGGACCCCGCCGGTCGGCAGCGAGACAAGGTCTCGCTGGTAAGGAGCCGTCTTCACCGGGTCACCGTACCCGGGCCTGCTCCCGCACAGCTCACTGCAGGCTGCCGCGGGGCTCACATCCGGGGCGCCGAGTCGCTCCCAACCACGTCGGAGATGCTCGACACCTCGGAGCTGAGCGAGAGAAAGTTGATGCGAAACCTGGGCCTCGCCGTGGTTGTACAAAAGGTTGAGGGCGGTCACCGACTCGCGCACACGCTCGTCGACGAGGGTCCGGCGGAGGAGCCGGCTGCGGACGCTGCGGCTGCAGCGCCCAGCGCCGGGCGGCTCGCGCGGCGCCGAGAGGGCGGCCAGGTTGATAGGCAGCAGCTCGCGAGCGACCACCATCCCAGCCGAGGAGCCGGCAAGGCCCGCCCAAGGGCAGCCCGGCCGGCGGGGGGCGCCTGTGGGCTACTTGCCCCCGCGGCCGCCACCGCGGCCGCCCCCGGCATCGCCCTCCGGCTGGCCGCCGCCGCCGCCTCCGCCGCCGCTGCCACGGCCCGCCTGGAGCCGCTTGAGCTCCGCCGCCTGCTGCTGGATCTTCTGCTGCAACGAGCCCTTGTCGTCGCCGCCTCTGCCCGCGCCGCCTCCTCCGCCGCCACGACTGGAGATGGCCCGCTCCTCGCGAAGCTTGCGCCGCTCCTTGAGCCGCCCGCCTCGCGGTGGAGCTCGGCCGCGATGTAGTCCTGGAGCTCCGGCGCGATCATGGGGTGGCCGCGCGTCTCCGAGGTCCCCATCATGAGGTAGTCGTCCTCGGCACCATCGACGCCGTCGGACCGGCCCATGGCCCTCTCGCGGTAGCGGTGCTCGATGAGCTGCGCCCGCCTGGCGATGTACTCGAAAGAAGCCAGCTCGCTGACGTTCAGTTGGTCGAAGGACATGGCTACGTCGAACACGCGCATACACAGCTCGTGCTCGGCAACGCCAGGGTCACTGGATGAGAGCCCGGTCTCGTGCCTCCACTTCGTGCGCCGTGCCCGCGGGTGAGCATCCTGGTCCGCCAGGAACCGCAGGCACCAGCGAGTGGTGCGCGGACCAAGCACTGGCCAAAAAGGCCAGCTCGTCTCGCTCAGGAGGTTGACGGCATCCTTGAACAGGCGGCGCCGCTCCCCCTCGGAATTCACCTTGATGCTGAGCACACGGGCGTCTAAGTCCCCGTCGCCGCCCAGCTCGTCGCGCTTCACCACTCTCGCAACATGCGCCTCCGAGCCCATCACCACGAGCCCGAAGCCCCCGGCGACGGCGTATCCGTCAGTCGCACCACCGAGAAACTCCGTGCGGGCCGTGTCCGAGCCCGTCGTGGCGAGGATCTCCCAGCAGTGCCCGTAGGGCGGCGTCGGCAGGGCCCCTCGGAGACCTCCAGGCTAGTCGGACCCTTCACTGCTCCATCCCCTGACGGCGTTCCCGATGCTGGTAGTGGCTGCTTCCCACGCAGCCGCCGACTGATCGGAGGACCGTTGGAGAGAGCCTCTGGGCGGCAGAACTGCAAGGCCGCTACGTAGTCGAGCGGCGTCGGCTCCCAATCGGCGCCGTAGACCGAGTGTCTCCTCCGCAGCTTCCGGCCTTCGGATGTGGAGTCGATGGGCTGGCCCATCTTGTCGAGCACCACCACTCCAGCTAGAGGCCCGACTGCTAGGAGGTGCGGATAGATGTCCCCGTCTGGGGTGAGGCAGTAAAAGCATCTCGTCACTAGAGCTGGAGGAACTGGCTCGCCGACGACGTCGGTGTACTCCCCGGGCGGGCATTCGCAGATGATGATTCTCACTTGCCAGTCCCGCCCCGCCTGCCACAGGACGCCGACACGTTGACCAGCCTCCATAGCCCACGGCACAGCAGCAGCACCCTGCAGCGGCTCCGATCAGGAAGCAGAAGGCGCACACCACGACAAGGAAGCCCCGCAGGCTGCCCGTGAGTTCCGAGAGGAGGAGGCACCCGCCTGCGTCCTCGTGCCCAGGGATCAGCACCTGGACGGCATGAGGCAACTGACTGAAAGCGAACGGCAAGGCTTTTGCACGAAGGAAAGAGATGATCCCCATGCGCCGCCCTCTGAATTCGACTTGAGCCGCAACACCAGCGGCCAACAAGTACGCACACCCAGCAATGTACTTCGGAGAAGCTCGCTCGGAGGAGGAGGAGGAGGAAGGGGCGCTCCACCAGGCTCCCAGGCCCCGACCGTAGGCCTCGACCCTCAGTGCGGCGGCAGTGACGACGAGCGCGGTGGCGACGGCACGCCGTCGCTGCCGCCGCCATCACAAGCATTGGCCGTCGACTGCCTTCAGAGGCGCTCCCCCGCTGCGCCCCGGTTGGCTGCATGCACGAAGAACCCTGGGCCAGAATGACTTTTGGTCCGCGGCTGACGGGAGGAGGCGGGGCGGATGAACCCCAGCGCGCAAGCCGCTGCGACCGCTTCGTGTTCAGCGAGTGGGTGACCACACTGGGCTCGCACCAAATATCACTCCAACGAAGGGTCACTCGTACCTTGGATTCCCCTTCTTCCGTTGAAGACCCCTTTTCTACAAAACCGTTTAGGCGTGCCCCAAGCTAACTACCGTACGTAAAAGTCGGAAGGTGCTTCCGCAGCCATACCTCAAACTCCTCGCATGCTTTTGCGCATGCCTACCTACCGCATGCGCCCACCTTGAAAACACAAGCCCACTCTGGCATCCCAGAATCATCAAGCGCAACAGGGGGATCCCAACTCTCACCTGCGTCCCGATGGCATCACGCTAGCGCCCTCCGGCGAGACCCCGCGCTCGGCGGTCACACGCCACTGCTCGGAGGAGGCGGCCGTGGCCCCAAGTGCCCACTAAAGCTCGCGCGGGGGCCTCCCGCGGAGATCCCTGGAGCCTGTTTTTTTTTAGACTCTGGCAAGATTTCTTGCATGGACGGGGGGGGGGGGGGCTGAGCCTGAAGCAAGCCCGGGGGGGGGGGGCGCGGAAATCACGCAAGTCGAAAGGCACTTGCACGCTAGTATTCGCTTGAAGAGGGGCGAGGGGGGGGGGGGGGGGGGGGCGAACGCCATGCAAGTAAACTTGCCTGAATCTAACAAAAAACAGGCTCCTGGAGGAAGAAGAATAAGCAATTCCATAAGTATGAATTTGCGGAACTCCGCGCAGATCTCTAGGGTCGACACGGGGCCTCCCTCTCTTAGCCTCGCGGACCGCGCCGAGGACAGAGCCGGCGGCTCGAGGACTCTCAGAACGCATGTCAGCGCAAACGTGTGCTTGTCCACCGATAGGAAGGCACCAACTATACACCAACACCGATCCTGGCCAGGATCACCCTGGGCCCAGGATCGGTGTATACGCCCTCCTGCCTTGGGCAAGAAGGCATATACACCGATCACGGGCCCAGGGTGATCCTGGGCCAGGATCGGTGTTGGTGTATAGTTGGTGCCCTCCGAACCGAGACCCTTCAACACGACGCAGGCGGCGCAACGAATGCGGACACAAGCTGCAGTGCACGCTCTCGGCAGAGCCGGACTGGGCAAGCACTCGCTCGGGCTGTGTAACACATGCCCCGAGGATCGTCGAGAGACACAGGCGGGGGGGTCCAGCGCGGGTCCGGAGAACCGGCAGGGACCTCCGAAAATGATTGCGGCTGCAGGTTTCTTCTTCCTCGGCGTGGGCCCCCGCAGTAGGCCGCGGACGCGCCCACTGCTCGGGCTGCGGAGCCCTGTGGGATCCCGCGGTGGGCACCGGTGATCAGGCCGCCACCTGGCACTTCTGCGCGTTGCATCTGCGGGTCTCGAAGCGGCCGTCGCAGTCGCTGCCGTCGTCGGACTCCTGTGGCGAGGGGCTCGCACCGCCGTGGGCACTGTCGTCTGGCTAACGCAGCACACTTCTCCCAGGACGAGCCCGGGCGGCCCAGACGTGCTTAGCCCAGCTAAGCCTGGTGCTGCAACTACGTACGTACGGGGCAGAGGTCAAGAGTGTGCGGATCGAATGGTGGACATTCCGCCTGATTTCGCAGAGTGAATGTAGACAGGTCGGCACAGCAAACGCTGCAAACCAAGCATGGCACTCATATGTCACTATGCGGGGGGGGCCTCCCAACCCCGAGCCAGTCGAGCTGCCCCGAGAAAATTCCCATCGACATCAGCAGGCTTGAACGGATTCACGAGAAACTCCCGAGAGGGCCTCCATCATGCCCCAGCCACATGTTTCAGGCTCCGCACTGTGGGCCCCAAAGGCGCCTCGAGAAAACGCTTCCGACGTTTTCCGATAGACTGAAGAAGCCTCCCGAAAGGCCCGTCCCAAGACAATCCGAGACAATCCAAAGACGGCCCATGATGACAATGCGCCCTGTCACGCTGAAGCGTGCTTCCCCCTGGGCCCGGCTCTGCCGTGGAGAGCCCTTCGATATGGTCAAAATCAGCGACCTTGATAGAGTTCACGGATGCAAGGCCCTTGGAACGACGCGAAAGCCAAGGGTATGCACGCCCGCACGTGCTGAGGATAACCAGAACCGAAGGGAGCCTCTGCGAGAAGGGCACACGTCTTTTTTGAATGTAGATCAACGAGACGACGAACAACACTCGGGACTGTCACGCTGGGCCGAAAGATCGCGCCAACCGCCCTGAGTGCGACATCACGTGGAAACTCGGATGAACGAACGGCCAGGAGAGACCACGACGACCACCGCGGAGCGGGAACGACGGGGCGAGGAGGTGCACAAGCTTTGGTAGGGAGGCGGCCCGAACCACGCAGGAAAGCGCGTCATGATGCCCCTGCCAGCGCTTCGAAGATGAGCCCTAAGGCCTCGGGTCCTAGGCTTGTGGACGCCATGACAATGGACACTCTGACAGTCCATTAACTGAACTAAAGATGCGTTAAAATGTGTAAAACATGTTCTAACAATGTTTCAAACCTGTTTCTTACATAGTTTAAAACATGGTTGAAACATGTTTTAGACATCTGGGACTTATTTGGCAGCATGCTTCCTCTTCGTTCATCGACTTCCACAATCCTAGGGTGAGGAGGCGTCAATGCACTGCACAGGCAACCTGGAAGTCCTTTCACGCCCTCGGCGCCCCATCGTCGAACCACCGACACCCCGTTGCCCTCCTGAAGGGGGAAGGGGGGGACTGACATCCAGCCAGAATCGGCGATACACACATATATATACATATATGTATATATACATATACATATATACATATATATACACATATATGTATTGCCGACAGACAGGCGATAGACCCTCGATACCGACTTCGCACGCTGAAGGCGGAGTGGGCCATCGGGCTCCTCTCGACAATGAGTGGGCAACTGGGGGTCGACCAGAACCCCCTGGGCCTCTCCCGCCCTCACGTTGCCCCCTGGCGTTCGGGTCACAACCCTTAGGAGGCAACTACTGGGAGGTTCTCGTCGGAAAGATTAAAAAGGATTAAGCCCCATCTGGGAGCGGTTACGCCGGAGTGGGCCTCGGATTAAGCGGGATTAAGCTAGACTAAGCGGGATTAAGCGGGATTAAACGGGATTAAACAAGATTAAGCCAGATTTCGGACCAGGGCAAAATAAGAATTTGACCTCCCAGGAGTTGCATCCGAACAACCCCGTGCTCTGGAGGCCGTTGGGGACGACCCAGACGCCCCCAGCACGCCTCCCGGCGGGGAGGCAGCTGCGGAAAAACGCACACTCCGAGGCTCGACAGCCGCCGAGAGCCCAC
This sequence comes from Prorocentrum cordatum, assembly GCA_963575745.1. Lineage (NCBI taxonomy): Eukaryota > Dinophyceae > Prorocentrales > Prorocentraceae > Prorocentrum > Prorocentrum cordatum. The sequence goes on from CAUYUJ010014922.1 coordinate 319,050, forward strand.
GAAGACGTCCGAGAGCCTGAAATGTCGGACCTTGAAGCTTCATCCCACCAGCACTGCCCCCGAGCCTATTTCGGAGGCAACTACTTGGGAGTTTTTCGTCGGAAAGATAAAGGAAGATTAAGCCCCATTGGGGGGCTGTTACGCCGGAGTGGGCCTCGGACTTAGCGGGATTAGGCCGGATTGAGCGGGATTACGCGGGATTAAACGAGAATGAGCCGGATTTCGGACCAGGGCAAAATCAGAATTTGACCTCCCAGGAGTTGCATCCGAAGCATATCCCCCCCTAGCCTTGCCCTAGAGTAGCCCTCCTAAAAGGTGAAGCGCTCGGCCGTCCCACAAAAACACGGGCTGAGCCATGTCAGTGGGCGTTGGCCGCGAGACTCGGTCCACTCACACGTCGATGCTTCGTCGAACGTCTTTCGACTTGGGTCGAATCTGGGTCGAACCGATGTCGAACTTGAGTCGACCTGAAGTCGAACTAGCGCCAAACCAGAGTCGAGCAGGTCCGATAGGTAGGCCCCAGGAAGGTCCCCCAAACGAACATCTGAATTGGGGCAGGATCCAATCAGCATCGAATCGACAAATCGGGTCGATTCGGAATGTGGATGGAGCCGAGCCGCATCGGCACGGAGCTGCAGTCGGACTCGAATGGGATCGGCCGCGCCAGGGGCACGACAGCGCCATTCAAGCGTCGGATCGACGACCAGAATCGGATCGGAGGATCGACTCGGCTGGAGTCGCTATCGAATCGGATCGATCGGATCGAAATAGAGCCTGGATGGAGGGGGTCCTCCCCGCCTCCGCCACCCCGCCGAGGCCACAGCCGACGGCGCAGCGTCTCGCGACGCGCGCGAGCGCTGCGGGGGGGGGCCGGGAGATCGGAGGAGCTGGGCGCGGAGCGGACAGAAACCCACCGCAAGCGAGAGAGCCAGGAGCTGAGAGATCTCGGCCAGCGACGGGGGCTCGAACAGGAACGCCAGAGTCGCCGGCGTCGGGAAGGCTGACTAGCACTTACTAGGAAGCCGACTCGGCCCGGGGAGCAAGGGGCTGAGAAGACCCTTGCCCCGACACCCTCTTCAAGACAGGACGAGGAGAACGAGGAGGGAGGAGGAGAGCGAAGGAGAGCGAACGGGGGGGGGAGAAACGTGAACGAGGAGGGGGGAGGGCCGCCGAACCCTGCTCGGAGCTTTGGCTGGCGAATTGCCCAAACCTCAGGCTTCCGGGAGCGATCCTGGCAAGACCCGAGCCGGGGGCGTCATGTTGGATGAGGGGCATGCCATCGCACGGGCATGCAATGCAGCGCGATGCAATACATTCCCTCGTGATGCAGGCAATGGCGCATCATAGCCGTGTGTAGCACAGCACCTCATAGAACGGTAATGTCATAGCAGCAATATGGCATAACACCAAATGACATACTGTGCCATTGAGTAGCCATGCATGGCGCACCACCGACTTGTACAACGAATCATGATGCACCGTGGTCTACAACTAGGTAGCATCACGCATCTCACAAAACCGGAGCACACAGTCGCATGGCAGAGCACATCATATCACAGCAAAGGGTAGCATTACGACATGCATGCGCCAAGACAAAACATAAAACACACGGTCATGAGAATACGTGTGCTCTGATGCGACATACGTAATCTTGTGAAGCACAGAACGACATTTGCAAGAATACCCGTCGCACGTAAAGAAGCGCCAAACCAAGCCCCAGGAGGCATTGCGATGACCACGCCGCGCCACGACGCTGCAGCGCTGCTGCGAAGGTCCCCCCTCGGTGCCGCGTCAACGCAACTGTCTGCCCTCACCTGTGGATCTTCTGCGAATCACTGCGCCTCCTCGCCCCAGACACAGAAAGCGCACCGTGCTGCATTGCCTGCTGGAACGGCACACAGTGCCTGGCAGAGCCGGTAAGACCCCCTGGAGCGAGCGCTGACGGTGTAGAAACTCTACTGGCGGCGGCTCCTGATGGGCGATCACCGCCCTCGACCGCGCGGACACACCACCACCGCACTTGTCGGTGCACTCGGACCAATCCGACCACTCGGAGTAAGTGCAGATCCCGGGGACGTCCTCCACAATGAAGTTCGCATTCACCTCAGCAAGTAGTGCGCGCATGCAGGCAAAGTCAGCGTGGTAGCCGAAAGCAGTCCTCCTCGCGCATCCCGAACACATTGCAATGCAGCGGCTAAGAGAAGCATCAACTTCGCCGCTTCGCCGACGGGCGGTACGGTCGGGAACTGTTACTTAGCGTGTCGAGGCGGCGGTCCTAGCGACACGCATTCCATTGCAAGCTGATGCTGTGTCGCTCCGCTCCGCGGGCGGGAGGCTGGGAGAAGGCTCGGGGCAATGACGCTTGGGGACTGGAACGTGGATCGCGTGCCGCGCCGAAGCGTGGTCTACCGAAACCAACCGAGCGGCATGCTAAGCCAAAGCTCGCGACCGTTATCGATGCTCGCAACAATCCCTTCGGACCTCATGGCCGAACCATTGATTCTGAGGTTTCTGCTGCGACCACTCTAGAGACCGAGGGCCGCATATGGGAAGATCCCAGCAGAAGGCGGCCACGAAAGGTCGACCACCATCGCCTCCACCTCTCCCTCTTCCTCCTCGTCTTCCTCCTTTTCCTCTCCTCTCCTCCTCCGCCTCTTCTCCTCCTCCTTCCTTGGCACGTGCGTGCTACACCCGAGGCGCGCCGTCGGACAGCACATCAGCTTGAGTCTTAACGGAGCCAGACGGAGGTAGAGCTTGTCTTCTTTTTATTCGCGATAACGAACGTGATCTTGGGGGGAGTTCGTCCCTCCCGGTCACATCACGGCGGGGACCTTCGTGAGCACCGAAGCGCTCCTGCGCGCACCGCCGAGGCCTGCGAGCACGACAGCGCGCCAGAGAGCACCACATTGACCAGAAGACGGCGCACGCATGAGAGCAGCGCGACGTGCTTGCGAGGTGAACGGGGGCCGACGAATCAACCAAAGGCTCGTCTTCGCCAGCCTCCAGGGGCCTCCAGAAATCTCTGGCAGCTTCAGGGGGCCCTACGTGTCCCCTGCATTCCTTAAAAGCCGCCGGGGGCGAAATGTGCACAACTATGAACACTCCCCCTCCTCCACATCTTCCTCCTCGTCCTCCTTCTCCTTCTCCTCCTTCTCCATTCCTTCTCCTTATAACTAATGTCTCCCTGTCGCACTCCGAGGCCAAGTTTTAGGGCGGGCCTGCCGTTTCGCCTGAAACTTCCTTTCACCATGTATGACCCTGAAGCGTGAAAAGTAGCAACAATTCCGCAGATGGAGGGCGGGTGGTTTTCAACATGTGGCTCTCGCCTTAGCGCCGCGCACGTTCGGTCTCAAAATTTGCAAGAGTTTCATAAATTCAGGGCGGGTGGTTTTCAAAATGTGGCTCTCGCCGTAGCGCCGCGCACATTCGTTTTCAACATTTGCAAGAGCTTCACGGATTGAGGGCGGGTGGTTTTCAAAATGAGGCTCTCGCCTTAGCGCCGCGCATGTTCGGTTTCAACCTTTGCAAGAGTTTCACGGATTGAGGGCGGGTGGTTCTCAAAATGTGGCTCTCGCCTTAGCGCCGCGCACTATCGTTTTCAAAAATCGAAAGGGTTTCACGGATTGGGGATAGTTATTTTTCAAGATATGGCTCTCGCCTGAGCGCCGCGCACATTCTTGCTAAAACATTGAAAAGAGTTCTATTGGTTCCCATGTTCGACGTACCAGAAATTGTGTGTTGGAAGGGTTCACGATTTTGAGGGCGCAACAATTACGATGAATCGTGGAGTTGAGGTCCCAGGAACGGCATTCTGGCACGATTCAAGGTCGTCAAGACGCAACAGTCAGGTTCATCCGTGGCGTCGGAACGCCGAGAACAATGTTTTGGCAGGCTTCAACGTCTTCAAACGGTTGTCTTCCAACGAGGCAAGCCCGTCTGTGGAAATGAGCCGTTGTAGGGTGTAGGAGCCTATGAGGGAGCTTAGGGGGAGGCTCTATTCCAACATCGTTGGTGACTCGTGGGTTTACACTGGTCCTCCTCATCCTCCACCCAGTGCCCACAGTTATATAACGTAGATGGTGTTATAATGTCTCCTAAGAAGGGTGATCGTATCCACATCATGGGGTCGTGGGCTCATCCCGCTCAAACCCTCAATGTGCACACTACTCTTAGAATATGGTTATGCACGTGTTGTGGGGCTATAGCCGAGAAGCGAATTCGCCTCTTGAGCCGCCCGTGCCGTGAGCTGATGAATAACCCACAGAGAGAATACCTCGACAGACATGCGACTGGGTTGAAGCCAAAGGTCCTAAGCCAGGCCGAGAAGAAGGCCAGGAAATCGAGCACACTTTCATGGGTTCTCGGTTGGATGAACTTGCTCGCGCAACGGGCTCCACTCCACTCCACTTCCATTCCTCCCATTCCTTCTCCTCCTCCTCCTCCTTGACCTCATGTCTCCTTTCTTCTCCTTCTCGCTCCTCCCTCGTCTCCTTTTCTCTCCCCCCCGCTCCTCCCCCCGGAGATCGGGATCCTGCCTCCAGAAGCACCCTTCTGTTTTCGGCCTCCTGGGCGCGGACGACCGCGACGACGACGAATTCGTAGGAACCCTTTAGGATCCTCTGGAAATCCCCAAATATTTGGGCAACCCTTGCACATGTGAGCAAAATAGCGCGACGTGATCCCAAGGGGGGGAAGGAGAGGGATGGTCACGGCCGCTATCGCCCAGACCTTGAAACAAGACAGGCTCGTACTGTTGTTCCCCCACTCTCCGCTGCCTTGATCTGATAGGGGCTTTCAGCCCTTCATCGATCCCGGGCTGGGCCCCGCGCGGGCTCGCAGTCTCCCATCTCCAGGAATCCCGTGGTGTCGCCTCCGCCCGTCGGGACCTGCGGCGGAGGCAGGTCGAGCAGCTGCTCGGGAGAAGGGGGGGATTGAAGAGGAGGAGCAGCAGAGGAAGGAGGAGGATGAGGAGGAGCGAGAAGGCGGATCATGCGACAAATGGCGTCGATGAAGAAGTTGGGGGATGCAACGTATGGAGAATGGTCGGGATGTCAGTCGCTTTCGGCTACACGATGTGCAGGCGATAATACATATTTCTATAAAGAAAAAGTGCAGCAATGCGCACGTCGTCGAGGTTTGAGATTCCTGAGGTGCCCCGAAGATTCTGTGGGACCCCCAAACAATCGGGAGAACAACACACTTCGGTTGGCCACCAGTTGGCACGCCGGTTACTTGTTTGATGTGCGGTGTAGATTTGCGATGATGTAGTCGTCGCTGTGGGAGAACGGGTGGGTCTCGGCCCGACTTGGGGCGAACACCCACGCTGGCCGAAGAGGAACGTGTGTTCCGCGCGCATCAACATGCGATAAGAAACCTTGCCCGAAGAAGAGTACTGGCATGACTTTCGCGAGAACTTGGCCTTCCTCAGGCGCCCCAAAACTCGACTGGGGTCCCCAGGGCCATCGTAGAATAAGAAGTCTCTGCGGGGCACCACCGCGCAGGCCGTTTCCTCATGGAATGTGCAGACTGTCGGGGAACGCTGGGAAGTGACGAAAACAACATTTCGAGCAACAGGTGGCTAGCTGAGGCATAAACAATGAAGAGATGTTGGCCCTGACATGGCAACCATGATTACAAACTTGCTCGAACGAGATAAAGAGAGGAAGAGAGAGAGAGAGGACCGCCATGCAATCAGAAGAGCTGACCAACTGAACCTTTCCAGCACTTCCTCCGGGAATCTTGAACACCTGGTGGTCTTCCTTCTTCGCGTCGCAATCCCACCACATGAACTCCCCCCCTGACCTTACCACGTCGACAAATCAATAGTTCAAGAAATGTGTTCCGAGAGAAAACACACTCGCCTCATTCATCGTCCGGAAAAACACGTCCAAATGCTGGCCGATTGAAAACGTGATCCGCAAATGCATGCAACGACTGATCCGCATCTTCAGATCGAGCTTCGATTCTAGGAAGTGTCTGAGCCCCAAACGAGTGAAGGCATTTCTCAGGATGGCTGGCCCACTTGATGTAGCCGTCGCCCGACTTGGGCACCAAGAATTGCATGCTCGTCTCCTGGCGGGAATCTGAAAAGAGCAGAGGCTCGGCACCAAACAAGGTTCGCAGGCATGTGCGTACGTTAATATATGTGTGGGCGTGTGTGTGTGTGTGTGTGTGTGTGTGTGTCTGTGTATTTTCCCCGCGCCGCTGCGCGTGGGACTGCGATGCCCGATATAACATCTGTATATCAGTAGATAGATGTACACGTGTTTACACTCGTATATATATATATATATATATATATATATATATATGCACACATGCATATTGCATACCCAATAACCTCATCAGACCTATAAACATACACATGTCCGCCGGCCCCCTTGCGGGGCCATCAGGCTGCGAGGATTAAGGTTGCTGCTCCCAGCGCAAGTTCCAGCTTCCAGTTTCAATTGTAACAGTATTGCTTTCTGCTTCCTACTGTAAATTGTTACTGTCCGGGCGAAGAGGGGGAGCCGAAAACCGCTCTGGTTAGCACCCCCCGCGAGGGTTCTCAAAACTCCTGGGGGTGTAAGAATTTACACCCCTCACGCAGATCGGCGGGGTCAGGGTCCAAAAACATAAAGGATTTGCCACATTTCTGAAATTCGGTGGCACCCCTCATGCAGATCGGCGGGGTCAGGGTCCAAAAACACAAAGGATTTGCCACATTTCTGAAATTTCCTGACACCCCTCACGCAGATCGGCGGGGTCATGGTCCAAAAACACTGGGGATTAGCCACATTTCTTAAATTCGGTGGCACTCCTCACGCAGATCGGCGGGGTCAGGGTCCAAAACCACAAGGGATTTGCCGCATGTTTTGAATCCAGCAAGGATTTGCCACATTTCTGAAATTCGGTGGCACCCCTCACGCAGATCGGCGGTGTCAGGGTCCAAAAACATAAGGGATTTGCTAGATTTCTGAAATTCCCTGGCACCCCTCACGCAGATCGGCGGGAACAGGGTCCAAAAACACAGAAAATCTATCGCATTTTTGAATGCCGGTGGCACCCCTCACGCAGATCGGCGGGGTCAGGGTGAAAAAACACAAAGGATTTGCCACATTTTTGAAATTCGGTGGCACCCATCACGCAGATCGGCGGGGTCATGGTCCAAAAACACTGGGGATTTGCCGCATGTCTGAAATTCGGCGGCACCCCTCACGCAGATCGGCAGGGTCAGGATCGAAAAACAAATAGGTCCCGACACTGCTTCACGGCAAAGCCAAAGCCTCATGACTTCGCTCTTCCATGGCCCATTCTCCGAGAGAGGGGGCCGGCGGCAGGGGGCGACGCCCTTACGGATATACATATGTATGTGTATATATATATATATAAACATACATATATACACATATGCATGCACACTTGTTTTGCTCTCGAGGGTTGCGCTAGGCATCGCAAGAAAGGCCAAATGACAGTGCGTCCCACCGAGCGCAGAACAACTTAAGTCTTAAGTTGTCGGCCGGCCAATGGGCTTTCCATCAGCTCGCACACATCCTCCTGTGGCCAACGTGCGAGTGCCCTCGACGACGGGCTCCCTTGCGAGCTTCGTTGTCGAGAGCGTCGGAAACTGCAACTTCGCATGCACACGCACATATCATATATCCGCCACCGTGCCCCCTGCCAGGTTGAGGCATGCTAGAATGCCAAGTGCTGCCTGGTAGGGTTCCTGCAACCTTCTACAAAAGACCCCCCCTCTCTCCCCGCCGCACCTCGCCGCGAGCAACGGCCCTACTCCTGGGAGGTCCCTGGGCAACCATGGCGATTCCCTGGGGCTCTCCATGGTTTCCATGACTGCCCGGGACGCCCACCCAGGCCACCAAGAGGCCTCCAAGACACCCCAAGATTCGCTCCAAGACGTTCAAGATGGCCTCGGGACGGCCCAAGAGGCCGCCAAGACGCCCCAAGAGGCACCCAAGAGGACCCCCAAATGGGCACGCACCAATCATTGATTTCCCCTAGGGTTTTGAAGAATGCTGGAGTTATGTTTTGGGGGTTTTGCGACGCTCCAAGATGGCCCACAATGCTCCCAAGACCACCCCAAGACGGCCCAGAGGCTTCGAAGAGGGCCGCAAGACGGCGTCAGAGCGCCCCAAAACGTCCCAAGAGGCGCCGAAGACGGCCCAACAGGGCCTCACATGGGGCCCTAGAGAAGGAACATGAACTGAAAATCCAACCCTTCCGCCCCAAGAGGCCCCTAGGGGGCCACAAGAGGCGCCCAGGAGGCCCCCAAAGAGACCCGAAGAGGACCTCACGAGGCCCAAAACACCCCCAAAAAAGGACCCAAAGAGGCCTCGAAACTGCCTCCAAGAGGGCCCCGAGAGGCCCCCCACGAGATCCTAACGAACACGCAATTGGCTTCACATCCACAACCGAGGCACGGTGGCAGGACTTGCCGTAGGCCACTGGGTAGATATATTAGGGGGCCACATGCGAACCCTCCCCACGATTTCCGAGGGGGAGGGTGGGGTTCACTTCGCTCGGGAGCTCCCGAACGAAGCGAACCCCGCCCTCCCCCTCAGGAATCGTGGGGAGTAGGGGTAGGGTTCGCATGTGGCCCCCAAATCTATGCACAAAAAACTATATGCCATAAGCCGGATTGCCGGGGCCACGGGCCCCGGGCCAGGACACCCTCCCGGATTTCCCTTTTGAACACCCCCCTCGGGGGCCTCTCCCCCTGGCCGCCCTGGCCACCCCAAACACCCTCCGGGGAGCTCGGGCCAGCGACGAGAGCGGCGCAATAGGGCCCAAGACGCCCCGAGATGGCCTCCAGACGGCCCGGGATGCCCCCAAGAGACCCTCAGAAGGCGCGTTCCCAAATGGCGAACATCGCCGCATTCCTGGAGGAACAAAAACATTGTTCAGCAGATTCGTTGTTTTAACACTCGCGGCGTCCAAGATGGCCCAGATCGCCCCAAAACGGCCCAAAAAGCCGCCAGGAGGGTCCGGAGACGACTCAGAAAGAGGCATCACAGGGGGAACCAGAACTTAAATTTCGAGCCCTCCGCTTCAAGTGGACCCCCCTGAGGCCGGGAACGCCCTGAGACGGTCAAAGGCCCCCAAGAGGCCCCCAAGGGCCCAGAAAGAGGCCCCAAGAAGACCCCCAATGGCCTCCAAAAGGCCCCGAAGAACCTGAAAACTCTCTCCACGAGGCCCCCGAGCATGCCAAGATACTTTGAAGTGCTGGTGCCCAAGAAGCCCTCGACCCAAAACTCAAGCACGGTGGCGGTATGGGTCGATGGCCATAGATGAGCAACAACTTGGCCTGGCGACGGATCCACTCCTGTGCAGTCAAGTGTAGCGCACGGCGCGGCCCTCGCTCCATAGATTGCGCGTCGCGGGGCTGAACTGATAGCGGGCTGCTGCGAAGCAAGCGTGCCTAGGCGCGCTTAACTGCGTGTGGATCACGATCTGCAAGAAGGGGTGTCGAATGCTCCAAGTGCCCTCGCGCGAACCCGCCCACTGAGGCCGAAGGTGGAGCTCCCTGTGTGGCACAAACCGTGTGAGACATGTGCCCACATGGGCGGTGTATGTGTGTGTGGGTGCGTGACAACTTTGTGCCATAGTTTTGACTGGGGTTCCCCATTGGGATGTTCCCCATGAGGTGCCATAACATTCCCCATTGGGTTATCGGTATGCTCCATAGGGTTCTCTACAGATGTTCCCCGTCGGGTTCTCTATTTGTTTTCCCCATCAGGTTCCCAAAAAGGTCTGCCGCATGGCATGAGAACAAGCGAGGATGGCTACACATGCGACCAACCAACGGCGGCCATGGTGACAACATGGCAATGTAATGCTCGAACAAGAAAACCGAGCCAAAGGGGCTGCGCATTTTTTGGCGCTGTCGGTATGCCTTGCACGTCTGCTCGGCACGCATGAGCGTATGGTATGTGGGATTGTCTGGTTTACACGTGGTTGGCGTCTGATGTGTCGACCATGTTCGTTGCCCGTGGCTCGCACACAAGAACACGCAAGTTTGATTGTCTTGCCTCTGTCCCTCATTCATGTTCTACGTGGAGTGCCGTTGGCCTGCCGAAGTCCCCGCGGTCATATGCCAAACGAACTGTGTGTACGCCTGTGTACGCGTGTGTTAAAAAGGTGATGGGTGTGCCACCTGCACGTGTGTGATTTGCGTTTGGACGTTACGGGTGGCACATCTGTATGTTGTGCGCGTCGGAAACATGGTTGTGTGGCATGCAGTTTGTGTAAACATATTGTATGCGCATGATGGCGATTTGTGGTGTGCGAATGTAAGCTATGATTCAATTTGAATCACGCGTGACTTCAGGGCATAAAAAGGCGCGTGCGCGAGATATGCGAACGCTTTATGCCTGTGAGTGTTACCCGTATGTATGTTAGCCACGTGTGTGTATGAACGCTCGCTGCGTTTATCACTCAGGTCGGCAACCGTATGTGTCGCCATTGCGCGAAGACTCGAGGGGGAAACTCGGGTTCACTGACGGCACTTGGGGCCTGGAGGTCACGCCATGCGGGACCCATTCTTTCCTCACTTGTCGACGACGCGAAGGGAGACACTAGGAACTGCCGGGGGCCCTTGGGCCTGGCGACCGCGGCTTGCGGGGAAGGCGAACGGGTGTGGCGACCTGCCCCCCTAAATCTGGCAACTCACTTGTCGGGTAAGATCAACATACGCGGACAGAGCGTAGCATACCACCGCAAACCAAATACATGAATAAATCGTACCGTGACACGACATACCGTACCGTATATACAAGATCACTCATTTACAACAAAAACGGGACTAACACTCAACACGTTGTAACACGATGGCTGATACAATTTGTCCCCTACTTTCGGGGGTTGCCAAAAGTGCCCCTGGCCCAAGGTGCTCCCAAGATTTCCAAGGAGGCCCCCACGGCCTCCATAGCACCCATCACGAAGCCCAAGGCGCGAAGGCTCTAGAATTGGGCGGAAACCTTGGGGCACCTTGGGCCAGGGGTACCTGGAGGAACGCCGGGGACCAAGTACATCCGTAACGTAACCTGAACCAGCCTCTGTCGATACTGCGCCACAGCGAACCTGACCGACTGCAACTATTGCGCACATCCATTTACAAAACACATTTTGGGGGAAATTTCAAGCATAACCATATCCATCGTTGCTGCGCACATGTAAACACCAAAACGGACGCGGGGCAAACCAGACCGCATGACATGTCCCCGCGAACGCCGTGGCGATCCGCGTTCAAGGTCAGAATCCTGCGCACCGCATCTTGGCGTCAGGCCACACTTGCCATGCCGTGCGACTCTGGCGTGGATAGAGACCGCGCTCAGGGACCACCCCCTGTGTACCTTCCCTGGGCCGCGAAACTGTTACACCTGACGCGCCCTGCGACCTAGAGTGGATAGGGACCGCGCTCAAGGATCACTCCGTGCACACCCTCGTTGGCGACGAGAAAAAAGGCCGCGCAAGCCTTGCGCTGCGACCCTGGCGTGGACAGAGACCGCACACCCTCACTGGTGCGTGTGTATACACACATATGCATTTGCGCATGCACACATGTATGTGTGTTTGTATGTATACATGTGCATATAACGGTATCTGTATACATATGCAGATATACACATACGCCGCTATATATATGTATATATATATACATATAAATAAATAAATGCACACATATACTGGAACCATAACGCGGGTTTCGCGTGCGCTTAGTTGATAGCCCAGGCCGCAGAGGCGCTGGAAGATCTTGGGCAGCGATATCAAGCACAGGCTAGTGACATAATCGTTTCTAATACCACCCTCCTCCCTATTTCAAACCTAATCCTCACACTCCTCATCATCATATTATTATTTATCATAAAGGCACCCGTGATCATACTCACAATCAGCATCATCGACAACACCATGGAGAACATCCTCGGCCCAGTGCTGCTGGCCATGACGTTCTTGGAGCGATCTTGGGCGCATCTGGGCCTGTCCTGGAGCATGGGAAGCCCGAAAAGACGACGACGTGAAACATCTCGAGAACCACACAATACATCAATGCGTTTTACATCGTGGGGTCCATTTGGGAGTCCTCTGCGGGGTCTCTTGGGCCGTTTTGGTGTGTCCTTGGAGTCCCCTTGCGGCCACCTTGGGCGTCTTCGGACGCCCTTGAGCTGTCTTGAAGGCCTCGTCGGCCGCTCCTGGAGCTATCTTGACGCCTTCAGGGGGCGTCTTCAACATCCCGACGCGATCCCGGCGAGCTCCCAGGGCCCCGGGGCCCCTATGTCGCGTCAAGGGGCCGCCCTGGGAGCCACCAGCCCTTTCCCCCAGTCTCGTCTTCTCTCTCTCTTTCTCTCTCTCTCCCTCGTTTTTCTATCTCCCTCTCTGTCTCTCTACCATTCTCGTTCTATATGTGTATATATATAAGATACGTACAAACAAACACACATGTATCTATCAATTGGCAATCGCATCGCCACCATCTCCGTGGAATATTTTGTGGGGAGATAGTCAAACAAAATATTCGGCGGCAATTTAATGGATGTCGGGATCTTGGTGGGAGGGGGTCATCATTTGACCAACGGCTCGGCGACATCAGTGCGTCACGCGCTGTAACAAATGATGCGTCCAGACAGAGCGGTAGCGCAACACGCAATGCAAAAGTGCGAATCGCATAAGCGATCCCTCTTTGGCTCAAATGAAGAATCTGACGCGCACTGAAGCGAGAGCTGCTCGCGGACGTGGCTGGCCGTGAGGCGCGAGCAACAGTCGCAATCATGTCTGCGGCCGGCGTTGAGGCGAGAGGACCCGTCGTAGTCATGGATGTGGCTGGCGCTGAAGCGAGAGTGACGTTCGCAACTATGGATGTGGCAGGCGCTGAAGCGATAATAACGTTCACAAACATTGGTATGGCCAGGGCTGAAGCGAAAACCTCATTCGCAATCCCAGATGTTGCTGGCGCTGAAGCGAAACCAACATTCACGCTCATGGGCGTGGCCGGGGCTGAAACCAAAACAACAGTCGCGATAGTGGACGTGGCCAGTGGTAAAGCGTGAGCATCCGTCGCAATCGTGGGTGGCCCACTACACGCGCGCACCTGCTCTAGCGCAACATGCAACACCACCGCGACGAGCACTGCTATAAGCAGCAGCACCATGTGCAGCAACAGCAGCTCAAACGCCACCAGCAGCAGTAGCGCAAGCAACCCAAACGACACCAACAGTACCTCTTCGACAAGCGCGACAACAAACAGCACAACCACGCGCATCAGCACCAGCGACACTAGTATATAGCACGACTATGACCACCACGACGGGAAACAGCAGCAATAAACGACGCAGCCGAAACGCGACCAACAATACCATTGTGGCCACAACGGATCCAAGTAACAACACCAAACGCAGTAACACCAGCGCCGCCAGCAGCACCATTGTGACGAGCACGACGGCGAGCAGCAGCGCCACGCGAAGCAACACAAACGCCACCAGCCCTGTAGCCAACACGACGGGAAGCATTAGCACCAAGAGCAACGGCACAAACGCTGCCGACGACTCCACCAGCGTGAGCACCACGGGAACGGGCAGCGCCGGGCGATTCGCGCTGGACTGCGCGAGCGCCCCCACCCCCCCTCGCCGGCCACAGACGCTGAAGCTCCGAGGCGTGGGATTTCTCACCCGCCCATCAGGAACTTGAGCTGGGTTAGACCGTCGTGAAACAGGATGGTTTTACCCTAGTGGTGATTTTCAGACTGCGACCGAAAACGGTGTCATTACGAGAGGGCCATTTCGTTCAGATACTTGGTGAATGTGGCTAGATGGAAAGCGAATGCCACGAAAATGCTATATGTTGGATTACGCCTTGATTTCGGAGTCCACGCTGGCTGCACAAAGCTGTCCTCTACTTCCACTGTTACATGACAAACGTCAAGCCTGGCCCTGTTGCGTGGATATATACATGCATCTGTACATATTTATATATATATATATATATATATATACATATACTGCTATACATGTACTGGGACCATCGCGCGCGCCTCACGACAATCCCGGTCAGAGGTGCGGCCTGCGCCGAACCGGCAGATGCGAGAACGGCACTCGCTATCATGTTCGACGGGCGCAGGGCGAGAACAGCACTCCGAATCGAGAGCCCAGCCCGCGCTGCGGGGAGAGCATGCATCGCAATCATGCGCGCGGCCGGCGCCTAAGGCGAAATCGAAATGCTCAATCAGAGATGCTGCCGGCACCGAGGCAAAATAATCATGCTCAATGAAGGATGCGGCCGGCGCCTAGGCGGCAACATTGTCATCAGAGATGTCACTGGCGACAAAGCGAGAAACAAAAGCTCAACGAAGGATGTCGCCAGCGCCTATGCGAGAGCAACATTTTCAATGACACGTGGCTGGCGCTAAAAAGAGAACGACGTGCTCAATGAAGGATGTCGCCAACGCCACGGCGAGAACAACATGTTCAAACGGAGATGTGGCTGGAGCCACGGCGAGAACGACGTGTTCAATGAAGGATGTCGCAGGCGCCAAGGCGAGAGTATTTTCAACCCGAGATATGGCCAGCGCCAAGGCGAGAACGACATGCTCAACGAAAGAGGTCGCTGGCGCCTAAGTTAGGCGACAGCAGCATTGTTCATCAGAGATGCGGACGGCGCCAAGGCGAGAGCGACACACTCAATGAAGGATGTCGCCGGCGCCTAGGCGGTAACAACATGTTCAATCACAGATGTGGCCCACGCACAAGCCAGAATACCATTCCGAGGTAAGCATGTCGTTAGAATGCAAATGTCACGCCCACTTCGCGTGGGCCGGGCGGGCTCAATGTCACCGAGGTCCTGGTCACGTTAGGCGGGTAGTCCACGTTAGGGGGGGGGGCACCCCATACCCGCTCGTGCGTACTTTAACTGGTCGGCGAAGCGCTTGAATAAGCACATGAAACATCTCAACTAACTGAAACCCCAATCCTAGAACGTCAATGCAAACACCACCTATCACAAATCCCAGTGACTTCCGTAAAATCTGACTGTAGGCTTTGCAGACCCAGCGAACACCACGGACAAAAAGAGCGACGTGCTCGTGACCGAAGCTCGAGGAGAGGCATCCCATCAGCGCTAAGCAACAATTGATCGAAGAGGCCTGGGGCAAATGTATGACCGAGTCTTGTGCAAACGATCTGGGCGATGCGAGAGCATCACAGAACGCCCCGCGCAATTCACCAAGGCCCGCTTGCGAGAAGCTGCAGACGAAACGGGCCAAGTCTTGTAGATGCCACGGCAATGGACACCCTAACAGTCCCATCCTTGAGCATACAAGTGTTCAAGATGTCGGGGAAATGGTCTAAACATGATTTAGACCTGTTTCACATGTTTAAAAGAGGCTTAACACATGATTTCGACATCTGGAAATTATTTGGCAGCATCCTTCCTCTCCGTTGACCGTCCTCTACAAGCCAAATCGAGAAACAATATAATGCGTCATGCTCGGCGCCGCCCTCGCCGCTACCCTCGGGCTGCTGCGTCCTTGGAATCGCAGAAACCGATCTGGGCGGGAACAGCGTTCTTGTTCTCGCCCCCGGCGACGGACAAACACATCTTTTGATGTTCATCAGACTTGATCCACACCGTCCGCTCTTCGACCTCGGACGGGCGAGGGCCAGTTGAGACATCCGTGGCCCTCCCCCTCCTCCTCCTCCTCCTCCTCCCCTTCCTCCTCCCCCTCCTCCTTCCAGTCTTCCTCTTCCTCCTCGTTCTCCCTTCCTCCTCCTCCTCCTCCTCCTCCTCCTCCTCTCCTCCGCCTCCGCCTTCGCCTCCTGCCCCTGCGATGCCCCGCTCGCTCTGGCGGGGCCTGCCTGGCGCTCTGGCGGGGCCGTCCCGGGAGAGGAGGGAGAAGCACGACAGCCGAGGGGTGGAGGGGAGGAAGAGGACAGAGGAGGGAATGGAGGCAAGGGGAGGGGGCGGGAGGGAAAGAGGGACGGAGGGGGGAGGCCTGGGCCATCTGGGCAGTCTTGGAGCGCTCTGGGGCCTCCCGCTCCCGCTCTGGGGCCCAGCTTGGGCCTGTCCTGGGGCTCTCTTGGGCCGTCTGGGGCTCCTCCTGGACTATTTGCGGGTTCCCTGGGGCCGTCTTGAAGCTCTGTTGGGTGCCTCTTCGGCGGTCTTGGGGCGGTCTTGGGGTCGTCTGCGGCCGTCTTCGAGCATTGGAGCTCGAGAACGCGAGAAAGCGAAAAACATCTAACAAACCAATGCATATCAATGATGTGGGCCTCTTTTGGCTCTCTCGGGGCGTCTCTCGGAGCTCTCTGGCGCCCTCTTGGAAGCCTCTTGGCCTCTTGGGCCTCCAGCTGCCGCTCTGTAGCCCAGCTTGGGCCTGTCCTGGGGCTCTCTTGGGCTGCTCTTGGGCTGCTCTTGGGCAGTCTTCAGGCTCTCCTGGGCCGTCTTGGAGCTCTGTTGGGTGCCTCTTCGGCTGTCTCGGGGCGATCTTGGGGGAGTCTTCGGCCGTGTTCGAGCGTGGAAGCTCGAGAACGCGAACAAGGGAAAAACATTTGAAACACACAACCGGAAATCAAGGATATGGGCCTCTTCGAGCTCTCTCGGGACGCCGCTCGGAGCTCTCCTGGAGCCTCTTGGAGGGCTCTTGGGCTGTGTATTGGCCGTGTTGGGCCCATCTGGGGCCACGTTGGGGCCATCAAGGCCGTCTTGGAGCGCCTGGGGGCCTCCCGCTCCCGCTATGGGGCCCAGCTTGGGCCTGTCCTGGGGCTCTCTTGGGCCATCTGAGGCTCGTCCCGGGCAATCTTCGGGCTCCCTGGGCGTCTTGGGGCTCTGTTGGGGGCCTTTTCGGCAGTCTTGGGGCGGTCTTGGGGCGTCGTCAGCTGTGGAGGAGCGTCGGAAGGTCGAAAACGCAAGATACCGAACAACATAGAAACAGAAACAATGAAGTCAAGGATTTGGCCCTTCTCTTCGGGCTCTCTCGGAACGCCTCTCGGAGCTCTCTTGAGGCCTCTCGGAGGCCTCTTGGGCTGTGCATTTCCGGTCTGGAACCCATCTGGGGCCACGTTGGGGCTGTCTGGGCTGTCTTGGAGGGGCTGTTCGAAGTCCCCCAGGGGCTTCTGGGAGCGTCTTGGAACTCTCTGGGGCAGTCTGGAGGCTCCACGGCTCCTCCGGGGTGCTCTGGGAGCGATCTGGGAAACCCCGGTTCTCCCATGCCCCCCTGAGCCCCGGGCCCCGCGCGCCCGGGCCTCGTGCACGGGGATAGATGTATATATGTACACATGTATATGTACATATAGTTACATATACACATATAACGATGTGAATACGTATACGAGTAGCGGGGTGTGTATATATACATGCATATATGTATATAGTCATAGGTAGTTGTGTCTGAATATATATATATATATATATATATATATATATATATATACATATATATATATATGCACATATATATGTATATACATATACATATATGTATATATGTATATAAATATGTATGTATACCGATAGAAACGTAGTCATACAGGCAAGTAGGTCGGCAAGTAGACATGTCGCTGGATAGCAATATAAAGAGATACATACGATCATCGAAATATAGAGAAATATAGACACACACATATATATATACATATATAGGTGTATATAAATATGTATATATATATAAGTCGACATGTAGATCGAGAGATAGGTAGATCGCATCACCACACACCTGCACCTCCACCACCATAGCAAGTCGATCGCCTCCCCCTTCCCCCCCCAAGCTCCTGATCACCCGAAGGATGGTCCTGTCGGTACCATCTCAGCGAGTGCCGCGCCGCGCACGGGTGCTCAACACTCTTTCCTGGACACAAGTCGCCCTGCTGATAACACGAGAGGGTGGGGGAATGAGAAGGGAGGAGATAGAAGAGGAGGACACGCAGGAAGAGGAGGCCCCTTGATCCATGCACTCCTCCAGCTAGTCCCCCTCCAGGATTTGCCACTTCCCCCCCTCTTCCTCTCCCTCGCCCATCCCCTCTCTCCCTCGCGTTCCCTCCACTCCCTCCGTCCCTCGCCCCACCCCTCAGTCCTCCCTCCTTCCTTCCATCCCTCCTCTCTTCTCCACGCCACCTTTCACCCCCCTCCTCGCCCACCCACCCTCCCGCCCCCGCGCCCTTCATCTGCCCCCCCCTCCCCCCAGCGGAGGGGGGAGGGGGGACAGCAGAGCGAACGAGGGGGACGGAGGCACTGTCTCCACCCGCCCCGCGAACGAGCGTCGGGCCGTGGGGTCGACGCTGAGCGTGGAGATGATGTGGCCCTCGCGCGAAGACCTGTCATCCGATGGCGGCTCGCCCGACCACGAGCGACCCGACCGAGCAGAACCCCACACAAGGATTCCTCTCGGCGCCTGGATGCCGCCACCGCGCCCCGCACCGTCAGCAAACCGGCGGCGGAAAGAAAAACTGTTCCTGGCAAGGGAAGAAAGAGTTCCAGGGGCCCGCGATTCGAAAACATCGAGAGGTCGGAGTTACAGGCACTCTCTATATGCACCTTCCTCTGCCTGTCGTTGGAGAATGGGTCGACTCGTCCTCCGATGACGGCGGAAGGGGGATGGGGGAGGAGTTGGAGAAGGATGAAAAGGGTCCATCAGGGAGGGGGCAAGAGGACAAGAGGACAAGAGGATGAGGCGATCTGCGTTAGACGGTGGCTAAGCGCTGGGCGAGCTTTGGGGGGAGCAGAACGAGGAAGCGGGGAAGGATGAGGCGGTGGAGGAGGCGAAGGCAAAAGAAAAAGAAGGGGAGGAGGAGTGGGTCTAGGCAATGTTGTTGAGGACGCGCCGCTGAATCCTCCAGAAAAAGGAGACCCCCCTCCCCCCCGTTCCCCGCTCCCCCAGCCGATCCATCGTCTTGGACCCCGCCTTTGTCGAAGGGGTGTGGGGGGGTGACCCCCCCTCCTCTCCTCATTAGCCACGAGCGACGACGACGACGACGACGACTGCGGACCAGGCTCCTATGCGGATTCCTACGCGGACGCCTACGCGGATCCCAAAACGTACGGCGGCAGTGCCCGGAGCGCACTGGGGGGGGAGTGTTACGTCATAGGGGGGGGGGAGCGGGGGCCATGACGCCCGTCATGCCCCAAGCAATCAAGAAACGGACTCATAAAACCTGCTCAGGCATGGAGCTGACCATCCCCATTACCCCTTCAACCCAAATTTCTGACCATACAGCCCGAACTCGAAACACTAGACGCAAACACCACACAACGGAACATATCCCATCACCCCCACCTACGGACCATACCATAAACCCGAATCCAAGCGCTAAGCGCAAAGTGGAACGCCCAATACCAAACAGCTGAACCCTGACCCTAAACAATCGACTCAGCCCCAACACGCGAACCCTTCACTCACGCACCCGAAATACTGATGCTGTACCAGACCCGACCAGACCCGACAAGACTGTACCAGGCCCCATCCAACACGCGGGCAGGTTCCACGGTGCGTTCGTTGTACCATAGCTTGCAGAAAAAAATCCTGCATCGCCCCTGCGGCGCTACAACATGTTCCCAGGAGCGGCAATGAGAGACCAAGGCAAAAAAGCAGACCGCAGAAGAGCGTGCAAGAGCTAAATTGAAGCAACTCGGCGGATCAGTTACGGCACTGGTCGAATCAAGCCATCATTCTGCAAGTGACGCCAGAAGCCCAGCATTGGACACGTAGAGCAGCTGCTCTGCTGTGTGCCAGGAGAACGCGAGCCCAAGTCTATCGCGCATAGGCCGTGTGCTTCCAAACGCATTGGCGGTTGCATTGCGCATGCCCTGCGCACATTCATGCGGGCCTGGAGATGCGATTCAAACCACCAACGTATCGCAACGTTTCGCAATGTATACATGCCGGGATACGCGCCGCAATGCTTACGAATCAATCGCAACGTGCCCGTCCACGTGCCCACCGGTCAGTCAAGGGCGGCCATGCGAGCCGGGAAGGCGGGGCTCCCCAGGCCGCCAAGCGAAGTCGGCGGCTCAAACCGAGATGGCAACTCGACCAGATGTGGCCCCACCTCATGCCAGCTGTAACAACTATGGCAAACTTGTCGTCTTCGACGGCGATCGGGGATAGAGTTCCCCTAGGGGGAAAATTACGAGCTTTGCGGGAGGTCTGGATGGCTCGGGGGGGTCTGGGGCCAGGAGATGTTATACTACTTTTGCAGGCGGGCGTTAGTCACATGACCTCGCGGTTTGAGGCTTCGCGCCGCGCGAAACGCAAACCGCGCTTCCCCTTGCACTTCCGCAACTGCTTCGACCCAGGGAGCGCGAAGCACGATCATCCTTACGCCGCAGCTGGCGACCAGAAAAACAAACTCGGGCTCGCATGCAACATCAACACCGCGATAGACAAAAGTCGGGATGCAATCGGCCGTTCGCATCCGCATGTGTTGGCAATGTGTCGCCTTCAACGAACTAGTTCCAAGCCCCAAACATACTATTCCAGTGTGACGTGCCCCCCTCCTCCTCGTCCACCTCTTTCTCCAATGCCGCCACCCTCTAAATGTCTTCCCGCTCTTCCTCGGGCGCTCGACTCCTTCCACGAAGGTCTACGCACCGCTGTTTACGAGCATGGAACAACCTAGCCAGGCACCCTGAATTGGGAGCACCCCCTTGATGATCGACCAGGGTTTCATTCCCCGAGCTCTCATGCTGGAACCAGAGGCATTCCATCGTGCCAGGGCCACGTCCTGTGCGCCAAAGGGCCGACACTGATCCGAAAGACCACGCCTAAGTCCCAACCACACGCCCGAATGACCTGGAATCCTTGGCACGCAGGTCCTGGCTGCAACGGGTCCTGATCGCTGGGGCTCTCCCTGGGACCAGCTGCCCCTCCTGTGCAATAGCATGTTCTGCGTGCGGTGGGTCACGCATGTTCTGGGGGTGGCGGGGGCGCGGCAGAGGGCGACGGGAACATCGGCTGAGGTGTGGTGGCACGGCATAACGCCTGACACTTGCAATAACGCCTGATGCTTGCGAGTAGGGAACTCTGCAGGGTAGCGCATTGGACGCTGAGGCAGCATCACAATAATCTGCCAGCACCGCACATCTTCGTGAGAACCACGATGCCTGTGAGCACCAAGCGCAAGCAAGTGAGAAGCTTTCGGGCGTTACCGTTGACGGCAAGAGGAGGAGGAGGAGGATGAGGAGGAGGAGGCGGAGCAGGAGGAGCAGGAGGAGGAGGAGGAGGGAAGGGGAGGAGGAGGAGGAGGAGGGAAGGGGAGGAGGAGGAGGAGGAGGAGGAGGAGGAGGAGGAGGAGGAGGAGGTGGAAGAATCTGTAGCTAACATGCGCTGTGTCAGGGAAACCAGACATGTGTCACTCGTTTTGTGACTGCCGCAGGGCCTCGGGGCCCGGAGACGGCGAACACCTCCAGAACCCTACATTCTCTACACAGCCTGGTTGCTTCATTAGGTTGGGAGGCAACTACTGGGAGGTTTTCGTCGGAAAGAGAAGGGAGGATTAAGCCCCATTTGGGAGCTGTTACGCCGGAATGGGCCTCGGATTATGCGGGAGTAAGCCGGATTAAGCGGGATCTAGCGGGATTAAATTGGACTTCGGACCAGTGCAAAATCAGAATTTGACCTCCCAGGAGTTGCATCCCAAATTAGGGAATCGAGCTCTATACACCGACGCTTCTTCCGGCCCTGCATTGGAAATTGCACTGGAGAGCGGATCCTGGTGTATACGGGACCCTGGTGTATACATGTTTCGTTGTTTCCCTGGGACATCGGGTAACAAAGTATACACCACACCACTCCAGCGTCGTCCTTGACCCTCAAGAAGTCCTGGGATTGGGAAACAGCCCGCCACTGGTACGTAATGTGTATGTTCCAGTTTCCGATCCATGGCGAACGATGCAAAAAGACACCATCGACTGACGATCCGCCCGGGCCTGGTGACTGCCCCTCCGCGTTTCTGGGCCAACACCGGGATGCAGGCCAGCATGCCCGCGGCCACGGCGCATCCCAGCAGCACTCGCCGGGCTGGAAGTCGAGCTGCCAGCGCCACTTTCTATCATTATGTGCGAGATCTAGGCGCGGAACACCCAACACGAAGCATGTCGCAACAGTATCGCGTCTTGCGTATACGTATGCGTACAATGCCAGGGCATGCGATGCGAACAAACGCAACTAATTACGTGTGCGCACGCACGTTTGATTCATCCAATGGCACACACACGCGAGCACGGGTACAGGGAGCGAGGTATGTGGTCCTGTGTGGTCGCCTCAACACCATACAGCGTATGACCGATTACACTGGTGGTCATATCCGTATTCTCATTTACCAGCGTCCACAGGCGTGGGGACATATGCACACCCTAAGTCTGCATGCGCGAAGTGTCCTACAGCACGCATCGCACAACTATGACATGGTGCGCACATCTTTGCGGCCACAAACATCTTCGCGCGATTACTTCGGGTGCCCAGTTGGAAACAATATATATTCCAAATCCTGCAAGCCCGCAAACCCGTACGAACATTGAACCTCTGCCTCAATAGGGTTTCGGCCGAGGCTTCGGCGACACTGTGATAGAGATCATGTGTTTTACGCATCGCGGATCTTGCCTGTCTGGGCTGGACTTGGCCTGTCAGAGTGTTGTGCAATCTGCGTGACGCAACCTATGCGGACAATCTACTCGGTGCACGGTATGTGGTCCAATCGTTGTTAGGCAATCTAGGCGGCGACGGGACGGCGACGGCGACATGGCCGCCAGACCAACCCCCAAGCCCAGACGACGGGCGGCGACGAGGCGGCGACGGCGATGACGTAACCACCAGACCGCCACCCAGGCCCAGACGACGTGCGGTGACGAGGCGGCGACGGCGATGACATAGCCGCCAGACCACAACGCAGTCCCAGTTCCTCAGACAGCAAGCAAGAAGCCCTAAGCCCGAAGGGCAAGCACTGTTTTGGGAACACTAATTCCGTACACTCTGCAAAAATGCGCCACACCGCTCTGACAAAGCGCCATGCCATCGAGAACACCGAATCGTCCTCGTGAGCATAGACAGGTACCGATCGTTCCACAAGTACCTGATTTGTCTGAAGGGCACAAGGGAATGGACACCTCCAAAAGACGATCTCGGCATCGCGAGCGTGCAGCCACATAGCTAGTCTCATACACAGTGCAATCGTAAAGAGGTGCTTCAGAAAATGGTGCTGAGCATTCCGCTGGCCCCCCTTTGGCGGCACCAGGCTGTAAAGTCCATGATGTACAACTGCTTTGCTGGTGTCTCTGGCCATCTCTTCTGCATGCACTCTCCATCTTCGATTATCCTGCTGCTCTCTTATATATTGTCCCTCGTGTCTCCGATGCTTCTCGCTCGTAACGTCTACTAGGGTGTGGGGGAGGTTTTCCTTGCGTCAACATAAATGCCTGGGGGGAGAGCCTCAACCGCCTGGCCACCTGAGAAAATATCAGATCACAACCGGTCGGGTGAGATCCCAACGGAACGGGTCAGATCACAACCGCCAAGCACAGCTGGGACGGGTGAGATACCAACATCTCCAGGGGAATCCTTCGGGCATTTGCGAGCCTCTTAGAGATCCTGAAATATTCTGAAAGATTCTGAAAGGTTGTGATACCTTCTGGGAGCTTTAGAACTTTTGAGAGATTCTGGGAACTTCTGAGGAATCCTGGAGAAACAATCGGGATCCTTAGGGGTCCTTCGGAACCTTTCCTAGAAATCCCTCGGGATCTTGAAGCATAATTAAGCATCCCTCCGAATCCTGAGGAGTCCTTGGGATTCCTTAGTGATCCATAGGAATTCTTATGGATATTTAGGAATCCCTGGGAATCCCTTTGTACACCTAGGAGCCCTCAGGGACCAATAGCAGGGAATCCGGAGGCATCTTTGCGGGAACCCATAGGAAACCCTAGGGACTTTGAGAAATCCCGCGGAATCCTTAGGGATCCTTGATATCCATAAGAGTCCCAAGAAATCCATGGGATTCCCTGGGCCTCTCTTGGGGTTCCCGCGTAGACTCCTCCCGGATTTTGGGATATATAGGAATTCTTTCAAGAATGGGGGAGATTCCAAAGATATCCTGAGGGACCCCTAAGGAATCCTTAGGCATCCTCACCACTGCGACTACTACTACTACTACTACTACTACTACTACTACTACTACTACTACTACTACTACTACTACGACTACGACTACGACTACGACGACAACTACTACTACTACTACTACTACTACTACTACTACTACTACGACGAGTACTACTACTACTACTACTACCGCCACCACTACTACTACTACTACTACTGCTACTACTACTACTACTACTACTACTACTACTACTACTACTACTGCTACTACGAATACTACGAATACTACTACTACTACTACTACACACTACTACTACTACTACTACTACTACAACTACTACTACTACTACTTTACTACTAATACTACTACTACTACTACTACTACTACTACGACTACTACTAATACATACTACTACTACTACTACTACTACGACTACGACTACGGCTGCGACTACTACTTCTCTACTTCTACTTCTACACAACTATACTTCTACTACTACACTACTACTACTACTACTACTACTACTACTACTACACTACGACTACTACTACTTCTACTACTAATACTACTAACTACTACTACTACTACTACTACTACTACTACTACTACTACTACTACTATACTACTATACTACTACTACTACTACTACTTACTACTACCTACTACTACTACTACTGCTACGACTACTACTACTACTACTACTACTACTACTACTACTACTACTACTACTAACTACTACTACTACTATACTACTACTACTAACTACTACTACTACTACTACTAATACTACTACTACTACTACTACTACTACTACTTATACTACTATACTTTACTACTACCCCTTACTACCCTTACTACTATACTACTACAACTGCTACTACTACTACTACTACTACTACTACGGGACCTACGACTTACTACTAATACTTCTACTACTACTACTACTAATACTGTATCACTACGACTAACGACTACGACTAAGACTAGAACTACGGACTACGACTAGACTACTACAACTACTATTACTACCAATACTACTACTACTACTACTACTACTACTACTACTATACTACGATACTAAACTAATACGACTACTCCTACTACTACTGCTACTACTGCTGCGGCAACTACTACTACTACTACTACTACTACTACTACTACTACCACTACTACTACTACTACTACTACTACTACTACTGCTGCTGGTGCTGCTGCTGCTGCTGCTGCTGCGGCGGGTACTACTCCTACGAACACTACGGCTACGACTACGACTACGACTACTACTACTACTGCACCTACTACGGGTACAGCTACTACAACTACTACTACTACTACTACTACTACTACTACTACTACTACTACTACTACTACTACTACTACTACTACTACTACTACTACTACTACGACTACTACTACTACTACTACTGCTGCTACTGTTACTGAACTACAACTACAACTACTACTACTACTATTATTACTACTACTGCTACTACGACACTACGACGACTACTACTACGACTACGATTACTACGACTATGACTACGACTACGACTACGGCGTTTGCTACTACTACTACTACTACTACTATTACTACTACTACTATTTACTGCTACTACTACTACTACTACTGCTACTACTACTACTACTACTACTACTACTACTACTACTACTACTACTACTACTACTACTACTACTACTACTACTACTACTACTACTACTACTACTACTACTACTACTACTACTACTACTACTACTACTACTACTACTACTACTACTACTACTACTACTACTACTACTACTACTACTACTACTACTACTACTACTACTACTACTACGACTACTACTGCTACTACGACTGCTACTACTATCGATCTGGTAAAAGACGGGCGAGCTGCCAACCGCTAGCGTGAATCCTTTACGCTTCGCGTATCCCCACCAGCCCACCTCACAGCAGCAACTCTTGCGAAGCATGCCGACAGTCGTGTTTTTCAGGCGTGTGTCCGCTTGGCCCCGCATATCTCCCCTGTTCCTCCTTCCTCCCGCCTCCTTGTACATCCTCCTTGTGGGGGGAGCGGGAGAAGGACGAGGCGGAGGAGGAGGGAGAGAAAGCGCTCCTCGTGGTTTGAGTCGTTTGGGGTTTCTCGTCCTGGTGTGAGTCGTTCGGGCCCTTCTTCCTGGTGTGAGTCGTTCGGGCTCTTCGTGGTGTGAGTCGTTCGGGCTCTTCGTCCTGGTGTGAGTCGTTCGGGCTTCTCGTGGTGTGAGTTGTTCGGGCCCCTCATCCTGGTGTGAGTCGTTCGGGCCCCTCCTCCTGGTGTAACTCGTTCGGGCTCCTCGTGGTGTGAGTCGTTCGTCGTGGTGTGAGTCGTTCGGGCTCCTCGTGGTGTGAGTCGTTCGGGCGCCTCGTCCTGGTGTGAGTCGTTCGGGCCCCTCCTTGTGGTGTGAGTCGTTCGGGCTCTTCGTGGTGTGAGTCGTTCGGGCCCCTCGTCCTGGTGTGAGTCGTTCGGGCTCCTCGTGGGGCCTCTTGGGGGCCTCTTCTTGGCCTCTTGGGGCCTCTTGGGGGCCTCTTGGGGGCCTCTTGGGGGCCTCTTGGGGCATCTTGGGGCCTCGTGGGGGCCTCTTGGGGGCCTCTTGGGGGCCTCTTGGGGCCGCTTGGGGGCCTCTGGGGGGCCTCTTGGAGGCCTCTTGGGAGCCTCCTGGGGGCCTCTTGGGGCCATCTTAGGGCCGCGTGCGACCTCCTCAGCAGCTGGTGTGAGAGCTGCCCCCTGAGAAGGACAACATGAGCCCAAAACCTTCGTAAAATCAATGATTTTGCTATGAAGGACGATGAGCGCTGCCCCCTGAGAAAGCCAAAATGGGGCCAAAACCATAGTAAAATCGATGTTTTTGGCTTCACAGAAGAGCTGCCAACCGCTAGCGTGAATTCGCTCCTCTACGTTTCCCAATGAGGTTTCAAATTGCAATGCAAAACGATGGTAATGTTTCAACATGTGTTTCATTATTAACTTTCTCCTCGCTTGGGATCTGACCGTGCCTGGGGTTTTGGACGGTTGGGATCTCACCCGTCCAGTTATGGCATCACCCGACTGGTTGTGATCTCGACCCATCGCCTGGCCGCCACCCACGTTTGCTCCATGTTCCCACAAGCCATAGGGCCGAGACCAGAAAGCAAAGAGGTGCAAGAGGCCAGCAGCCCCCCAGCAAGTCCTCAAGAGAGTACGAGGACCCCACGACTGCCCACGATGGCTCCAAGTCGGCCCGAATCGGTCCAAGAGAAAACGCTGGAGCGTCGATGTGTGATGCTGGTAGCCTGATTTCGCCCCCGCACGTTCTAATATGTTCCCGATAAGACTTACCCCAAATGCCCGCCCGAAACTAGCTCCTATCACCCAAGATTGCCGTGAACCCCCACGACGACACCAGCATCTCCCGATGTGGCCAAAAAGAACCCAAGCCGGCCCCAAGGATGCCGATGTGGCCCTCTCAGACGCCTCCACCTGGCCCTGGCATTAGCCTTGGCTCGGGCGAAGAGAACTATGCACATGCACCGATCCTGACAACGTCCATCCTTGACCCAGGATCAGTGCATATACCCTCCTGGCCAAGGTAAGAGGGCGTATGCACCGATCCTGGGCTCAGGATGGGCCTGGCCAGAATCGGTGTATGTGCATAGTTCTCTTTCCTCTACTGGCATTAGCCCTGGCATTCGCTCCGCCTCCGCCTCACAGACGCCTCCGAAGGCCCACAAGCAGGCTGCAAGAGGAGAGCGGAAAGCCCGGGGGCCCCGGCAGCGGGAGAAGCGCCAGGTGAGCTTCCCTGCAGAAGGCAAGTGCGCGCGCTTCGGCGAGCGGGGTTCAGAGGAGGAGCGGGGCGTGCCGCATGTGAGGACTCGGACTGTGTGGAGCACGCAATCTCGTCATGACTACAATTGCAAGATGAAGAATAAGCATCGGCTGAAGCAGAGCTTGCTGTGTGGAAGGAGGGGAGGAAAACAGGAGAGAAGGGAGGATGGAGAACGGGGGGAACCACCTCAAACAAGCGGCGTAAGCGCGCGAACCAATGGCGCAAAGTAGGACCTGCGGCGAAAAAATAATCACGGTGTCGGAATTACGCCACAGGGTCAACAGAACTGAAAGATGCGAATCTAAACACGAGCGCCTCTGATAATAAACGGGTGCTGCGTAGGATGATCGCGCCCAAGTATGAACGAGTGGTTTTAGTTGGTGCGAGTGAATCAAGATGTGATCAGCACACTCGTATACATGTGCACATCTAAACATGTACAGCATACATGTATATATGTACCTGTGTATAGCACATATGCGTGGCACATGCCTAGCGGTGCGCTTGGGTATGATCGCCTAAGTGCGAGTAAGTCTGACGATGTGTCAATAGGTACACGCGTGAATATTAACGCGAGCGCGGCTACGTGTCATCGGCTGCGTTTGAGTGGGTCTGACTATCCATAACTTCGAGCATGCTTGATTGAGCACGCGTGAGCCAGAATATGACTGGGCGTCAAGTTACCCAGGTCGGACGAGCCCCGCCTTCCCAGCAATAGCATAAGAGCATGTTGTGACACAGTGTTTTTGGAATCGGAACGCGATCCCATTTGGCGAGCGCACGTTGCTCGCGCGCGGTCCCACTTCCGACGACGTGGCGAGGGGAACGACCAGCGGGGGCGGAATTACAAGAACAAATCCTTGCGCGGCGCTGGGCGAATGCACCGCTTAGCCCTCCCACGGGCCTCAACATGTCCGAATACCGCATTGGCGGCGAAGAACCCGCAATTAGCTTCTTCGGAAGTGTTTTGTGAATTCGGCTCAGTCACCTCCGTGGCGGCGGCTGCCGAGCTCGTTTGGAATTTCATGACCCCGTGGTGGAGCCAGATGAAAACATAGTTTGCATACGAGCTTTACTGGCTGAGCGGGCTTTACTCCAGAAGCCAAATAGATCCCACTCGTGCGTTTCAAGGTGTAGACCCGCGAAAGTCTCCCAAGATATCTGGAGCAGACCATGGACGATCCAACGCCAAAGGTGTTGAACCCTCAACAACCCGCCAATGGTTCCGCGTCACCATCGCGCGAAGACGTTGTTGCTTCAGCGCCGTGCCACGCCCGGCTCGCGGCGGCAAATGCGAATGCCGCGGCAGGGGAAAAGGTGGCGTCGCTTCAGCGTCCTGTCGCGCGGTCGTGCGGGCGGCCTCCTCCTGGCGGAATGGCCTGGCGGCCTGGCCCTGGATATCCGCAACCGTGCCCTGCAAGGTGTGAGCGTATTAGAATGCCAGGTGCAGGATTCTTGTAGTCAAACAAGGGGCTCCCCCCCTCGAGTCACAGATAGCGGCAGGATTGCCAAAATGGCCCCAAGGCGGCCGAATGAAGGCCCAAAAAGGCCTCAATAGGACCTCCAACAGGGCCCGAAGAAGCCAATCTCATGAGTGACTGATTTTGGCATTCTCGACGGCCCAAGAAGCATCCACGATGGCCCCTGAGACGGCCCAAGAGGACCCCACAAGGGCCCACAGATCGCCCCCCGAAGGCCCAAGAGGCTTACAAGGCGTCCCCGAGGGCCTGAACTCGCGAGGCGGACGGCTGGGGGGGGGGAGAATTATGAGGCAACTCCTGCGAGGTTGCCGCAAGAGCGAGCAAGCGCTGGCAAGCCCGATTAAGGGGCCATACAGCAAGACAAAGCCGGATCAAGCCTGGGATTTACCACGATGGAGCCAGATTAAACTAATTCCACTGCAACAGTCAACGGAACAAAAACGGGGTTAGGCTGAATTGGCCCGGTTCTGGACCACGTTTACATCAGCGCCGATACTGAATTTACCCTCCGAGTAGTTGCACCCTATGGAAAAGCGGGGGGGCTAGCGAGTCAGCGTATCTAGAGAACACGCCTGGCGGAGAGCCCGATACCATTTGCGTGCAGCAAATTCAAGGACCCACTCTGATGTTAAATTCCCCCCCGTTCGACCACACTAATACCTCAAAACGGGAAATACGCTTAACCAGATGAGCTGCCAGGGACGCCCGTCCGAGATATCACTTGAACTAAAATATCCTTTCCCCGCTGAAGTTACCAGCTGTCGGAAATACATCAGCACGCCAAATATTCTTCCAGACGCGCAATGCGCCCCGTTATCGAAAGGGAGTCGGCAGACCACGCGCATGCGATAGTAAGTTCCATGTGGGCGCGCACCCACAAATCATGGACTAAACGGCGAGTGCGACACGCAATATTGTGCCAGCTGCTGCTCCAACCAGCATGTATGAGGAGGCACTTCCAGCATAGACAATTTGGAGTTGCAGCAGCCCGACCTGTACGGGATGGGAGACATGGAGTGGATGCAAGAAACAAGCACATACTAAGTGGTGAGGGAAATCCACTTCGCACACCATATAAGAGGCCATGCCATTTGCAGAAGCATTGTAATCAGGTGCCAGCTGCTGACTCACCGAGACCTATGTCCTCTGAGCAAGTTCGCAAACAACAGAAGCGGCGTAGTAGCCTGCGAAGGCGGTGTGAAGACGCAATGCCTACCCGGTATCATAGCAGATGGCGCGCGTGGAAACGTCGACATCCTCAAATCAAATCCCATCCTCCAGCCCCATGGGCCCAATGTCTGCCTGGATGCGATCTGCGACTGACAGGCGGACGCTCTTACGGCATGCATCCAAGATGTGCATACGCATGCTGCTGCAAGAGACTTCGTTAGCTGGAGCCATCTCCCTGTAAAGATCGTAGGCCTCGTCGAGCTTCCCCAGCTCAACGCAGCAGCGGATGGCATCGCGGAAGGTGAAGCGGTTGGGTTCGATGCTAGCCGTCCGCATCGACTCGAAGAGCTCAAGCGCCTGCTTGATCTTCCTGCCGCCGGTGCAGACCCTGATGAGACAGCCGTAGGTCTTCCCGTTCGGGACTAGCCCGAGCTCGGGCATCTGCTCGAATAGCTCCAAGGCCTGTTTCGTCATGCCGAGGCGTGAGCAGGCGCACAGCACTGCGTTGAACGCCACGCGGTCGATCTTGACACCCAGCAACACCGTCTCACGGTAGAGTCGCAGCGTGAACACTGGCTCGGTCCGCTCGTGCGCGACCATGATGCAGCGGTACGCGGTTGCGCAGAGGTGCATGCCTTCCTCTCGCAGGCCCACAAAGGCCTCCACGACGTGGTCAGAAGTTTGCTCCTCCATGAGCGAATGACCTGATTCTGGACGTGGCTCGAGGGCGAGATACCACGAGCCATGGCCGCCCGCATGAGCTGAATCCCTTCTCTTTGCAGGCGCTTGTCGTCGAAGTTCTGCGCCACGAGCTTGAAGAATTTCCTGGCGGTGCCGCTGTTTATCGACCGATAGTCGAATCTGATTCCGTTCTTCAACATGTGATCGAACAGATCCAGCGTTAGATCAGCGTTGTCCAGCCTGGCGCATGCACCAACTAGCATCGAGAACGTCAAGGCATCGGAAGGCAGGCGCTCCCTGTCGGTTGTCTTGATCAGGTGCGTGTCCGCGTCCCGCTGCTGGAATGTCTTCGTGGACGCCTGAGTGATCTTCGCGGCGCTGGTTTTCATGGGCACCGCTGTGACCCTGCACGGTGGTTCCGCGCCAGGGGATCTCTGGCCCATGACCCTGGGAACGGGTCCAGCGCACATCGGCCAGGGTCTGACGGTGGCGAAACTGGCGAAGTAGACGAGGGACAGTAATAAGAATAGGAGGGCTTCACCCTGCGACTGTATCATGGCCTGGCGAATAGCAGGGATCAGCCACGAGGTCGTCGAAGCAAGGCCCAACAACAGGCTGACAAAGACGGTCAAAGATGCGAACACGAGCAAGTACAACAAATGATCGCGTTGGGGAGTGGCCGTCAAGAACGTGTGCTGCACCATTGCAAATTGAAAGGTAGAGACCTCGAAAGGTAAGGCAGCAGAACGTGCTCGTCAGACTTGACGTGCAACGTGTCTTCGCTCAATGGCCCAGTACGAAACAGCCTTGAACCACTCCACGGGTTGTGAAGCCAGCGCGTAGACACAAAGTCGTGTGCTGAACCCTTTGTGCAACGAGCCCCGTGTGCGCGTGCGTGCGGAGCCTCTGACTGTATAGCGCCACGTGTGTGTAGCCAAGGCGTGAGGAACACGCCACGCCTGGGCCTACACGTCGTTCATTTCTAATCGTGCTCATCTCTAACTGGGCTCGTTTCTATCTGTTCATGGCCCCCCCGTGGCCAGGACGAGGCCCAGGATAGATCAATTCGGAATGAAAGGGTCTTGGCCCTCCGAAAAAATCAAAGAACCCTCGAAGAACTAGAAAAGAACCATGTGCAAACCTCTCGTGCGCGCGCGTGAGAGGTCCATCCACCGAGACCTGCAGGCGTCGCGCCTCCAGCGTCCCGAGGGCCCGCCTCCGAGGCCCGAGGCGGCAAGAACAGCCCGTTGGCGTCAAGCCAATCCCGGGGAGGAAATGTCCGTTCGGACCTCATGGGAGGCCCCTCGGGGGTCTCTTGGAGTCAGTGCTGAGGCTTCTTGGGGGCCGTTCTGGGGCCTCTAGGGGCCTCTTTCGGGCCTCTTGGGGGCCTCTTGGGGGCCCACGTCCTCGAAACAACCACAAGCTTTCTGCATCAAGCAATCCACAACCAAGGTTGCGGGGCGGAGCGCTGGCACACGTTGGGCCTGGTGGCCGCGGTATGCAGTGCGCGAGGCTGCTCGGGAACGCCTTCCATTCAGCTTCACAACCTCAACTTACCGGGTGGGGAATGACGTCGCCTGACCAGGACCCGTGTGTGTGTGTGTGTGTGTGCGTGTGTGCGTGTGTGCGTTTGTGTGTGTGTGTGTGTGCGTGTGTGCGTGCGTGCGTGTGTGCGTGTGTGCGTGCGTGCGTGCGTGTGTGCGTACGTGTGTGCGTGTGTGTGTGTGTGTGTGTGTGCTGCACGTCGGCGACGCTCCTACGGGCGACGGCGGGGACCGCGATGCTTTCCGATCCTATCTCTCGCGAGTTTTAGTTGTGCTTTGGGTCCTGATCCTCGGAGGCCCCTGGAAGGCCCCCCGAACGTTAAAGAAGGGCCGCAAGCAATCTCTTCCCCCCATTGCGATTCCCCCGTCGGCGTTGCCTCTCGCAGGAGCAAGCAGTTCCGGGAGACGCCACCTAGCTGGATGGGTTCGAACATGTCGGCAGGGCGTCCTTTTCGTTCGGGATGTTGCGTTCTCAGTCCAGGACGGATGGAGAACCAAATCGGAAGTATCGGCCGAAGTCCATCGTCTTCAAGACGCTGTGGTCGGCGCGGGTGGGGAACTCGCCTTAGGTTTACTAAACAGTGCTTGTACTTAGACATTCTTACGTTCTTGTCTAAGGGAACTGGTCTTGCGCGTCAATTTGGCGGCTATGTCGTCGCCATCGCCGTCGCGTGGCCGCCTCGTCGCCTACCGTCGTCTGGACCTGCGTGTAGGTCCGTCGCCGCCCTGTCGCCGCCTCGTCGCCGCCCGTCGTCTGGGCCTGCGCGTCGGTCTGGCGGCTATGTTGTCGCCGTCGCCGCCCCGTCGCCGCCTCGTCGCCTCCCGTCGTGTGGGCCTTCGCGTCGGTCTGGCGGCCATTCTGTCGCCGTGGCACCCCCGTCGCCGCCTCGTCGCCCCCTCGTCGCCGCTCGTCGTCTGGGTCTGCGCGTCGGCCCTGTCGCTATGTTGTAACCGTCGCCGCCCCGTCGCCGCCTCGTCGCCGCCCGTCGTCTGGGCCAGCATTGATTTGCATTGTCATGCAGCGCTTCGCATTGCAATTACTAGCGCTGCGTTGAATTACTATACCATGCTGTCAATGGCCATGCATTGCGTCGCATATTGTTGCAGTGATTTGCGTTGCCTTGCATTGCCTAGTACAGCTTTGCATTGTTTGCGCCGCATTGCATTACATTGAGAGGCCTTCGCTTCTTCTTTTTCCACAGCAATATGTCTAATCAACTCAGCCACCGTCTTCACGCGCTGGCCCACAAACGGACGTGAGAATGCAATGAGTATATACTCGGCCAAAGGCGAACGCCGATTCCTTTTGAAACGTGGAGTCGAAACGACACGGCGCAAGAGGGGGAGAGGGGGGAGGGAAGCTTGAGCAAATATATAATGGAATACAAGGGAGCGTGACAAAGACCAGCTGGGCCCCTCAATCCCGTGCCCGTCTGCAAGCATACTCCGCAATAACATGAGAGGCCTTCGCTTCTTCTTTTTCCACAGCAATATGTCTAATCAACTCAGCCACCGTCTTCACGCGCTGGCCCACAAACGGACGTGAGAATGCAATGAGTATATACTCGGCCAAGGGCGAACGCTGATTCCCAAGTCGTCCCAAAAGGGTAGTGAGCTTATGAGTTGGTGAAGGAGAGGTAGATCACAGTGGATATATATGCCCATAGTGGTGAGCGCGCTGATAGACTGCAGTACTGCATAGTATTTTAGCCAGGAGCTGGGAGAGGCGTGGAGGGTATGTCTGAGCCTGAGACGTCATACGTTTGCCTTCTAGCTCTACATGACGCTTTCCAGGGAAACAGCATGTCCCCCGACCGTGGCACACGTATTGGTCGCACAAGCTGATATCAAAGGGGTCGCAATTGCCAAACATGAGACGAGTTCGTTTTCGCCATGGTGTTCCAAACGCACACTGGTCGATAACCTTAACAGACACCTTGGGGTCTTTTGCGAGCGCCAGAAAGCCAGGAACCCACCAAAGGATGCTGGTGTTGGGATTCTCGACGGCCCAAGGGATACCCAAAGCGTGGATGTACCGAATGAACTTGAGGATTCGCTGAGCTTGGAGATTTCCGCTCCTGAGGGCTTCCAGGTCATTAATTGAAAAAGGTTTGGCTGGACTCGTAACTCCCCGGGGCTCCAGTCGCGAACGGATCACATTGGTTCGATTGCGAGCGATGCCCCAAGACCGGCAGTCGATAGCGATCATGGCTGCGACTAACTTGCGTGCTTTGGCCTCTGAGCAGAGAAGCTGGATGTTCTTCAAAAGTGTCAGATCGAAGGCGTCTGAAACCGACTTGTCCCACAGCCTGGCCCTGATGCCGTATCTACCTGCTGCGCGACCCACTCCGCCTGTGCCCCCAAAAAGGTCAGCGAGGTAAGGCGTCGATTCTTTGGGGCCGAGCTCAGGATGTCGGGCAGTCCGCTGGCCGAGGGGTCGATCTGGTCGCACAAAGGGGGCCCGGGAGGGAGCTCCCGCTTGCACCCGTGAGACGCCGACGAGACGATCAGCTGCTGCTCGGAGGTGTGCTTGACAAGGCTTGTGCTGCAGTACACTAGCGCGCGTAGGTCCGCCTTCCACCTTTTCCTGCTCTTGATCCTGGCCCAAATGCAATACTTCCCGGCGGCGACGATGGCGGCGTCGGAGAGCTTTCCCAGAAACAGCGGATGGAGGCGCCGCCGTGAAGTGTCCCACGCCATGAACTGGCGCGGGTAGCTGTTGAAGAAGAAGTTGAAGACCCTGGCCTTGTGCTTGTAGATGCCCATGTTCAGCACGAACACACGGCGGGTCCGGCTCGCTGGTGCGAAGCCCGAGCAGGTCCATGAGGCAGAGGGGCCGCCGCACGAGGTGCCCCGACGCCGTGCCCGCGACCGCGGCGCCGCTGGCGTTGTCATGTAGCCGCTCAGCCCGGGCGGCGTCAGGCTCCCGACATGCTGCAGTCCCCCGCGGCCCTTGCAGTCTGCGTCCTTCAGGAAGCGGAAGTCCGGGCGGCGGAGCAACCGGCCAGGTACGCCACCAGGACCTCGACGCGGCCGCACCGCCGGCTCGCCCGCCTCGGCAGCCTCGCCGAGAGGCCCGCGAAGCAGCCAGTGTCGACCTGGAACCCGAGCTTGAGGACTGCCCCGCCCCAGCCTGGATGGTCGGGAAGCGCGGGGCCTCGCCGTCGGCGTTGTCAGAGACGTTGGGCTCCTGGCCGGGCGGTCCGCCCAGCGGGCTGAGCGCGGCGCGGCCGTCGCCAGGACTGGAGCCGGCGGGTTCAGCGTCACATTCGGGCGGTCCGTGAAGAGCAGGGGGATCGCGAACAGAGCCGAGATCAGCGTGTGAGCCAACATGTTCAACTGAGAAACGACGGGACGGCTCGTCAGCGGTATTCCACTCCGAGGGTATCCACCGAAAGCAGACACGAAGCCCCAGAGACAGGCACCAGGCCCCCATGCGTCTCATGCACATCAATGTCCTAAAATCCGAGGTTCGTCCCCGAACGAACGCCAAGCACACCCCCATGTTGTCAACCAAGAAGAGCAAGCGGGCGTTCCTGACCTGGTACTCGCTCACCAGGGCCTGAAAACCTAGCACCAGGGCCCTAGCTTCCAGGGTACAGATGCCCTCGTCAAAGTACCTCCAAGGGCCAGCCAGTAGGGTACTCCAGCGGGCCTCCGAAAGCAGCCTGTGAGGGACCTCAGGGAACCCCGTGTCGACGTCATATGGTCGGTCGAGGTCGTCGTCCCCCAGATCGGACTCCAGATCCTCTAAGGTCCCGAAGAAGCGCGACCGGGCCGACACTCCAGGAAGCCTCCGAAAGCGGCCCTTCTCCATGATCCTCCCCACCGTCGCGACGTCCCGGGGGTCCCAGGTAGAGATGGTGGCCCCGAACCCCTCCTCCGACGCGTCCGTGGCCACGACATTTGGGGCCCAGGGCAACGACCAAGAGGCATCCATCAAGAAGAGCAGGGAGGCCGCGGCCAGCATACCCTGCCTCGCTGTGTCCCACAATGACATGGGAGTGGCATAGTACTTACCTATGAAGGCGTAGATGCTTCTGAACACACTCATCATGCTCCGATTGATCAGGGCGCAGAAGGTGAGATGCCCAAGCAAAACTTCCCAGACACGGCCCGGTAACTTCCGACACGACAAGGCAAACAGGACCCCCTGTCGAACTTTCCACAAGCGTGATGGTGACAACGAGACCCCAAGCCCCACCAGATCCAGATGAGTTCCCAGGGCCTTCGAAGATGTGACGCTCACCTCGTGCTCGTGGGTCACCAAGCCCGCGCTCTCGAAACGGCTGGCTGCGTCGGACAGGATGGACTCCGCATGGGCAGGATCACACGTGAGAATCCCAAGATTGTCGACATAGATGTAGTGACACACCCCTGAGCCCTCGAGCGCCTCCTGATCCTTCTCGACGCCCTCGCCCTCCGAAAAGCTGAAGACACCAGGCCTCCCTCGATCTTGGAGAAGCACTGAACCTCTAAGACCCGGGACCTCAGACAAACGATGCTCTCCGGCCTGCTGGCAGAAGTAGAAAGACCAAGAAAACCCCATTGGTAACGAAGCCCGGCAGATATCAACCTGATCATCAACTCCAAGGGTCCTCCCACCAATCACATGGCCGACCACGCTCAACTCCCCCGCCGCGGCAGTCCCCAGCCCAAAATAACTGGCCAGCCCCGCCGGGAGTCGGAAACGATGGAAAGCGTCTTTTACATCCGCCAGCCCCAGGGACAACTGGGCGCTACGAAGCTGAGAGGGAGAGAGACTCGAGCAACCACTGGGCAGAGAGACCTCGATCCTAGCGAGACTCTCGGACGAACAGAGATGGACTCCAGGAGGGTCAGCGAAGCGCCGATTTGCACGACGTGCGTCAATTATGAGCCTACTCTTACTTTTTCCCGTCTTCTTCACGAAGAACATTCCGACTCGCTCCCGCGACGAACCAGCCGGCAAAAGCGTGACCAGGCCGATGCGGAAAAGGGCCCGCATGAGCCGCAAGAACTTGCGGCGGCTGCGGGAAAGCACAGGGTCCCAGTAGGGAGTAATGGGAGGCAGCGACTCGTCACGCTCCAAAAAGTCCGAAAGTGGGCGCAGCATGCGCTCGTAGTTCTGCTCTAGGTACTGGCTCGCCGCTGGGCCCACCACCTCGTGTACCAAAGGGGCACCTTCGAGGCTATCAGGCAGGCTCACCGCGGCGACATTAGAGAAACTGGCAAGGTTGTGTCCACCGGGCTCAGAGTCATAGACTGCCCGGCCGTGCAGCAGCTCACGAAAAGCCGCTCGCTGACTAGGGATCGCGACGCCAGAATCCAAAAGGGAAGAAATCCTATCCCGGACGCGCGCATGCACACTAGCCTGTTCCTGGGTTCGCGGCGGCCCGTACTCGGGTGAGTGCCGGCCCCCAGCCATCCAATTCAAAGCTTTCACAGTTGCATTGACATCTGCATTCAGTCGGCGCAAGTGGCCCCTCAGGCAAGACGCCTGCCGGCCACGCCCGCTCGGAACGGTGGGCGCCGGCGACAGAGGAATAGGGAACAGCGGCAGCATCGCCACGCGCCTCACTCGCTCATCACCGCCCACCGGGTCTGGGCCTCCAGCGTCGAGTCGACCAGCCTCGCCGCCGGCCCGGGCCTTCCCCTGACATCTTGCAGTCGTGATTTTTTCACGACGCCCCGAAAAGGCTCAATTTTAAATTGCAACGTGGAGAGAAAACCAAGACATCGAAAAATAATTGCAACACTACAATTGTAACTTATGGCTAGCACTTGGCCGTCTTCCAGCTGTTGTTACGGGTGCAGACCGGACGTCGCGGAGGCCGGGAGAGGGATTAGATGTCATGAAACGCGCGGGCGCGCCATTTCATCTCCGAGGGTGCGCCGCGCGCCGTGCATAATGGCGTGCACGCCATTATCCTGTGCGCCCGCCCGCAAGGGCAGGGATAGCTGCGTTAAGGACACAACTACTGTTTCGATCCTCCACGCGGTGGTCATGTGTAAACCTCCGCGTCAAGGAGGGGGTCGACCATATAGGGAGAAGGAACATGTGTTATATACATATATATGTGTATATTTATATACACATTCGCCACCGACGGGCGTGCACAGCGGATGGGGATGGTCGCAGCGGTCCGTTATTTCTCGATCGCATGCGCAATAGTACTCGGCAGCACGGTGTGGCCCGCGCGCGTCCTGCTTGAAGCCATGTAGCTCCAAGCTGCTGGAACATTAGGCTTATACCCTAACGCTCAAGAAAGGAAAGGTACATATAATATGTATATCATGTGCACACATGCCTACACACCTACATACATTGAGAAGTACACGTGCACGCGTACATCCATACATATACATACACATACATACATACATGCATGCATAAGTACATACATGCATGCATGCATACATACATGCATGCATATATACATGTACGCACGCATACATGTGTATACACACATGCCTACATACACACAAGGAGCGCCATTTCAACCGCATCTAGCTAGTCGTCGTAGATCACTGTACACTCATGCACGTCCACTCTGAGAGCCACGCGCGAGCGAGAGGAGGCGTGAGCTTGCAGAGGGGATATTACCAACGATTGCGACGTACATCGGCTCGCGGCCGACGGTGGGGCGGAGCGCGCCCCGACGGAGGTGCCAACGGAGGAGGCGAAGGAGGGGAGGGGGAGAGGCTGAGGGGAGGCTGTCGCGGGGGTCCCTGGAGAAGTCACTGGGGTCGAGGCCGAGTGAGGGAGGAAGGGAGCAAGAACAAATGATCGAAACCGAGTCCACTCGGTTTTCCCGACTTGGATCCAGGCTCGCATGTCAACTAAGGTACTCGGCGATCGTGCGTGCATGTGCGCCTGAGTGTGCGAATGTGTGTGCGTGTGTGCCTGAGTGCGTGTGTGTGTGTGCGTGCGTGCGCCCGTGCAACATGCACTCATGCTTGAGATCTGGATGAGCAGGGGAGGGATCAGGCGTCTGGAACGGCCCTCTATATAATACTGCGGCGGACATGACGATGCATTGCAGCGTCGGCCCTCGATCTATAGAATACTGCGGCGGACATCGGCCCTCTATAGAATACTGTTGCGGACATCGGCCCTCGATATAGAATATTTTGCCGCACCCCGCACTCACGTCGACGGGATGGGGTGGATAAGATTATTGTCGACGGCGCCGTATCTCGATACATCTTCGAGGGCCAGCCTCGGCAGTGCACTGGGGCGAAGCCGAAAGACATGGATCGATCGGTCGATCGACCCATCGATCGCTCGATCGATCGAGCGATCGAGCGATCGAGTCCATTCGGCCCTCAGGGGGCGATCGATCGAGAGATCGATCGATTGGCCGATCGATCTCATGCCTTTCGGCCCTCAGGGCGGGACTTCTTCTGGAACTTCGGAGTTCCATACATTCCGGAAGGGCGCCCCCCCGCGCCCTGAAAATTCGAGCTGGGTCGAGGCTCTCGATCTCGAAAAGGCTCCGTTCGCAACGAACCATGCAGCGACCCTTCGCCCTCGATCCCTGGCGCGGGCCCACGCGGAGGGGCAAGATGCCTCGAGAAGGCTCCGTTCGCAACGAACCTGCATGCAGCGACCCTTCGCCCTCGGGACCCTTGGCGCCCACGCGGAGGGGCAAGATGCCTCGAGAAGGCTCCGTTCGCAGCGAACCATGCAGCGACCCTTCGCCCGGCGACCCCAGGGGCAAGATGCCTCGAGAAGGCTCCGTTCGCAACGATCCTCGTGGAAGTCTTCGGATCCAGGGCCCTCGAGCGGGCGCCAGGGGTCGAGGGTGAAGGGGCGAGGGAGGCAAGGCGATGGGCAGGGAAGAGCTGGGGCGATGGGGCAGCGGGAGGGAAGGGGATCGAGGATGAAACGGTTTCCCTCTTAAGAGGGCCTGC
The DNA here is from genome assembly GCA_963575745.1 of Prorocentrum cordatum. Lineage (NCBI taxonomy): Eukaryota > Dinophyceae > Prorocentrales > Prorocentraceae > Prorocentrum > Prorocentrum cordatum. Next base: position 359,733 of record CAUYUJ010014922.1, read on the forward strand.
GGGTCGAAAAGGGCGCGGCAGGGAAAGGGGGGATAGACGCGCCCAGTTCCAGGGCCTGGTGCCAGCTCCGCGTCCGCATCGACCGCGCGGGTGGCCCTGCCTAGGCTTCCCCTCCTGCTTTCCCCTCCTCCTCCCCCTCCTCTCTCTCTCTCTCTCTCTCTCCCTCTCTCTGTCTCTCTCTCTCTCTCTCTCTCTCTCTCTCTCTCTCTCTCTCTCTCTCTCTCCCCGCACACACACACACACTTTTTGTCCAGCTCAGGCAACCGTGTACTTCTCGAGGAAAGCAAAATAGAAGGTTGGCCCATGGTGAACTGACTTCGCCACGGCCGCAAGCGCACGATTGGTCCCCTCGTCTATATACGCCCAGTAGAACCTGGGGTTGCCCAGGACCCTGGCGGACTTCACAAGGTGGTAGCACATGTGGTGCTTATATGTACAGTGGCCGCCACTGGCCTTCCAGTACTGAAGGAATTCCAACATGCGCGCCTCCATGTCCCTTTGGGACTGGACAGGCATCTGCCGAGGATTGCGCTCGATAATCTGATGAAACGCCCACAGAGATCTACACGCAGCGCAGGTGGAATGTAAACTTTAGCGCCATCAGCAAACACAGCAGCATTTTCAGAACATAATTCAAGGAGAAGGGGCACGAGGTGCCTTGTCTCGGCAGCCTTGGCGTGAAGCCTCGGCTGGCCCGCGTCCCCGAGCATCTTTAAGCTAATCTTGAATATCCTCGATTGCGCCCCACGCGCGAAGATGGCAGCATTGGCAAGGTAGAAGGCCTTCATGCGGCGCCTCAAGTGGATCAGGTTGTGCACTCTACGTATGATCGCTGTCCGAGCCGAACTCCTGGCAAAATTCGCCTCGATGAGGGTCCAGAAGACCGTGGCCACCAGCCTTTGCGTGCAGCCTAAATCGAGCACGTGCATGATGTCTAAGCAGATCATCGCCACTGTGAACCCCACGACGCCCAGGAGTGGCGCCACGAAGTTGATCCCCGCATTGTTGTGCACGTCGAAGAAATCCAGCCGAACAGAGCGACCTGGACCGAGCAGGGCTTCAACCTCGTCCATCCTGTGGGTGTCGGTGACATAGCCCTGGTGTAGCAGTCTGTAGCCTGCAGGCAAGCCGAGCTCAGGGAAATTGCACCAGGTGCCAAACCCCCACAACTCAGGATCGTGGCGACAGCATTCCAATAGGCGCTTGAACTGCGCCTTCGAAGTAACTGTAACAGTCTTCACCGCTGAACGCATTATCTCGGCGTATTGCACAGGAGTCTTGTCGACCCATGGACAGCTCGCCACAGACAGAGGGAAGTCAAACAGCTGATCCTTGCGACAATTACATGCCCAGCAGGGGTGTTCCACATTGTCCCAGCGCTTGAATCCACACGCCTGGTGGATCTCCAGGAGATCCGCTCTCATCTCGCAGACGGCGGCGCAGAGCCCGCCAGCCAACAGAAACCCGCGCCGAGCAGCACGAATCTCGCCATCGAATGGCGCGTCGTCGTGGCCACGGTCGGGCCACATGCCTGTGGACATCACGTTAAATGACCATACTATGATTCTCATGATGGCTGCCAGGGTGCACATCCCGCGGCAGCCACACTGGCATAGATCGCTCTTTCGAACGACGCCGATTGCGCGGCGGGCCGAGGTCGCAAAGTTGCTCCACGAGAATGCGATGAAACTGTCCTTCTTCGTGCGGGGTACCCCGTCGGAGTAGTACCCCACTGGGAAAGCAAGATCTCCCTTCAGAAGTTTCACGGCATGAGTCTCGAAGTGTGGCGGGGCGTTCTGGGAGCCTAGGCGGCGAAGGTCATAGTTCGAAGGGTTGGCCTCGTAGGTGCTGCTGAAAGTCTCGTGCGGGAGGGGCAACGGGAAGGCGCAGTAGGTCCGCGTCTGGGTGTCTTGGTCCCACATGGGGACCTTTGTGGTGTAAAACGCCTCGCGGTTGTTCATACCAAGCGCTTCCCGAATGTGGTGAGTGTGGTGCGCCGAGCCTGCAGGGTCACATGCCAAGTCGCCCAAGCCACTGAGCCCAGCCCTCGAACAGTGCCACGCGATAGTACACACATCCTATCGGGGAGGGGGGGTCGACACCATCCTCGGCCGCTCTGTTTTCGACTGGTCGGAGGCGGGGTGCAACTTTCGACCTGGGTAAAACTGGCGTGGGTCAGATGTGGGCCCCAGCATCGATCATCATCGATCGATTGATTCGACCCCCACTGGAAAAATCACATGGGACAAAGATGGTATATATGACCCCCCTTCCCCCGCCTCCCACACATCCTGCGCCGTGACCTTGCCCTCGCCCCACCTGCTGAGCAAGTACTCCCGCAATCCCTCCCCGTGAGGGTCCGCGAGCTGCCGTGCCTCCTCTGGCCTCCGAGACGCCTCGATGAACACCGATGCTGCTGCTGCGCGGGCTGCCATGGTGACAGGCGGTTCAAGCTCGAAAGAATGCGCAATCGATGTGTAGTCGATTCCAAGGATCTCCAAACAGCTTGATCGCAACGACTACGGACACGTGGTGTGGGATCTGACTTGCCAGCACTAGTACGAGAGCGCCTGGGCCGCTCGAGACCTCCTCGTGCTCATCCAGAGCGCGTGTCCCGATCATCATGTGATGATGTCTCAAGCGAGGGTGCCGATCATGTTCGACATCGGTTCCAGGGGACACCAGTCGATACTATGTTACGCCATGGGTTGCAATCGATCTGTAGGCCTGCAGGGCGACGTGTCCCGAATGGTGAGCTACGCCTTGGATTGCAATCGATCTGTCGACCTGCAGGGACATCCCCCCATGTGTCGACCATACGATAGAAACTGCCTCGACTGTTCGACTGTAAGCGTCCAAACTTCCCTCATCCCTCCCCCGACGCTTGCTGGCGACGAGGCTCAAGAGCTGCTGCCATTTCCATCGCGCGTCGAGCACTCCTCAGCGGCAACAGTTCGCACGTGCAGTGCACATCGCCTCTCCTCCCCTCACTTCCCTCCTCCCTCCTCCTCCTCTCTCCTCCCCTCACCTCCCCTCAGATCCCAATCTTCGGATCCCAATATTCACCCATGTTTCCTTGTTCTTCTCATCGCCGTCACTGTCGACGGGGCCAGAGCATCTGCGCGCGGTCCAAATATCGATAGCTGTCGCACTACAGACTATAGTGCATTCACCGCGCGCGGTTCACCGCACGCCCATTGAAATCCTGAGTTCCGAGCTCAAGCACGAGTAGGGAGTTGGACACACCAGTCTCATGCAGGCCCTCGCTCATACACGCACGCACGCACGCACGCACACACACACGCGCGCATTCATGCTGGGCCGCGCTGTTAACGTGCGCTCACGCGCGCACTCGAAACCTCAGGCGAGGACAACTGGCGCCCCACTGCTCCGAAGCGTCTTCCAACGCCCTCGTCGCAGCGCTCACCGAGGCCATCGCTGGGAAAATCGAGCTCCAGAGCCGACTCGCCTCGCGAGGGATGGTTCGGAATCGATGGTGGGCCCGTCTAGGAAGGAGGAGAGTGGGAGGGGCTCGAGGAGGAGGGGGAGGGGAAGAGGAGGAGGAAGAGGAGGAGGAAGGAGGAGGAGGAGGAGGTGGAGGACGAGGAAGACGAAATTAACCCCGATGGGGTTCCGACTCCGCGCGGTGATGGGCCCACCCCTTTTCTACAGTTAACCGGATGCCCCCCAGCCTCCATATCTTCCCGTGATCTCCCGCGCGGTTGCAAACCCAGTTGACGTCCAAACAGTGATGCCAGGGTGACGGTGGCTTCGGGAAATCGGATTCATGTCGATCGACTGCGCAGCAGGAGAGGGGCGAGCCTCGTCCAAACCAGCGCGGATCTCGCCCGCGTCCACCGTCGACCTGGCGCGGCGGGGGGAGGAGCAGGCGGATTGGAGGGGGATCCAAGGATGAGGAATGGATCGGAGGACGATGAGGAGGAGGAAGAGGAGGAGGAGGAGGAGGAGGAGGAGGACGAGGAGGAGGAGGAGGAGGAGGAGGAGGAGGAGGAGGAGCGGTGGAGGATCGAGGACGAGGAGGAGGATCGATGATGATGAGGAGGAGAGGGAGGGATGGGTGGATGAAAAAGGGAGATGGCACTCTTGGAACAATTACTCATGGCTCGAGTCACTCAGCAAAAGCTAGGCAGGAGAGGAGCACGGAGGGGAGGCTGACTTGCCCTGAATACCCTCGGTCAGCGATACGTTGAAGGACTCCAGCAGCTCAACGCTCTTCTTGATCTGGGGCCCGAACGGGGACAGCCACGGCACGTTGCACACCTCCCCTTCGACCACTTCGAAGCGAGGGGAGTAGGGGATGGAGGAGGATCAGGATGCATCGACGACGGAGGAGGAGGAGGAGGAGGAGGAGGAGGAGGGAGAGGAGGAAGAGGAGGAGGAGCTCGAGGAGGAGGAGGAGGAGGGGAGCGGCCCTCGCCGAGGAGGAGGAGGATCGAGGAGGAGGAGGAGGAGGAGGAGGCACCCCCCCTGCCCACGTCGATGCCAGTCAATTGCGCGTGCATCATGGTGCAACTGCCCAGCAACCCCCCGTGCCCCCCAGCGTTAGAGGGCAGTTTCGCGACCGCCAGCGAAGATCCAGCTGCAGTCGATGAGCGAAGGGCATCATCCTCGATCCGCCGTCGACGCAGGCACGGAATGAGGATGCTATCGATCTGGTGATGATGATGATGATGATGAGGATGAGGATGAGGATGAGGATGAGGAAGAGGAGGACGAGGAGGAGAGGAGGAGACGAGGGACTTGGGTCGGGAGGAGGACGCACGATTAAGAAGGAGATGAGGAGAATAACGAGGACGAGGATGAGGAGGATGGAGGAGAAGTCTAACCCTCAGATCCTCCTGCATCTCCACATCCTCATCCCGTCAGTGCCTCCTTCGGTTCATCGCTACATTCCTGCCCTCCGATCCCAAATCGCGGATGAGTCCTCACTCTCGCTCTCGCTCGTGGAGTAGCTGTAGTCGGACTCCTCGTGCGTGATCGCGGCCTCGCATGGCATTCAGATTGGGAGGATGATTGGGGCTTCGGGGGCACAGCATAGCATGGAGCGCAGTTGGGGGGAGGATGGGGGTTCGGGGTCGACGAGCTTTCTGGAAGAACGAATGCGACTCGAGACGATGCCTCATCCTTCTCACCATCTCGCGCCCACTGCCCCCGCACTTCATGGGAATGCTATCGACCTATCAACGTTCTCATTGAGGGCATTCGGGGCTTTGGATGCGTGATATTATCCATCCCCTCCCCTCCACGTGAGCAAGCCTTCATGTTGCGGTTGTTGAGCCCGCGGACGTCGTCGGGCTTCACTCTGCCAGTGCTCAGCACGGTCTCCAAGCTCTGCTTCTTCGACTATCGGTAAGGAGGGGGGGACAGCACAGATGCGACGTCCCAGCTTGTTCGAACCAGGTCCGATCGATCTCGAACCGACTCCGTATACATCCTTCCCCTCCCATTCCCCTCCCAGGGGGGGGGGTGGGGGGGGGGGGGGGGGGGGGGGGGGGGGGTGGGGGGGGGGGCAGAGCGCAGATGCAACGTCACAGCTTGTTTCGAACCAGGTCCGATCGATGTCCGAACCGACTTCGCCCCCCTCCCAAGGGGGGGGGGGGGGGGGGGGGGCAGCGCAGATGAAACGTCCCAGCTTGTTCGAACCAGGTCCGATCGATGTCGAACCGACTCCTATACATCCTTCCCCTCCCACGCAACAAAGCACAAGTTTGGCCTGGCGCTCCTCGCTCTCCACCGTGTAGCGGCGGAACAGCATCTCCTTGGTCTGCGGGTCGACCTCCCCATGCAGCCCCTCCGATTAGATCCCTTCTCGTCGATCCGTATCCTCCAGTCCCTCATCTTCTCTACTTCCTCCTCTCCTTTCCTCCTCATCCTCCTCTTCTTTTCCTCCCCTTCCTCCTCCTCCTCCCCCTCCTCTTCTGACGCCTCCTCCTTCTCCTCCTGCTGTTCCTCCTCTTCTTCCTCATCCTCCTCCTCCTCGCCCTTGCTGGGAGCTTGGATTCTAACATATCGAACGGAACTGCGTGCTCAAGCCCTGTTCATATCGATTGTATCCCAAGCTCTGTCCAGCCCCACCGAGCAGTGTGTCTTCTTCATTTTGAGGCAGTAGTCCTTGATCGTGGCTGCCCTCTGCCATGCCCTCGGGCCGATGTGATTTCACAGTTTATCCTCTCCTCCTCCTACTCTTCCCCCCTTCTCCTCGATCTCCGCCTCCTCCTCCTCCTGCTTCTCCTCCTCGCCCTCATCTTTGACCATCAGATTCGAAGGAAGCGCCTCTGTCCAGTCTCCGTTTTCTGGTTCTCCTCCGTCCACCCGCGCACGGATAGCAAGCCGTCCCAGTTGTGCCATTGATTCTTTTTCGTGTTGAGCTCCTCTGTCGATTCCTTGTGTTTTCAGCGACTCGCACCAGCTGAAGTCACCTCCACTCCCGCGGGCGCAGGCGGAAATTTTCGGCGATGGTTTCGACTCCCCTGGTGGGGGCGAGGAGGAGGAGGACCGAGGGAGAGGAGGAGGAGGTGGAGGAAGAGGGGGGAAGAAGAAACATGTAGAGCCGGAGCCCGGGGAGGAGGAGGAGGAGGATGAGGAGGAGGAGAGGGGGCCCCTTCCCCCATCGCCGAATTTCTTCCAATTCTTCAACCACTTCTTCTTGTCGTGACGGCGGACCTTGGACCATTCATCGTGGGCACACTTTTTTTCAGTGGATATGGCGAGGCGCATCCGTTGCATTGCATTTTCGTGGTCCGAGTTCTGTTTCCTGGAAAGGGCTTTCTTCTCCTTCGCTGCTTTCTTCTCCGCGGCCGTCTTGGGCGGCTTCTTTGGCGGCGTCGCCTCCCTCCCCCAAGGTGCACGGAAATTCAAGGGCCCTGCAACTGGCACGGCGCTGGATCCAAACGAATACGCATGCAACATCGAGATCGGCAACAAAAACGTGGAACCGCCCATGAACAATATCCAGGTCGGCAACGATTACGCTCACCCAGCAGCACTTCCCACGCTTAACAACCGAGCGGCCAGTGCAACTGCAATATCCAGGTCGGCGCGTAATCCAAACATGGAAAGCATGCGATGTCACCGATATCGATCAGTGCAGTCTACACATCATCATCCTTTTCCTCCTGCTCCTTCTCCTCCTCCCATCGTTCCTCCTGCTCCCCCGTTCCTCCTCCCCATCGTTCCCCATCGCTCCACAAATACATTACATGTATTTACGTGTGTATATATATATATATATATGTATACACACGCGTGTGTGCATGTGGCACGATGTATGTGCCCGTGTGCGCGCGCACGCTGTATAAGGTGCGTCGCATACACACATACATATATATATATATATATATATATATATATATGCACGCGCATCTGTACATATATACATACATACATATATGTGTATATATACACATGCATGTGGGTATATATGTACGATGCGCACATGCAATATCCAGGTC
>CAUYUJ010014923.1:0-7500 GCA_963575745.1 Prorocentrum cordatum
CTCCTCCTCCTCCTCCCTCCTCCTCCAGGCGGCAAAGCAGCTCCAGGCGGCCGAACCCCGCCCTCCCCGGGCCCCCGGAGGCCCGCGTTTTCCGGCCCCGGGGCCGCGGAGACGAGGGGAAGAGCGGCATGAGGGAAGGGGCCGAGAGGTCGCCCGACCGCCCCGACTCCTCCTCCTCCTCCTCCTCCTCCTCCTCCTCCTCCTCCTCCTCCTCCTCCTCCTCCTCCTCTCCTCCTTCCTCCTCCCTCCCTCCTCCTCCTCCTCCTCACTCCTCCTCCTCCTTCTCCTCCTCCGGCCCAAAACCGGCCCCCCCAAAACCGGACCGTCCCGCGACCGCCGAACCGAACCGGCATCACCGACCAGGACTGGCAAAACCGGACCGACCAAAACCGGACCGGCGCCGAAATCGAACCGCTGCAACCGAACCGGTCCGCCGCCGAACCGGCCCGAACCGGCCCGAACCGGACACTTCCTGCCGTTGGGGTCGTCATTGATGCAATCATGTTTTTTCGTTTGGAAGACTTCACACCGGCGATCCTCTTGAGGTCTTTGAATTGGCAGACGATGTCATCTGGTTTAGCGTTGTCGCGGGCTCGTTTGATGATTCGAAGTTGCCTCAAGATTTGCTTGCTCAAGGTGGCACGTTTGGTTGTGTCATTGTGTGGTGTGTTACGTCGTTGGACGATGAGCTCTTGTAGTTTGTGGTCTGCTGCGAGGTCTTCCCCATGCGCTGGGCATTGTGCAGTAGCTCGCGCATGTTCGCGATACTCTTCGTAAGCCTGGACAGGGGCGTTGTTGATGTAGGTGCACCTGTCATTTGTACTAGCTGTGCGGTCGTGATCATCGAGTCGGCGCTGTAAGCGCTGCTGGTAAAGTGGGTCGGCGGCGGGCGGAAGAGATGATTGGTAGGGTGTTCGTCGTCTACGTTTGCTCTTCTTGTTGGGTTTCGTGGGGTTGAGGACCATCTTCATGCATACTGCTTGATGGTCTGAACCGAGGTCCGGAGCGCTGGTGGCAAATGCGTCGAGTACTTGATTGCGGCGACATCTATCTATGAGTATGTAGTCAATTTGAGACTGGGTTGGATGCTCTCCGCTGCTGGTGTACGTAAAAACGTTGTGGTGGTGCTTGTAGAACATAGTGTTCATGATAAGCATCCTTTGTGTGTTGGTCCAAGCTCGTAACCACGTTCCACGTGTGTTGCAATCTCCCAGTCCATGTGCTCCCACGGCTGGTCTTCGGCTTGCGCTGCGATTGGCATCGTCGTCCGCGCTGTTTGGTCGCTGTCCAACTTGTGCGTTGAAATCTCCAGTGATGATTGCGACTCGCTTCTGATGGGCGGCGTCGTCGTGAATGGCGGTCAGGCAATCATACATACTTTGGACGTGAACGTCGGCGTACCTGGAATGAGGAAAATATGCGGTCGTCACTCTCATCCTGCACTTGCCAATGTCGAGGTCGATGTAGGCGATGCGTTCGTTGATACGTCTGAAACTCTTGATGCTGCGTACGTGCCGCTGGTGGATCAAGAACGCAACACCTCGTGATGTAGCGGTGTGACCGGCTGCCGCAAAAACATGCGATCCAAGTTTCGTAGTCCACATCTCGTGCTGCTCGGTCCTCCATGTTTCGTTTATTGCCACGATGTCCCAAGTATGTTTTCCCAATTCGAAGATCAGTAGGTCGATCGAGTCGTCTGTAGTCAGGCTCCTCGCGTTTTTGTGGATGATCGTGAATGGGTTGTGGTCGCAGCCGGATGTCGGAGGCTGGAGGTCGGAGTATTGGTCTGGCGGTGGCCGGAGGTCGAGTGGTAGAGGTGGATACGGGAAGCCGTTTGTTGCAGTCTGAGCGTTGGATTGGTGAGCAGATGTTTGTTGAAGGTCGATGGGTTGAAGTAACAAAGCAGCGTCGGATCTTTTTGGCTGAAAGTCGGTATGTTGCGCTGGTGAATGTGAAAAGGTCGATGGATTGGGGAGGTGGTGAATGGGGAGGTGGCGGGGAGTCGTATGCTGGAGGCTGTAGCCCAATGTGTAAACGCCCTGGGATCGAAGGATCTGTTGCCGAGGCTCCCCCACTGGAACCTTCCAGGCTGGATGCTGGTATCTCGCATCGCCGGCGCAAGATGCACGCTGGGACGTCGCCAGACACGTCGTTGTAGGCTCGTCTTCCTCCCCCCCCTCCTCTACTTCTTTCCCCTCTGCTGGGAGGGTGGACGGGGGCACTGCTGGAGGTGGAGGGGTGGAGGTCGATAGCTGGTAGTGGACGTTCACGGTCATAAACTGGAAGCTGGAGGTCAGTCGGGTGAGGTGGAGAGTCGATAGGTGGAGGTCGAATGCTGGAGGTGGGAGGGTGGAAGTCGATAGTGGGTAATGGACGCTCGCGGTCAGGACCTGGAAGCTGGAGGTCGGTTGGGTGAGGTGGGGAGTCCATAGGTGGAGGTCGAATGCTGGAGGTGGAAGGGTGGGAGTCGATAGCTGGCAATGGACGTTCACGGTCAGAACCTGGAAGCTGGAGGTCGGTTGGGTGATGTGGAGAGTCGATAGGTGGAGGTCGAATTCCACAGGTGGAAGGGCGGGAGTCGATAGCTGGTAGTTGACGCTCGCGGTCAGGACCTGGAAGCTGGAGGTCGGTTGGGTGAGGTGGAAAGTCGATAGGTGGAGGTCGAATGCTGGAGGTGGGAGGGTGGAAGTCGATAGCTGGTAATGGACGCACGCGGTCAAAATCTGGAAGCTGGAGGTCGGTTGGGTGATGTGGAGGGTCGATGGGCGGAGGTCGAATGCTGGAGGTGGAAGGGTGGAAGTCGATAGCTGGCAACGGACGCTCACGGTCATAACCTGGAAGCTGGAGGTCGGTTGGGTGAGGTGGAAAGTCGATAGGTGGAAATCGAATGTTGGAGGTGGAAGGGTGGAAGTCGATAGCTGGCAACGGACGCTCACGGTCATAACCTGGAAGCTGGAGGTCGGTTGGGTGAGGTGGAAAGTCGATAGGTGGAAGAAGAATGCTGGAGGTGGGACGATGGAAGTCGATAGCTGGTGATGGTCGCTCACGGTCATAACCTGGAAGCTGGAGGTCGGTTGGGTGAGGTGGAGAGTCGATAGGTGGAGGACCAAAGCTGGCGGTGGAAGGGCGGGAGTCGATAGATGGCAATGCGCGCTCACGGTAAGAACCTGGAAGCTGGAGGTCGGTTGGGTGAGGTGAGAGGTCGCTAGGTAGAGGAAGGATGCTGGAGGTGGGAGGGTGGAAGTCGATGGCTGGTAATGGACGGTCACGGTCAGGACCTGGAAGCTGGAGTTCGGTTGGGTGAGGTGGAGAATCGATAGGTGGAGGTCGAATGTTGGAGGTGGAAGGGTGGAAATCGATAGCTGGCAATGGACGCTCACGGTCAGAACATGGAAACTGGAGGTCAGTCGGGTGAGGTGGAGAGTCGATAGGTGGAGGTCGAATGCTGGAGGTGGAGGGTTGGAGGTCGATAGGTGGTGGTGGACGCCTGGAGCTATAATCAAAACCTTGGCGTGCAAGTTGCTGTGCATATTCCGTAGACGCGCAGACATCGGTATCTGTGCCCGTGCTGTCCACGCCCCACGTGGCCGTCGTCGTACCCTCTGCGCCGGAATCATATGGAAGACGGGGAATTGAAGGCACGTGCTGTGCGAATGCCGCCGGTGACGGCGCAGTCCCAGCTCCAATAAGGCAAGGTGGTGATAGCTGGACCAGGTGGTGTACAGGGTATTTTTGCCCAAACTCGTACTTCCACCAATCAGGTTATCGGAGTTTTTGTCCGTAGCGTGGCCGCTGTCGGTATTCAAATAATGAGCGCGTGCACGTAAACAGTGAAAATTTCTAGTAGCCCCATTCCAGGCACCCGTATATCCCAATTCTGTTTGTAGCTGTTCGGCTCTGGCACTGGCTGTCGCTGTACTTGCGCCAAATATTGTATCCAGTGCCCGCCATATGTCCTACGTGCAATTTCCCATGGATGCGACTTTTGGCGTGCCCTTCATCCCGAGGCACGACCGGTGGATGATGGTGTCGCACTTCTCGGTCAAAGCGATCAGCTTCTCATGCTTTTGTAATTCTTCCCAGTTCTGCCAGGTTTCCTCCCACTCGCGGTGTAGAGCGCCATCGCGTATATGAACAGTAAGTGCCAATTGACCTCCTACGTGGACCTGATACGGAGCACAGTCGTCAATGTTGGTTGTGTATTCGTTGCCCATGTCGTTTTTGAACAAATACTTGACACCAAAAGCAAAATTCCGAGCTGCTCGTTCGGCCAGTTCTCTATCCGGAGATACCCAAACTGCGTTGATACCTCGTTGTATGCGTTTGCTTCGGAGTAGTGCTACGGCGGTGTCTCGCTCCAGTATGTCGCCGAACTCCACACATAGAATACTGCGGAAATCTACTTTGGCGTAGATGTTCTTAGGAATGGGGCCATTCACATCGGCGAGCTGCTCCCTGATGAACTCATTCGCGGCTTTCTCGGACTCGAAATCCTCCAGGTTGCCGATGACCGCTGTGACAGAACGCTTGCCTTTGTAGTGGTTCTCGTCCGCAGTCTTCTGAGAATAGCCTGACCGTGGTGTATGGTTCCCGATGTTCTGGAAGTCTTGCTTGATATTGTCGATGTGTTCTTGCATATTATTTTCGACGTTTGTCATTCTGATCTGCATGTCTTCAATGTAATTGGCTACCGCAGTTGCGAAAGTGTCGAATTTGCCCTTCATGTCATCAAATTGTGTCTTCAACGGTCGCGTGGCGTCCTCAAGATCTTTGTGTGAAACGCCGTGCTTCTTAATAGCCGCGATGTCGTGTTGGATTGGGCGTAGCTGGCGTGCAATCAGGGCTCCAATCGCATCCAACGTAAGCGGTTCTCCCCCTGATCCAGATGAGCCACTCCCCAAGAAAGGGTTTGGCGGGGGTTGTTGAAATTGGCCCGGGGCTGCTGGTTCAGTACTCGAGGGATCTTCTCGAAGAGCTCCTGCAGCAAGTCAGGTTGCGTCGTCCAGGCCGTCCATCTCGTGCAGCGGGCTTCGAATCCTCTGTGATTTTGCCCCTGGCCGCGTTGGAGTGCTGAGCTGATGACGTTCCGGCATCCCCGCCCAGAATGGTGGTACAAGAAAGTGGGAGATTGTGTAGCAGAAAGTACTTGTAGCAGACGCCCTGGTAGGCCCTGGGGGCCTCCCAGGGCCTCTTGGAAGCCTTTTGGTGGCCCCTTTGGGGTCTCCTGGGGCCTCTTGGGAGCCTCTTGGGGCCTCCTGGTGGGCCTCTTGAAGTCAAGGCTCGAAATTTGAAGTTGGTTTCCCCCCTCACTCTTGGGCCTGTCCTGGGGCTCTCTTGGGCCATCTTGGGGGCCTCCTGGGCCGCCTTGGGCCCTTCTTGGGCCGTCCTGGAGCTCTCTGAGGGGCCACCTGGGCCGTCTTGGGAGCCTCTTGGGCCGTCGTGGACGCTGGCGAATCTGCTAAAAAAACGTGTTCCCAAGGGACGTGTGTTGTTCTTGTCGCGAAAACCCTTCTCGGGGAGGAGCTGCTGCCTTTTAGCCCTAGCATGTGCAAAAGCAAAAGGGATACCAAAGCAACAGGGAGAAGGGCCTGATGGGCCCTGCAATTGACACAGAAAACGTGGCACTCGGATGGAGCCTGCGAAAGGCTCGTAACAGCCTCGGAGACGGCCTTGGCTTCAGTGTCCAAGGTCGTTCCCTTCGTCAACGAGACAGCATTCCGGCAATTCGCCTGCCGCGGGAAATCCGCGGCGGCGAAATCGGGCAGAAGCGCCGCACAGGGAGGTGCACGGTGAGGGCAGGAGGACAGGGAGGAGCAGAGAAGGGAGGGAAGGCGGCACGACGACGACGACGACGACGACGACGGCAGCAGGAGCAGGGATCGGGCGCCACGAAGGAAGAGGAGGTGGAGGGAGGTGAGCAACAGCGGAGCGGAATCACCAACGCGAGGAAGAGGGCGAAGAGGGGAGTAGGAGTAGGAGTAGGAGTAGGAGTAGGAGGAAGAGGCAGAGGAGGAGAAGGAGGAGGAGGAGGAAGAGGAGGAGGACGCGACGAAGGGGGCAAAGATGACAATGGAGGAGGAGGAGGAGGAGGAGGAGGAGGAGGAGGACGTGACGAAGAGGGCAAGTATGAGGAGGAAGGGGAGGCGGAGGAAGAGAAGACGGAGGAGGAAGTGGAGGCGGAGTAGGAGGAGAGCACGATAATGCCAGCGAAGGCAGGAGCGGGGGCAGGAAGGACGAGGGCGCCGACGACGAACGAGGACGAGCAGGGCGACGAAGACGACGAGGCTGAGGACTAGGGGGGACGACGACGACGACGACGACGACGACGACGACGACGACGACGACGACGACGACGACTGCAAGGATGGGGGCAGAGAAGAGCACGAGGGAAGAGGACGAGCACGAAGAAGACCAGGCTGGAGAAGGACGAGGACGGAAATGCATGAGTAGGGGGGAGGACAAGTCTAAACCCAAGAGTCATCAACAATGTTGGAATAAACCCTCCCACCAAGAACACAATTTCTGATACGCTGATCTTGGGAATCCGTGAAACTCCTGCAAATTCAAAACGGATGTGCGCGGCGCTAAGGCGAGAGCCACATGTTGAAAAGGAGCCGCCCTCAATCCGTGAAACTCTTACACCATTTGAAAACGAATGTACGCGGCGCTAAGGCGAGAACCGCATTTTGAAAACGAGTGACCCTCAATCCGTGAAACTCCTGTAACCTTCTACAACGAATGTGCGCGGCGCTAAGACGAGAGTTACATGTTGAAAACGAACCGCCCTCCATCTGTGAAGATGTTGTCGCTTCAAAAGTTTCAGGCTCATACGTGGTGAGAAAGTCTCAAGCGAAACGCCCAGCCCGCCCTGAAAATTGGCCTCGGTATTGTGCGACAGGTCGAAGTTATTCATAAGAAAAAGGAATGGAGGAGGACGAGGAGGAGGAGCATGACGAGGAGGAGGGGGAGGAGGAGCAGGAGAGGAGGAAGGCCTCCAACCCCAGTGGCACAGCCCGAGCAGCCCGGCGGCGCTTGTGGCCGGGGCGCGGCCGTCAGCAGGATACCCTCGAGCACCCCCTGCTCATCGATCCTCCTCCTCCTCCATCTTTCCTCCTCCTCCTCCTCCTCCTCCTCCTCCTCCTCCTCCTACATCCACCTCCTCCTCGTCGTCCTCCTCTTCCTACTTCCACAAAACCGTCTTTTCTCGTCCAACCCCCTCCGCTCCCTCCTCTCACTCCTCATCCTCTGCCTCCTCGTCCTCCTCCCCCGCCTCCTCCTCCTCCTCCTCCTCCATCATCCTCCTCATGCGCCGACTCCGCCTCCCCTTTCGGCCAGACCATTCTTGACCCTTCGATCGTCGAGCCGATTGAGTCGTTTCTTGAATGGTAAGCTTTTCGTGCATTAGACCGCTCGCCGACATTGCAGATGCGAGCGCTCTGAATATAGTATCCATTGCAGGAGCGACGAGCGGTTTGGAACAAGCACTTTGACTTGATTAGT
>CAUYUJ010014923.1:10000-25000 GCA_963575745.1 Prorocentrum cordatum
TGCATGTTCGTAAGACAATATGGGGCTCTTCCATGTTTTTCCGATCGAGGTCCATATTTCTCCGATCGAAGGGGGCAGACCTTCTCAGGAGGCGGGGGGGCTCCTCAGATGCCCCCCGGCCCTCCGAGAGGCCGTCTGTGTCGTCGGAGAAGACTCAGACAACTTCTCGGAAAGCTCGAGGCTGTCCGAGCCTTCCGAGAAGGCCCGCCTGGTCTGCATGGAGTGAAAGAAAGCGGGAGCCATGAACAAGACCGAACGCGGAAACGTCGTGTCGATCTTGGTCACCGTCCATCTCGGTCAGCGCCAATTTGTGGACCACCCTCGCGAATCAACCACGGCGGGCATGGACCACGACCAAGATCGGCATCGACGAAATTCCTCGACATGTTGGTCGTGGTCCCCGTGTTTCTCACCACGACTGCATTCGCCCCCAAGGCTCTCTAGTGGCAATTCGCAGGACGATCTGGGCACCGCCGGAACGCCCTCGGCGTGGCGCAGCCGCTGGAACGCACCCCGCTGGACGCACCCCGCGGCTGGAACGCACCCCGCGGCTTCCCGCGGCGTTTCCGCGGGAACGCTTCCGCGCGCGGAGCGCGCTGGGCGAAGGTGAACGGGGCTCGTCCCTCGTTTGCGTCAGCGGCCAGACTAACGTGGGCCGCGGACCACGAGGAACCCTAGTCCTCTGCTTCTTCCTCTCCTCCCTCCTCCCCTCTTCCTGGTTCTGGCAGTTTTCCCGGCAGAGGAGTTTAGATGTGTGATTTAATTCATGTATTATAGGGGATTAGAATTAGAAGCCTGAATGCCGGCGCTGCTCTCCCGCCCGCCTGCCTTCGGGGTGGCGTCGCCGTCCCTCCTTCCGCCGTCTTGCGTCGCTCCTCTGCCTGCTCTCCCTCCTGCTCGTCCCTCGGGCTGTCGCCCGGGCTTCGCCCTCCTCTCCTCCCTCCTCGTCGCGGTCGTTCCCTGTCGCTCGCTCTCCTCCCTCCCCCGGCACTGGGCTCGTCCTGGTCCCCGGGTATCGTTCCCTCCTCTGCCCCCTGCTGCTGTTGCTCTTCCGGGTCGTTCACCTCGAGGGCCGCACGGCGGGCACGGCGCGCATGGGCAGATGTTCGACGTCCCCGGTCCATGGCGTTGGCGACGCTGGGCGATTCGCATCTTCCTCCTTCCTGTTCGTATCGGTGGCCCAAACAGCTTCGGACACACGCTGCCGCGGCACGCATTTGGCGTGTCGGGTTGACACGTTTGGTGTCGACTGTGGGGCCACGAGACATTCTACGGCTCTCTTTCTCTGGATGCCCGAGGCGAGCTTCTGGAGGACCTCGAGGGGGGATGGTGGGGAAATTCCGGGAGGGTGTCCTGGCCCTGGTCCCAGGCCCCTGGCACCCTGACAGATTGCATACAACCACGCGCGCGCTTTGCGCGCGCTTCGGGTTCTAGTCGGTCGCAAGCAATCGGGCCAGCGGGTGCTGGCCGTTGTGAGTCCTCTTGGGACTGTTTTGCAGCCTCTTGGGCCCACGGGCCACGTCAGGTCCCCTTGGGCATTCCTATGCCGTCTTCGACCCTTCTTGGGACATCTCTGGGCGCTCTTGGGCCGTTTTGGGGCCATCCTGGTCCTTCTTGGGCTCCAATGGCGGCAATCTTGCGGTTGCCTTGGGCCAGCTTGGGACCCTTTAATGGCCCTCTTCGGGCGCTACTTGGGACATCTTGGGGGCTGGGTGTCCTTGGGGAGCCTGTGAATGGTCTACGGGGAGAAGTCTTCGGGGATCGTTGGATCCTGGGGTTTGGTCTTGGGAGTCTTGGGGTCGTCTGAAGGGCGGCTCTGGGGGGTATTGAGCACGCCGAAGAGCGCCAGCACCAACGCTACGAACCTCGTGATCCCGAAGCTAGCAAAGAAAAGGCGCAGGGGGAAGACGGCGGAGGGAAGGAGAGAAGGGTTGAGGAAAGGATGGTGGATGCAAGCAAAACATGTTTCGGCGCCGCGGGCGAGCATCTAGTGCAGGAAAGTAACCGCAGTGATGCTGGCTGGAGACTTTGCCCGTGCTCGAAGCACAGAGCATCTAGTGTTGGAACTTAACCGAAGTGATGCTGGCAGGAGGCTTGGCCCTTGCTCGAAGCGGCGCAAAAAAATGGCTCGGCGCCGCGTACGAGCATCTAGTGCCGGAAGTTAGCCGCAATGGTGCTCGCTGGAACTCTTGACGAGCTCACAGTTCCAGTGACGTCGTGACCCAGAGATCGCTGGAATTCTAGTGTCGAAGAGACGAACAACACAAATCGGAAAACAACGAAATACCAGAAACAACGCTTCCGTATACTTCCGTGCGACACCCTGCAAAACAACGAATGTAGAGACTCTGCGACGCAACGCATTTTCCACAGAAACCAAATGTGTGGTCAATGCAACGCAGAAGTATTGCGGGCAACAGAAAGGAAATCAGATGCAGCATCTGATAGGAGATGATAAGATATGACATGCTAGACAATGCCATGCAATACAAGCCAAGGCGAAACGCAACAATGTGGACCAAAGGACGATGAATAACGAAGTCGTCGTCGTCGGCGTTGTCGGCGTCGTCGACGTGGCCGTCGTCGTCGCGGTCGTCGTCGTAATGGAGGCGGCGCTCGTCGTCGGAGCCGACGCCGAAACAAACGTCCGTCGTCGATCCTGGAGGATGGAGGCCCGCTCTCAGCAGGAAGGCGTTGGGCAAACAGCGGAGACCGGCAGCTTGCAAGCAGCAGCCTCGATCCCCAGTCCACTCGGAGCGGGGCCGCGGACCCCACTCGGACTCCGTTCTGACCGAATCCCCGGGCAACCCGACGTTGACTTGGGATGTTCGGTGGTCTTGCGCGGGCCCTCCTCCTCCTATTCGGTCTCCTCGTCGGACTGACGGCGAGCATCATGTTCCCAAAAGGCTCTCCCAGAAAGCTCTCCGGGAACATGATGGTGCAGGTCGTGTTGGGGTTTTCGTGGAAGTTTCACAGAATCCCCAAGTGAAAATGGAAAACAAGAAAAAAAGCCCAATGGAAGCATTCGAAGAACCCTGAGATGGGGGGTGACGAAGTGGAGTTCTGAAATGAAATGTACGAGGTACAAAGTGACAGAGCAAGCACGGCTGGAGCTGGGAAGGCCACGAGGAAGAGGGTGAAACAAACCGCGGGTTTACGACAACGACTACAATGGTCTTGGGCCCATCCCGCCGCCGTCCTGGGTGGGGTCGAAAGCATGTGGGATGTTCGGTGGGAAGGCGAAGGAAGCCTCGCAGGGGCCACTTGGAGGCCGTCTGTGGGCCTCTTCTCTTTGACTATCCTGGGCCGTCTAGGACGCCCCTGGGGCCGTCTTTGGGTCTGCGTTAACCTCTGTTCGCCGTTAGCATTTCCTCCTCCTCCTCCTCCTTGTCCTCCTCCTCCTCCTCTCCTGCTCCTCCTCCTCCTCCTCCTCCGCCTCCTCCTCCTCCGCCTCCTCATCCTCCTCTCCCTCCTCATCCTCCTCATCTTCCTTCTTCTCCTCCTCCTCCTCCTCCTCCTCCTCCTCCTCCTCCTCCCCCTCCTCCTCTTCCTCCTCCTCATCCTCCTCGTCCTCGTCCTCGTCCTCGTCCTCGTCCTCCTCTTCCTCGTCCTCCTCTTCCTCGTCCTCCTCCTCCTCCTCGTCAAAGCGCTTCTGGCCCCCAGAGGAGGCAGCCGTCGTTCAGGCGACACTCGACATCGTCGTCGCCGAATTTTCCCGAATTCTCCTCGGCTTCCTAGAATCGGACTGGTGGCGACAATCATGTGCCCAGAAAACTCTCCGGGAACATGATGGGGTTGGCCGTGTTGGGGCCCTCGGATCCAAGGTTATCCACATGAGGCTGCAAAGCCCGCCGGACGGGCCGGTGGAAACATTCGCAAATCTGGAGATGGCGGTGGAACTTGGCAATGACATGTGGAGACGCAAGGCTTCGAAACAAGAACGGCAGGAACTGGAAAGGCCACGGCAAGGAATGTGAGCAGGAGGGGCAACGGCTGGAAAGGCCATGGCAGAGAACGGAGGGGGTTGTACCCTCGACACCGAATCCATTTGCAGCGGAGCGGCGGGCCCGACCTCGGCTCCGCTGAGAACGGGCCCCCAAACAACGCTACCCTGATTGGGGTGTTCGGTGGGATAGCGCGGACCGTCATCATCCTCTTCGGTCTCCTTGCCGGACTGGCGGTGACAATCGTGCTCCCCGAAAGCTCTCCGGGAACATGGTGGGTGGGGCAGCATCGGGGTCCTCGTGGAAGCTGCCACGCTACCTCAAATGAGGCTGCCAAGCCCGAAGGACGACCAGAGTCCAGAGGGGCCGCGGCTGGAAAGGCCACGGCAAAGAGCGGAGGGGGGGTTGTACCCTGCCCATCGAATCCACTCGCAACGGGGTTCCGCTGAGAACGGGTCCCCGGTTAACCCGACTCTGACTTGCGATCCTCGGTGGTGTTGCGCGGACCCTCCTCATTCGATTCGGCTTCCTCGTTGGACTGACGGCGAGCATCATGTTCCCGGAAGGCTCTCCGGGAACATGATGGTGCAGGTCGTGTTGGGTTTTCGTGGAAGTTTCCAAGATTCCCCCAGTGAAAGTGGAAAACAAGAAAGACAGCCCAATGGAATCATTCGGAAAACCCTGAGATGGGGGGTGACGAAGTGGAGTTCAGAATTGACATGAAGGAGGTATGAAGTGACAGAGCATGCACGGCTCGGAGGATGAGAAAGACCTCGGGGGCGTGCGACAGCGACAGAAAAGGCTTTGGGCCTATTCCGCCGCCGTCCTGGAGTGTGGGTCGAAAGCCTTTAGGATATTCGGTGGGAGCCTGGGCCGTCACGATCACCCCTGGGGTCGCCTTGGGGTCTGCGTGGGCCTCTGTTGGCCGTTGTCACTTCCTCCTCCTCCTCCTCCTCCTTCTCCTCCTCCTCCTCCTCCTCCTCCTCCTCGATGCTCCTCAAACTGCTCGGCGTCGCGATCATGTGTG
The DNA here is from genome assembly GCA_963575745.1 of Prorocentrum cordatum. Lineage (NCBI taxonomy): Eukaryota > Dinophyceae > Prorocentrales > Prorocentraceae > Prorocentrum > Prorocentrum cordatum. The sequence continues at coordinate 14,972 of CAUYUJ010014923.1, forward strand.
CAAGAACCAAAGTCGAGGGACAGCTCGGGCACCCGAAAAGCGGTCAGGTAGGCAGCAAGAGAGACAGGAAGAATGTTCAAGCCAAAGCATTCGCAGCAGCATCATCATCATCATCATCATCACCACCACCACCACCACCACCACCATCACCATCATCATCATCACCACCACCACCACCACCACCACCACCATCATCATCATCATCATCATCATCATCATCATCATACCCATTCCCATCCCCATCAACATCATCACCATCATCACATTCATCCTCAGCATCAGCATCATCATGATCAGCATCATCATGATCAGCATCATGATCATCATCATGATCAGCATCATCATCATCATCATGATCAGCATGATCATCATCATCATCATCAGCATCATCATCATCATCATCATCATTATCATCATCCTCATCCTCATCCTCATCCTCCTCCTCCTCACTCCTCCTCCTCTTCCGCCTCCTCCTCCGTCTCCTCCACCTCCCCCTGCTCCTCCTCCTCCTCCTCCTCCTCATCATCATCATCATCATCATCATCATCGTCATCATCATCATCATCATCATCCTCACCATCAGCATCATCATCAACATCAGCATCATCATCAGCATTATCATCGTTGTCATCGTCACCATCATCACCATCACTAGCATCAGCATCAGCATCATCAGCATCATCATCATCATCATCATCATCATCATCATCATCATAATCAGCATCATGATCATCATCGTCAGCATTAGCATCAGCATCATCAACATCAGCATCAGCATCAGCATCAGTGTCATCACCATCACCATCATCATCATCATCAGCATCAGCATCAGCAACATCGTCATCATCATCATCATCATCACCACCAACACTACAATCATCATCAGTATCATCATCATCATCATCATCAGCATCATCATCGTCATCATCATCATCATCATCATCACCATCATGATCATCATCATCATCATCATAATCATCATCATCATCATCATCAGCATCATCATCATCAGCAACATCATCGTAATCCTCATACATTATCATCCTCATCCTCATCCTCATCCTTCCTCCCTCCTCCCTCCTTCTCCCTCCTTCTCCCTCCTTCTTCCTCCTTCTCCCTCTTCCCTCCTCCCTACTCCGGCCTCCCGCCTCCCGCCTCCCGCCTCCCGCCTCCCGCCTCCCGCCTCCCGCCTCCCCCCTCCTTCCTCCCGCCTCCCGCCTCCCACTTCCCTCCTCCCTCCTCACTTCCCTCCCTTCCCTCCCTTCCCTCCTCCCTCCTCCCCGCTCCCCGTTCCCTGCTCCTTCCTCCCTCCCCCCGTCTCTCTCCTCCCCTCCCTCCTCCTCCTCCTCCCCTCCCTCCTCCCTCCCCCTCCTCCCTCCTCCCTCCTCCTCCTCCCTCCTCCCCTCCCCTCTCCCAGTTCCTCCCTCCTTCCTCCCTCCTCCCTCCTCCCTCCCCGCCGTAGCCATTTTGGCTCAAGTTCGAAACCTTGCCGCGAGGCTTCGAGCTTGTCCGCAGCCGTGCGGCAGGCTCGGGTGTTTTTGGCGTGTGTTCCCTGGTGTGCTGCCCTGCCACCAGGCCTGCTCTTCCGAGCATTTCATATCTAGTGAGCTTGTTTGCTGGCCTTCACTGCGGGAGTTGGGCCCCCGCTGGCTGGTCATGTCGTGGCGGTCGCGTGCCCCCTGGCACCAAGGGCGCGGAGGCCGCAAGAGAGTCTACGGCGGCGCATGGGGTCGTGATGCCCAGCGTCGGGATACCTACTCAGTATGCGGTGCCTGCGGGCACTGGGAGTTCGACAAGTACGGCAACTGGAGTTGCAGCAAGTGTGGTGGCCGCTACCTCGACTCAGGGGAGCCCGTGGCTAAGGACGCTGGTGGCCGTGATGCTGCTGGTGATCTTGAGTGGCTGGCGGCCAAGTACCCGCACTTGGCAGGGGCGCTCGGGGAGCTTGGCGCGGCGGCCGCGGCGGTACCGCGTGCGCCACCTGCTCCCCCGCCTGAACCTGCCACAGAGAATGAGATGGAGAAGCTCGTGGCTGCGAAGCGTACTGCCTTGGCGAAGGAGGTCGGGGTGCAGTCACGAGCTGAACGTATTGCTCAAGGCGACGTGGAAGCTCGGCTGGCGGCAGTGGTTCGCCATCGTGAAGCTCTTCACGCAGCTGAGGCTCAACATCGAGAGGCGTTGCAGGTGCTGCAAGCCAAGCAGATCCTGCTTCGTGAGGCTACGGTGGCGAAGGATGGCTTCGTGGAGGCCGACTTCCGACGCCTACAGCGTGAGGAAGAAGACCGAGTTCGTGGCGAGGCCGCCCGCGCTCTGTACGAGGCGCAGGCGGCCATGGCGGCTGGCGCGGCGCGTGGCGCTGGTGCTGCGGGCGGCGCTGGGGCTGCTCCTGGCGGTGGCGCTGGCGGCGCGTCGGGCGCTCCTCCTGTCGCAGGTGGCGGCGCGCGAGGAGGTGCTGCGCCTGCTGCCCCCGTGGGTGCTCGCGCCGCTGCTGCGGACGGCGGCGCGGCGGCTGGCGCGGGTGCTCCACAGGCGGTGCTCCACCCTCCCAATCTGGCTCAGCTTGATGAAGAGGGTCTGGCGCGCTGGTGTGCGGAGCATCGTCAGCGGCTCGAGTTCTGGCAGGAGCTCCAACGGATCTACGTCAACGCGGTCAAGGAGGATGATGCCGACTCCGAGATGGCTTCAGAGTATGGCGATGCTCAGCGTGATGGGTTGGAGTCTCTTCGCAAGCGTGCACGTGAAGGGCCCCTTGAAGCAACGCAGCAAGATCGCATGGAGTAGCTCTTGGTCAAGTCCGCCAATTGCAAAAGCGGTCAAACGGCTACGTACTATCCGCGAAAACACGGCATCGAGTTTCGGCAGAGTGCTTCAGCAAGCAGCCCCTGCTGGCGGCGTGGCCCAAGTCCCAGTCCCTGCCGAGGGTGTCGACGATGGACTACGCGAGGCGGCGGCGGCTGCGGACGGCGAGGCCCCTGCTACGCAAGCTCGTTTTTAACAGGCACACTGGTGGCCACGAGGCGGCCACCAGTATCGACTTCCTTTTCTGTAATATCACCTCGTGGAACGAGGTCGCTGTTTCGTTCACCTCCAGCGTGCGAACCAGTTGTGACGGTTTCTTCTTTGCCGAGCATCACCTGAATTGCGATCGGGTGAAACTGGCGAAGAGGCGAGCGCACCAGCTGAAATGGCGACCCCATTTCATTCCTGCCACGCCCTCCCCAGGGGGTGGAACCCATGGTGGGGTGGGGGCCGTGGTGTCTCGGGGATTGTCGTTTCAACGAGTTTTGCATTTAGACGGTCCTGTGCAGGACCACGGCTCTGGAAGCCATTGGATGTTTCTTGAGTTACGCACTAAGAAAGCGGTGATCGCTGTGGGCGTAGTTTACTTGGTGTCGGGCCTGGGAGTCTGTGGAGAGAATGTGAATAGATTGCGAGGAGTCTCGGAGTTTCTTGGAACGTTGTCGGTTCCATGGGCCTTGATGGGCGATTTCAATGTCTCAGCTGGTGATCTCGATCTCTCGGGCTTCCCACGACTTGCGAGAGGGCGAGCGCTGGTCCCGTCGCTGGTGGAGTTCACCTGCACGCAGGGGCGCGGCTCCCTGATCGATTACGTGGTCGCCTCGGAGGATATTGCCAGTTACGTGCGAGTATCTAAGTACACCCCGTCACCATTTAAGACACATGCTTGTTTGAAAGTTTCCTTGGACCATGGGGCTGTTGAACAGTCGTTGTGGAAACGTGTTAAACCTCCTCCCTTTCCTGATTGTGCTGGTCCTGATTTACCCTGGGAGGTTTTGTTGACGCAGGTGTCAGACGATGGTGACTTGGAGGTTCCGTCTTATTTTGAAGATAATTTCTTACCCCATGTTCATGATCATCTTTCTCCTGCTCTCTCTCGCCAGTACCGTATTTGGAGCCGAGCTACTGAATTGATGTTTCTTTCTCGTGCCTGTGCGATGCAGTCGCTGCCTTGCGAGAGTAGTGTGCGTGGAGGTTACCCGAGCTTTCGACGTGCCAAGATTGGACGTAGAGGTTTCTGTGGTCAGAGTTTCCAATCCCCTACGCTGTGTTTCTGGGCTCATGTTTCTCAGACTCTGTGGGAGTTTCGCCTGTGTAAGGCTCGGAAGTCTTGGGATAATATGCATTGGGCTGGTCGTGTGTTGCATGTTTTGTCGGGTCAAGTCCATGCGCATTGCCTCCCTGGGCTCGTGCATCCTGTCGAGTGGTGGATAGCTCAGCTGGCCGCCGTCCCGTCGTCGGTCGATGGGCTTAATCTTCTTAGTGATGCGGTCGCTCATGCGGTCGGCCAGGCTTGGAATGACGCTCGCGCTCTGTCTAAGGATAAGATGAAGCAGTGGCTTCTTAAGGCCTTGCCGCGTGGTGCCAAGAGGGTTCACTCTTGGCTCAAATATGATCAAGGGGCTGATCTCGAGTATCTGGTTACTCCCTCGGAGGTGAAGCAATTACCCGAGGAAATGATGCAATATCGGCAGGATTTTTGGAGCGGCTTTTGGACGGCTCCTTGGGAGCAACGCGAGGCCCTCTCGGGAGTTTTGGATGTTGTTCGCCGCATGGCTCTGGCGGCCGTCGGCGATCTCGAGCCGTTGACCCCCTGTGCGGTGTCCAGAGCTGCGCGGATGTTTAAGGCTGACACTGCGGTGGGCATTGACTGTTGGCCTCCGCGTATTCTGGCGTCTCTCCCTGGGGCTGCTGTTGGGGCCTACGCGGATCTCCTCAATCAGTGCGAAGCTCGTATGATGTGGCCCACGCAGGTCATGATGGGCATCATTGCTCTGCTTCCTAAGGCGGCTGATGCGGAGCGGCCTGTTTGCAAATGCCCGTCGTTGTATCGGATCTATTGTCGTGCGCGAGGCCGTGACATTGATGAGTGGTCTAGGGAGCGTGAAAACTTTTGGGACACTGCGGTTAGGGGCTCTTCGGCGTTGCAGGCCGCGTTGTTGAGAGAGATCGGTCACGAGACTGCTAGATATCTTGGGGAGCTTTCGGTTGGGCTGTATTGGGACCTCAGTAAGTTCTTTGACACCGTGGACCCTCTTCGCCTGGCTGGATTCGCCTTGCAGATGTCTTATCCTGTTCACTTGTTGTATTTAGGTATTTTGATGCACGAGGCCCCGCGTATTTTGGAGGTCAACGGCTTCGTGTCCGACGTGATGCCTACTGGTCGTGGGGTGCTTCCTGGGTGTGTGCAATCTATGCCTTGGGTTAAAATCTACCTGTATGATCTCTTGGATTTTGCACACGCCCAGTATTTCCCTGTGGTCACTCTGGCGTACGTCGATGACATTACCCAGACGCAGCAGGGCTCTTGGAGTGAGATTGTCTCGCGCATCGTGCCAGCCGCAATTCATTTGTGTCATCAGCTTGAGCAAGCTGGCACTACTATTTCCAGTAAGAGCACTTTCGTGTGCTCAGATCGAGCTTTGCAAGAACATCTTGAGGGGTGTTTCCGCGCTGCACAGCTCCCTATTCGTGTAGGGGAAGCGGTGCGCGACCTGGGGGTCATGACTACCGCAGGGCGTCGACGTTGTGTGAGTAAGTTGAGACAGCGACGTGCTGTTGCGTTTAAGAAAGCTGCGAAAGTGAGATGTCTGACCCGTTTAGTCGGCAGAGCTAGGAAGCTCTATAAGCCTGCTGTGTTGGCGGTTGGTTCCTGGGGCCATGAAGTTTTGGGTCTTTCGCCGTCGCAGGTCCAAAGCATGAGGGGTCAGGCTGCTACGTGTTCTGGTTGGTGGAGTCCTGGGTCCTGTACGACTACTGTTCTGAGTCTTGTTAGCCCTGCCAAGGATGACCCCCAGTTCAGGTCACGGTACGAACAACTTAATGCCTTTGCGTCAGCGTGGAGTGTGATGGAACATAAACAACGTATGCGTGTGGCCCGAGTGTGGAAGCAGGTGTTGGCCAAATTCGAGTGCACTCAGTACCGTTGGCAAGTCGTGCGAGGTCCGATCGCGGCTACGCTAGCGGTGCTACTTGATTTGCGATGGGATCCTGTTTCTCCAGTCTGCTGGCGTGTTGGTACAGTTACATTGCGGGTGACTGACGCAGATTTCCCTGCCCATCTTTGGGACCTCTTATTTGATGCATGCCAGTCTCTTTCTTGGCAAGCTGCAGCGGGTCATTATATGGGCACTGGGGTGGAAGGAGGAATTGATTTTACTGCGTTGTATCGTATGTTACGTCATCATGAAAAGAATGGCGAGGCGGAGGCTGCAGGAATGGTACGTAATCTTGTCGCTGGAGGCTACTGGGCGGAGTCCAGAATTTACGATGCGGGATACCGCTCGAGTTCAGGTGGAACCTGTACGCGTTGCGGCGCCTCAGCAGAGACCCCGTTCCATCGCTTTTGGGATTGCTCTTGCAATCGGCTTGTGCCTGATGCGGTCTTGGATCGCACCGATTGTTTGCGCGATCGCGTTTTAGCGGAGCCTGAGCTGTCGTGTTTGTGGTTTCGTGGCTTGGTCCCGAAGGCTCTCACGTGTGGCCATTTGCCTCCGCCTGCTTTGCAGGTGTGGGAGTGGGGCCGACTGATCGGAGGAGGGGTGATCGATGGAGGAGTGTGGGGAATTGATGGATCTGGGGGGAAGTTCACTAAGGACTGGCGGCTTCGCCGCTGTGGCTGGGCGTGCGTCCACTTAGGTCCATCTGGCCTCTTCGACTCCCTCCTCATGGGCACCCTCCCTACCAAGAAGCAGTCCTCTCCTCGTGCAGAGTTGTTTGCTCTTATCATGCTTGCTCGTCGTACTACGGGGCACTGTCGCGTGTACTGTGATTATTTGCGTGTAGTTCAAGGGTCGCGTCGCCCATTATGTGACAAGCGTGGGTCGTTTATATTGGATCTGTGGGTGCAATTTCATGATGTTATGTGTGCTAGAGGGGGATCGATCCAAGTGTTGTGGACGAAATCTCATTCTTCCCAGGCCCAACGCCAAAATATGTTTATGAATGACGTAGAAGTCTATTTGAACCAGGCTGCTGATTTCTTTGCCGATGCTGCTGCTGACAGGGCCCAGATCCCCGAGGATTTAGTGGACCGAACCCGACGGGCTGACAAACTGGCGTTTGATGTGGTTTCGCGGTTGTTGGCGGTCCAGCGTGAAGTGCTTTTCTCGGGAGATCGTGAGACCTCGGAGAGGGTTCCTAGGCGGCAGCGCGGGCAGCAGACCAGTCTTTCTGTGAGGCTGTGTCGCTTGCGTGATAGTGGGCATTCTCCTGAGGCACGTTCAGCGTCTCTCAAGTGTTCTCGGTGTGCGCGGGGCTTTCCTTTGAAAGGGAAGCTGGCGGATTTCTGGCCCGATCCATGCAAGCCTCGCTGCGAACTGCAGCAGCGGATTCAGTGTCTTCCTCCTCGTGTCGCACCGGTCTCAGGGGTGGAAGATCCGCCTCCTGATGATCTTTCTGCTGTTCAGGGGTGTGGAACACCCCTGGACCACCCAATGTCTGAGTTTTGTTCACCCACACACCAGTTGGCCGTGTTTCGTGGTGTTTTGTATTGCGAGGTTTGTGGTGGTTTTTGCACAGTGAACCCCCCTCGCATCCTGAGCAGGGCCTGTGATCGGCCCTCAGCCACTGGGAAGGTGGTTCTTTCGAGGATCGCCCGCGGGCTTCCCCCGAAGTCGGGCACCCGTTTCCCTGATGTGTGATTTGGTGTTTAAGCGACCTCCCTAGAGGAGGATGACGCTTTAGATAGAATTAGAATTAGAATTAGAATTCCCTCCTCCCTCCCCCCTCCCCCCCCGCCACTCCCCCCTCCTCCCTCCTCCTCTGGACGCCTCTCGGAGCTCTCCTGGGGCTTCTTGGAGGGCTCTTGGGCTGTGTATTGGCCGTGTTGGGCCCATCTGGGGCCACGTTGGGGCCATCAAGGCCGTCTTGGAGCGCCTTGGGGTCTCCCGCTCCCGCTCTGGGGCCCAGCTTGGGCTTGTCCTGGGGTCCTGGGGCTCTCTTGGGCCGTCCGAGGTTCGTCCTGGGCAGTTTTGGGGCTCTGTTGGGGGCATCTGCGGCGGTCTTGGGGTGGTGTTGGGGGCGTCGTCGGGTGTCGTGGAGCGTGAGAAGGTCGAAAAGCGAGACATCGAAAAACATTGTTTAACAGAAATCAAGAAATTGGGCCTCTCCGGGCTCTCTCGGGACGCCTCTCGGAATTCTCTTGAGGCCTCTTGGAGGCCTCTTGGTCTGTGTACTTCCGGTCTGGAACCCATCTGGGGCCACGTTGGAGCTATCTGGGCTGTCTTGGAAGGGGTTTGTCGAAGTCCCCCGGGGGCTTTTGTGAGCGTCTGGGAGCTCTCTGGGGCAGTCTGGGAGCTCCACGGCACCTCTGGGGTACTATGGGAGCGGTCTCGGAGGCCCCGGTCCCCCCATGCCCCCTCCAGGTCGCGGCCCCGGGCGCCCAGGCCTCGTGCGCGGGTATGTATGTATGTATATATATATATATATATATATATATATATATATATATGCTCGCCCCCCTGTCATCATACCTTTCGCCTCCTCTCGTACCCACTTCCTCTTCATTCGCCTCCTCATCATTCTCCCCGTCCTCCTCGTTCTCATCCTCCTCATCCTCCTCCCCAACATCCACATTATTCCTCATTATATGTTTCCTCATTTGCCTCATCCTCCTCATTCCCATCCATATTCATCATTCTCTTTTTCTTAATTCTCTTCATTCGCCTCCTCATTCTCCGTCTCCTCCCCATTCTCTTGGTTCCTCTCATTATCCTCCCCCTCCTCCCCTCCTGCATTATCATTGTTATTATCTTCATTTATGTGTTCTCGCTGCTTCTTTCTCTCTCTCTCTCTCTCTCTTTCACACATTCGGAATCCTTTGGAAAGCACCACAATTGGCTTCCATTTGAAAGCCTCACAACAGGAACTCGTTAAAAAACACGAAAAAGTTCCATTGGGAAGCCTCTCGCCAGGATTCCTTTGGAGAGCACCGCGGAGGGATTCTATCAGACAGCCTCACAAGCGGAACCTTTTGGAAAGCACCACGGAAGGATTCTAGTGGAAAGCCTGTCAACAGGAATCCTCTGGAAAGCACCACAAGGGGGATTCCATGGAAAAGCCTCACAACAGGATTCCTTTGGAAAACTCCACAAAGGGACTCTATGAGAAAACCTCTCAATCGGAATCTTGTGGAAAGCGCCACGGGGGGATGCGATGGTAAAGCCTCTCAACAGGATTCATTTGGAAAGCACCCCAAAGGGACTCGATGGGAAAGCCTCACAACAAGGATCTTTTGGAAAGCATCACAGAGGGAGTCGAATGGAAAGCCTCACAACAGGAACCCTTTCGGAAAATGCTACAAATGGCTCCTGCTGGGAAGCGTTACAATTGGAAAGCTCCACAGTGGGCTTCCATTTGAAAACCTCACAATCGGAAGCGCTTTGGAAAGCGCAGCAAAGGGATTCCATTTGAAAGCCTCACAACAGGAAACCTTCGGACAAAAAACACCAAGGAATTCCATTGGAAAGCCTTTCAACAGGTTTCCTTTGGAAAACGCCACAAAGAGATTCGATGGGAAAGCCTCAGAATCGGAATCCTTGGGAAAGCACCGCAGAGGGATTCTAGTCGAACGCCTCACAATCGGAATCTTTTTGGGAGGCACCACGGACGGATTATTTTGGAACGCCGCACAACAGGATCCCTCTGGAAAACACAACAATGGGCTTCCATTGGAAAGCCTCACAATAGGAATCCGTGCGAAAACACCACAGAAAGATTCGGTTGTAAAGCCCCCCAACAAAATTCATTTGTAACGCACCCCAACGAGCTTCGATTGGAACGCCTCACTGTCGGAATCCTTTGGAAAGGACCACGTAAGGATTCGACGGGAAAGCCTTACAACAGGATTCCTTTGCACCACAACGGAGTTCCATTGGAACGCCTCGCACTCGGAATCGTTTGGAAAGCACCGCAGAAGGATTTTAGTGGAAAGCCTCTCAACAGGATTCGTTTGGAAAGCACCACAGAGGGATTATGGAGAAAAGCCTCGCATTCGGAACCCATCAGAAA
>CAUYUJ010014923.1:30000-252500 GCA_963575745.1 Prorocentrum cordatum
CAGGGCTGGTTCGACGTCGGCCACGGGGGCTCGAACTCCTGGGGGCGATCCACTGCCGGCAAGAACGGGCACATACACGCGCAACGCCAGCACTGATGCCGCGCCACTGCGAGAGGGCAACTGCAATACTGCGAACTGGCATATACACAGTGACAGCAGCCGTATACACAGTGACAACATTCTACTACCGACGCAATGTTACCCTTGGCACCACCCCCCTGCCTGCGCGGCTACAGAAGACAAAGAACAGCAAAGCACGCGCGCACGCGCGCACAAAAGAAACGCGCGTCCGTTGACAACGCTTCCAAGTCGGCTTTCAAGCCGAAGAGGACGAAACGGAAACCTCCTGCCAAATCCTCCTCGGCTCCGCGGTGCAACTCATTGCCGTCTAAGTCTCGCTTCGGCCGCTGCCCAACATGCATTGCTGTTAGCGACCGCGCAATCTCCCGCCAGACGCGGGCCATGGCGACGTGACCGACAGACTTCGAAACCAAGTGCTTCCAAATACTAAACACCAGAATGTTGGTTTGAAGCGTGCACCGTGGCCTTCTAAACACGACGACCGACTGATGGCGTTCATGCCCCCCCCCCCCCCCCCCCCCCAGCTTTTACCGACGCTCTTCACGGGGGCCCCATCTGTGAACATGCAAATCGGGACAGCGATGGACTGCCACCCAGGAACTGCCTTGATTGGATGGCCCCCCATGCACGGATGATCGGCCATGCCCCTCCAGAAAGCCTCGCAAGACTCGCGCCCTGGGCACGCGCGGTCTTTGAAGCGACTAGCATGAGGATCATGCAGCGCAGACGCAAACTCATGTGACAACAATATGGAACTTGATCTCTTCATATACACATGTCGGGTTAGTTTGGGTCGGCAGTGTCAAAGTCCTGCCTTTGGGCAATTTGCTGTCGGTCAACGCGGGACGGAGATCCCTCCAGCAATTGCTCGGGTAGAGGCCCTTCGAGCCGAGATTCGCTAGACGGGCCAACCCCGGCGACTTGTCGCGATCCCCCGCGCGCCCGAAAGTCTGGATGTCAGACATCGCCAGCGAGGCAATCGTCTGGACCTGCTGGGGGGGCATGAGCCCCCGCGTGCATTGCCGCACAAGGTGCTGCGCCAATGCGCTCGCTCGCTCGCGGGGCGGCATGCGGGCGGCGCCCCCGAGGGGCCCCTTCCCCCCTTAGCTGCGCACCGGCTGGGCGCGGGCCTTTGCCTCTCCACCCTGGCCCCCCCATTGCAGAGAGGTTGCGCCACGCCGAGCGCCGCTGATCGAGCGCGCGCTCTTTCGAAAGAGCGCGCGCCCCTACGGCCACCCAAATAAAGATACAAGCCGCCCTGAGTGGCGCGATGGCCCATGTTACCACGCGTGTAATTTCCGGGTATATTTGATTAGATGCACGCGCGGCTGTGGGCGGAGCGCACCTCGCTTCGCGCGCGTCAGATCGCATGCCTTTCCATCGGCGCGCGGGCTGTGCACGCGATGTTTATGTTTTGTGTGCAGCACGCCGTGCGTTCACGAGGGTATATTTAGTTCCCCTAAATTGACTTGTAGAAATACATTTATACGTACATATATTTATATATGCATATACATTTGCACGCGCGAACGCACATGTATCCAACATGACAATTCTACGACGCCTTAATTTCTCACTTCTTCTCCGCGCGTGCATATTCGGCGCCCATTGCACGACTTGCCCTGCGCGCAATATAATCGCGAAGGTAACTTGCGGAATGTGCATTGATACCGGTGGTCTCGCGCCGCGTATCCTGTGCCACTGACGGCGGCTTTGCCGCCCATGTTGTCCGCAAAATCCACCGAGCGCACATCGGCGGAGAGGCGAGCTGGAGGGCGAGGTAGAGATGTATACTGGGAGAAACGGAGAGACACCGATAGAGAGAGAGGATTTGGAAGTTGGAGAGACTGGTTGATTAGGGATTCTCGAAGATGGAGAGAGAGAGAGAGAGAGAGAGAGAGAGAGAGAGAGAGAGAGAGAGAGAGAGAGAGAGAGAAAGAGAGGGGGGGGCGATTTCGGAAGATGGAGACAGAGAGAGAGAGGTGGAGAGAGAGAGAGAGAGAGAGAGAGAGAGAGAGAGAGAAAGAGAGAAAGAGAGAAGAGAGAGAGAGAGAGAGAGAGAGAGAGAGAGAGAAAAAAAAAAAGAAAGAAAGAAAGAAAGAGAGAGAGAGAGAGGGTGGATACATTGGTTCTCAATCATCCGAAACATTGGACCGAAAGCATCGTCAGAAGTATACCAATCCTGCTCTGCATCCGATCAGCGAGCGGCCGGCTCGCGCGCCGCTTAAAAACTCCAGCGCGCGATCGCTGGCGCCGCTGAAATTTGCGGCGAATTCAACGGGGTGGCATGACGTAGAGTTCGTTGCTCGGGCAGGCGCCGCGCCTCCGCCCCGCCATCCTCGCTGCCGCCCCCCCCCCCCCCCATCGACGCGACCCCCCCCCCCTCGCCTTTATCTTCCCCACCCCCAAGATGCAGCGCAGATGCGCCATGGCGATCGGCGCCGCCTCCCTCGGCGCCCCGCGAGCTCAGCGCTGATTCGGCGCGGAGAAGCACAGGGCCTTGCCCTATTGGAACATGCGCGTTGCGTTGGTTCGCGTACGAACCGTATCTTAAAGCGCGCCGCTTTGGCATTTTCATCACGTCGGCACTTTGTAAATAGATATATGTTTTCCTACGTTGGTGCGATGTGTATTTTGCATATTAATATGACGAGTTAATCACGGCCAGCATCCTTGAAGAACTCTGTCAGGCGCGTCGCAATGCCGCCCATGGTGGCCGCGTTTTTTCTTGCGTCGAGCTCGTAGAGGCCGCGACTTATGGCCCGGGGAAGACTGTCCAAGTAATAATCGAAACGACCGACCCAAAACCGGCCCAGGGGGGCCTGGCCGACGCTCGGACGCACTCCAGGACACTCTGCCCAGCACGATGCCTTTCTTGAGTTGGGTCTTGCTTCGAATGCCGCGCTCGGCCCGCCCATGGAAGAATCGCCCGACGCAGCGGCCGGCGCTGCGACGCCGCCCGCGACGTCGACCTGCCCCCCGCGGAAACACCGCGCACAAAGCCACGCCAATTGATTAGCCCCCCACATCGACCCCGCCCCCCCCGCGCGCGGCTCCAAGCCCCCGATGCCAGTGATCACGGATCGCCAGCGCCGACCCGTAGTCGCACTCAGGAATCCAGCCATGGCGACGAGCCCATGGGACATGGCTTAATTACCCGCGGGAACGGGGCGGAGATGTTTCGTAGATGTTTCGTGGATGCTTTTTTTTGCGTGCGTAGATGTTTCGTAGATGTTTCGTAGATTTTTCTGCGGGCGTAGATGTTTCGCATATGTTTCGTAGATGTTTGTGGATGTCTTGCCGGCGAGGTTCGCCCCGCGAGCGGATTCGGGCTCGCGCGACCACCTCGCTTGCGCACTGTAATTTGCAGCACTTCAGGCGAGGTTCGGCCCGCGAACGGAATCTGGCTCGCGCGACCGCGGTTTCAACGGATGCGACCGCGTCGTTTTCGACCCCCCGGAAATGCACCGGAGACGTTTCGTAGATGTTTCGTAGATGTTTTTGCGTGCGTAAATGTTTCGTAGATGATTCGTAAATGTTTCGTAGATGTTTGGGTGGCCGGGGCTCGCGGGCAGGCGGGGTTCAAGCGCTCGGGCCCCCCCCCGAGGGCTTCTGAGCCCCTCCCACAGAGTTCCAACAGGCCCTTTTGAGAGCCCTCACAGGACGTGCGATACCGTTTGGGCCGAGCCCTTTCGACGCGCGGCGGCGCCATGCCAATTGATTCCATTGACCAGAGCAGCCCGCAATGACAACAACGCAGAGAGAGCCCAATGCGCTGCCCCGCCACGCAAGATCAAACCACCAAACCACGCGATCCGCCAAAACCAATAGCAACAAAACTGAGCTGACGGAGCGGCGCCACAATCGCTTCCCAGTCGAAGCCGACCAAATAAAACTTGGACAGCCCACTACTCGCGGCCTCTACACTCGAGCTTCTGATTGTCCGTGCCCAGGCCGTGCTTCTGCATCTTCTATAGGACGTGGAGGTCGCCCTCCCGACGTCGCCTCTAATCCCCCACCATATCCCCCTACAGACAGATAATGCAGAAGAAAACAAAAAGGCGGCATCCTGGATGCTTTGGGGCGCGCGCGCCACAGGGAGCAAATATGAACAAAAAATAGCGCGCGAAAAACATGGGGCTGCATCCGGCATGCGTTCGGCCGCGCTCAACGAATTCCGACATGGGGAGCTCTCAGGGCGCGCTGTCTGGCGCGTGCGCAGTGCGCGACTCATGTTCCTGCAGGACGGGCTCGCGGCAGTTGACCTTTTCCATGTGCTCGTGCGCATTGTGGTCTGGGGCGAGGCTGCTATCTTTGCGCAGATCCCGAAGCTGCAGCACCTCCTTCAAGCTTTTCTCCAGGGCCTCGGTTGCCTGGGCCATGTGGCCTTTGATGTCTTTCGGGATCTCGCCTTTATCTTCGAGCGCCTGCGCGAAGGCGCGCGGGGGCAAATTGGGGCGGGGGGGCAAAGCTGCCCCCCTGTACCCAACGCGAGAGCAAGTCTATATACAACTGAAAGGGTGCGAAGATACCACATACGCAGCGAAACCGCGCGCATGCAAGGCAAAGATGCACGTGCACAAAACACATGATCACGCACACGCGCGCATGCGAAACGAACCAGCGCGAATACTAACGAGAAGCGCCTTCTGCTTCTCCTGGTCGAGCTGGAACGACCGCCCCAAGTTTTTGAAGAGGGCGTCGAGACGACTGGCTTCCTCAGTATCCGCCTTTTGTCGCCCGACAGCCTTGCGCCCCTGGCGGTTTCCTGCGCGCGGGCCATCTTGCCCGCGGCCCAGGCGCGCCGCGGCTGCCCGTTCTCATCTTCGCCGTCGATGAAGGCACCTCTGTTCTTTGAAGCCTCGTAGCGAACCTGCGCCACAGGAGAATGTGAGCTCACGAAAATATCCCACCCACCCCCCCATCCCCCCCGCGCGCCCCTCCACTCCCCATCCACTCGCCCATCCCGCGCCCGCCCTCGTTCCCGGCGCGCGCCCTCCAATCGCCCCCCCTTCCAACCCCCCCCCATCCTGCGCGCCGCCAAAAAATGCGCGCTGCATCAGGTGCGACAACGCATTATTCGCACGAGATGCCAGCCCGCACGCGACGCGCCTGAAAGCGCGATGCGCGACCTACACGCATACATATATATATATATATATATATATATATATATATATATATCAAAGCTGACGCGCGCGGCGGTCACCGTGGAAGAACTGCTCGCAGAACAAACCCTCGTGCAGCGAACTGTCGGCATCCTCTGCGGTCTCCCTTTCTTTATCCTCGTGCCACTCCCGGCGTGATTGTGAATTGCGCCAGTGTAAAAACACTGGCGTCTTAGTATCGTAGTATCTCGCGGTATGATGGATCTTAGTATCGTGTATCTTAGTATCATAGCATATTAGTAGTCCAGTATAGTGTGTCTTAGTATATCAAGTGCGTCTTGTATCTTAGTATATTAGTATCCTATCATAAAATTACCTTGAATCTTAGTATGTCGCTTGTATATTGTATCTTAGTATGTTAGCATATTGTATATCCGTGCATCCTACACCACGGCAGCTGCCACATTGAGCGCGCGGGCGCCGTCATGCAGCTTCGACGCGACCTGGCTCACGAATTTGGTCTGCTGGGTCCTAAGGTAGAAATGCTTTTGCCGACGGGAATTCCCGGTTCGGCCCCTGTCCCCTGCGCCCCCCCCGGGGTTGCCAGATCGAATCCTCGTCTTTGAATCGTTCCACTGCTGGAGCAGTTGCTCGTCTTCAATGCTTCCCGCGGCAATCTGAATCTCGAGCTGGCCGAACTTGTCGCGGCCGCGGCGGCTGGACTGAGAGCATATGCACATTGAAAGTCCACCCCCCTCGACGAGACCAAGCAAGCTGGAGAGAATCGCGCCTAATTGGAAGCGGCCTCGGTGTGTGCACCGCAAACTTGCAGTCGAATCTGCAGACGCAATTACTGCAATATACAAGCACAGCTGCACACGCGCAACACCAATGCGCACATTTGTATATTGCAAGCAAACCACATGCAAACTGGCAGGCCGCCTCATCTTCGCCCTGGGTTGAGATGGCGGCCGCTGGCCTCTGCTTCGCGGCCGCGGGCCCCTATCGGGGCTTCGCCGTCGCCGCTGGCCCCCCCGTGGCGCGGCCGCATATGGCGCGGGGCAGAGAGAAATACACATGTCGGGCACGCTCGAAAATTGCCAGCGCGACGCGCCGCGCGCGTGCAGCCCGGACAGTTGCCAAACGCAAATATTCCGGTAGGTTTGTCGCCCCCCGCGTAGCCCGGAGAAAACGCGTAGCCCCCCTCTTTTACCTTGCATGATATATATATATATATATATATATATATATATATATATATCCACGACCATCTCGCATTGCATGACGCATTGAATTTTGCCTCCGCGTTCAGCCTCACCCTCCTCGCATGAGAGCCCCCGCCCCTCCCGGGCGCTGCGTTCACATAGGCAAGATGTGAACCGCCCTCGCCCCCGGGCACCTCGCTGGGCCCGGAGCCAGGCTTGCCCCGCTCGCTCATCTGCTGGAGGAAGCCCCTCGGCGGCGCCGCCGCCGCGGGTCGGCCGCGCAAAGAAGCTCGCTTACGGCGCCATTGCGCCGAGGGGGTCGAGGGAAGCGAACTCGAGAGACAGACCAGCTATGGGCATCAAGATAACAAGACAACAACATACATAAATGTACAACACGCAGGCAATGTGCAACATTAAAATTGCAGTTCGCATGCAATTTGCATGCGCGTGCAAACTGCAGCATATCACATTGCACATTGCGTGCAATTTGCAGTCAAAGTGTTGCAGTTTGGCGTCGCAAGCGATGCAGTGTCTAACCGAAATGCCGTAGTTCAGAAACCAAACTGCAACACTGTCAAACCAAAATGCAATACTTCCAAGCCAAACTGCAGCACTTTCATCAGTCAAGACCGAACGGCAACACTTTCAAACCGAGCTGCAACACTTTCAACACTAAACTGCAACACTTTCAACACCAAACTGCAACACGTTCAACACCAAACTGCAACACTTTCAAAACCAAGCTGCAACACTTTCAAACTGCAAATTGTCCGCAAATTACATCGTGGCACGTTGCAGTTCGCATGTAAATGACACGCAAGTTGCACAGCGTAAGCTGCATAGTCTGCCAACTTATATTGTATGTGTTACAACCTCGATGTGATGCATCTTGTTGCACGTGCACGCGCATGGTTGTTTGCCTCGTGCATTGCGTTGCTGCGTATCTTGCCCCACTGCATTGTTGCGGTGCGCAATGGCTTTGGTTTGCGCTACTTAAAATTAGGTTGTCTTCATGCTGCCTTGGTCGACCTTGCAGCGCGCGCCAAGTGGGCGCGCGAGTGCACCAGCGCGGAGAATGCCAGCGGCAGCTGAGAAGCGAGGGCGCGCCCCAAATACACCGCCGAGAATTGAAGGCAGAGAGGGCGGAGAGGGCAGCGGGGGCAGGAATGCACCGCTGGCGCGCGAGGGCGGCGAGGGGGGGAGTGGAGGCGCATTTCGAGCTGACGCAGCAGCCGCGCAAGTCGATTATACGCGCGGCGGCGGCGACCGAAAGGTCACGGGAGAGGGGGGGGGGGGCGCGCGCAGTCGAAAGGGGGGCGAGCGCCGTCGAGGAGGAACAGCCGAGCAGCCCTCAGAAGAACTCACCATCGATCGGCTCGATGTCCTCGTCGGGCGGGGGCGCGAGGACCATCGGGAGAGCCTCGACGCGCTCGGGGTCGTCGGGGCCGAAGGTCTCGGGCTCCCACTCCTCCTCCCCGGCCTCCCTGTGGCGCTCGACGCCGCTCGCCTCCTCCGTCTCCTCCCGCGCTATCTGGAACCGGTCCCAGGGCGGGTCCTCCTCCTCCTCCTCCAGGCGCGGATCCTCTGTCACCTGGGAACCCCGCCGCCCCTCCCAGGCCCCCCCCCCCCTCCTGGACATATATGCCAGCAGCGAATGCACGCCAGAGAATGCGCACGCTAGACAAAACATCAATCAGACAATAAATGAGACAGCCAAATATATTCATATTCAGAGAATCACCTCCTTGGCCACTGAGTCGCCCGACGCCTCGGTCGAAGGCGGCGCGGCGGGCGCGGGGGCGCCGGCGAACTCGGGGGCGCCTGGGGTGGGCGCGGCCGCGGGGGCGCCCGGGATGGGCGCGGCCTGGGCGGCAGGCTCCTGCAGCATGCGCGCAAGAAGGAAATCGGATTTCATTTCTCCCTCCTCCTCCTCCTCCTTCCTCTTTCTCCATCCTCCTCTTCTTCCTCCTCCTCCTCCTCTTCCTTCTCCTCTCACCGCGCGGAGCAACGGGCAAAATCGCGATTGCACGCGCATGCGCGTGCAATTCGAATATATACGCATATGCAAATGTAAACACACGCAGCCCCAATCGCCAACGATTCCAATGCGCGCAATATACACACATATGACCATATGTGAGCAAGATACACACATCTGCATACGCACATGCAAAACTTCGTTATGTGCACACGTACCAACGCATGCACACGCGTCGCACGCGTCACCATTCACGCGCGCGTCAGAGAATATATCGCGCAGTGCGCGCGCGCACACCAGGGAAGCACGGCGAAGTCCTGGGGGGGCGCCTCCGCGCCCGCAGCCGCGAGGCGGCGGGCGGGTGGAGGGCGCCTGGGAGGCGTGGGGCCGAGCGAGGCGGCCCACGTCGTCGGCGGGGCCCGCCTCGCCACCCTCTGCGAGGGGCCGCCCGCCCCCCCTTCCCCAGGGGGTGGGCGCGCGGGCCTGGGGGCCGCGGGGACAGGGCGGGGAGTGGGCGCTGCTTGGGGGGCGCAGCTTGAAGCGGGGAAGAGAAGCTTCGAGCCCTGATCTCTAGGCTGGTCGGCCGAAGGAACGCTCTTGCTCGGCAAGTTCGCTCCAGCCGCAACGCCCTGCCCCACCTTCGGGCGCTGCTCCATCAAACTTCAAGGTGCACAGCAATACATATATATATATATATATATATATATGTGCGTATATATATATATATATATATGTGCGTATATATATATATATATATATACATTGAAGATAAATATTTAGGCAAACAACATATCGGAGGCGAGAGGGTGAGATCGAAGTGTAACGGGGGCCCCCCCCACCGGGAAATCGGTCTCGGTTTCGCGTTCGCGCGTGCCGCGCGCGCGGGCGAGGCGAAGCTGCGCGGGCGGGCGATCAGAAAGTCGCCTCGAGGCCGAACCGCGTGATTCCTCTCCGGGGGCGGGCGCCGCGCGGTGCCCCGCTGGTGCCCCGCCTCCGACTGAGGCGCGGCCGGGCCCAATGTTACCTTTCCGGGGGCCGGTGCCGCGCGGTATCCCGCTGGTGCCCCGCCGGCGCCCCGTCGGTGTCCCGATGGTGATGATCATGATGATGTCGATGATGTCGATGATGATGATGATGATGGTGATGGTGGCGATGATGATGGTGTCCCAGTGATGATGATGATGTTGGCGATGTTGAGGATGATGATGACGGATGGTGGTGATAAAGATGATGTCCCGATGAGGTAGATGATGATGTTGCTGATGATGATGATGGTGTCCCGATAATGAAGATGTCATGGTCCAGATGATGATGGGATGATGATGTGGTGGTGATGAATATGATGATGGTGATGATGATGGTGTCCCGATGATGATGATAACTGATGATGACACAGCCGATGATGATGGTGATGATTGAGATGGTGTCCGGGCGATGGTGATGTTGATGATGATGGCGATGATAGTGTCCCGGTGATGATGATGATGATGTTGATGATGAGGATGCTGATGTTGCTGCTGATGATGGTGATTTTGATGATGGTGGCCCGATGATGGGTGATTATGGTGCTGATGTTGGTGATGATGGTGCTGGTGTCCATATGATGATGATGATGGTGATGATGATGATGGTGGCGATGATGCGGGTGTCCCGATGATGATGATGGTGATGATGATGATGTTGATGATGGTGATGACGGTGTCCTGACGAGGGTGATGACGTTTATGATGTCGTCCATGATGATGAGGTTGCTGATGATGAGGATGATGGTGGTGTTCCAATGGTGATGATGGTGTCCGGGTGATGGTGATGTTGGTGATAATGATGGTGACGATGATGGTGTCCCGATGGTGATGATGATGGTGATGATGGTGATGAAGTGATGATGATGGTGGTGTCCCGATGACGATGACGATGTTGATGACGTTGATGACGATGATATTGATGATGCTGGCGTCGCTCGTGAGATCAAGTGTGATTTCGATAGTGAGATCGATAGTGGGTCCGAATGTGAGATCGATAGTGGGATCGATAGTGAGATCGATCGAATGAAATAGATCAAGTGAGATCGGTTGTGAGGTCGATCGAGTGTGATCGGTCGAGCGAGACCGATAGTGAGATCGATAGTGGGACCGATCGAGTGAGACGCCGGCCCCCCCCCCCCGGACCTCCCTATCGCCCGAAGGGTGGTCGTATTGGCATTTCAAAACCTAGCGCTGTTTTTCCTGTGCCCCCCCCCCCCCACCCCACGCACGCCCGCCCACCCTCGCCCCCCCCCCTGCCCCCCGGGCCGCGTCGTCGGCGGAAGCGTCGGGGGCGGCGTCGGCCGGCGGGGGCAGAGTTGCGGAGGGGTGAACGAGGGGAGGGGGGGGGCGAGCCTTGCCAGTCTGAGCACAGCCGAAGGCGAGCGCCGCGCGCTTCCCCTCGGACGCCACCTGGAGGAATGGGGCGGGACGTGAATATGCATATATATATATATATATATATATATATATATATATATATATATATATATTTATATGTACACGCTACATCAAACATGCGCGGGGCCAACTCGTCAATCCAGGCCTGCCCTTGACCCTCCAGCAAATGCTTCCCTGTCGTCGCGCTTTCTTCGTCGGGCAAGAAGATCAGCGTCGGGCTTTCCTCTTGGGCGGGCGCGTATCCTATACTTACACAGATGCGCGTGCACTTTCATGATGTGCGACGATGCGTGCATGTACATGTGCATATACGCACGTGTCGCATTGGATGTTGTCGTGTACATTATGTGTACAATGTCATGCTATCTTGTGTTCGTGGTATCGCCATTTAATATTCATGGTATTGTTCGTGTGTGTGTGGTATCTTCATGTTGTCTTCATGTTAGATTCATGATATCTTGCTACCATTCATGTGTAGTCTGTGTACAAGGTCATGCGATCCTGTCTGCAGGTGTCTGTTTTCTTCGTGGTATGTTCATGATATCGCCATGTTGTCTTCGTGATGTCTTCCTATATTCTATGTGGGATGCTGTATTTTCCTACCTAGGCTCTGCCTAGAAGGGTTCTTCCTCTCTGGGCTTAGAAGGGCCGGGCAGTGGAAAGCGCCCCGGGCGGCGTCCGCCCCGCGGTTCCCCCAGGTACGCCCCCTTAGCTTAGCGTTGCTTATCTCGTCTTAGCTTAGCTTATTTCATCTTAGCTTAGCTCAGCTTCATATTAGCTCAGGTTTATCTTAGCTGAGCTTACCTTCGTCCTAGCTTCGCTGAGCTTTAGCATAGCAGAGCACAGCATATCGTAACATAGCGCAGCACATCATATTACAGCATAGCCCAGCATAGCATAGCATAGCGCAGCATATCATATCATATCATAGCATAGCGCAGCGCAGCACAGCATAGCACAGCGCAGCACAGCATGGCATGGCATAGCATCAAAGCAAAGGCAAAGCAACAGCAGCGACAACAAAGCAAAACACAAGCAACGCAAAGCAAAGCAAAAACAAAAGCAAAGCAAAGGAAAGGCAAAACAAACACAATGTGCGACAGATGCCGAGCTAGCCTCGATGGCCGGGCCGGGGCCCCCACAAGCAGCGCCCTCCGTGACAATTTCGGCTCAAGTCCGGAGGCCCTGCCACGCAGCCGCCCACGCCCATGCCCCGAGGTTGGCGGAGCGAGGCGTTCAGCGGTGCTGCGCAGCTCGCCTCGGCACCAGGTGGCGCCGCGCAGCCCGCCCGGCCTGTCGCGGCCATCGACGCGGGCGACGTCGCGTCCAAGCGGAACGACGATCAGCGGGTTGAAGGCAGCAAGATGTACGCGGCTGTCGAGGATGGCTTCTGGGCGTTCGCTGCGCTCTTTGCGGCTGAGCACGGCCTGTAAGACATGCGCTTCATCAGTCGCGCGACGCAGGGCGCGTGGTGCTCGCGCCATGCCCGCCTGGGCAGGGTAGAAGCGCGGGTCGTCAGGCTGACCCGGGGCGCAGGCTTGCTCGAGATGGGGGTGCCTGACGCGAACATCCATTTGACGTCTCAGAAGAAGCGGGGGGGATGGTAAGGGCGTTGTTTTTTTCCCTACCTAGGCTCTGCCTAGAAGGGTTCTTACCCGGTTGGCTTAGAGGGCCGGGCAGAGGAAAGCGCCCGGGGCGGCCCCCCCCGGCCTCCTGGGAGCGGCCCCCCCAGCCCCCTGGGAGATTTAGCTTTAGCTTTAGCTTGGCTTAAGCTTAGCTTAGGCTTAGCTTTAGCTTAGCTCTAGCTTAGCCTTAGCTTTAGCTTAGCTTCAGCTTAGCTTTAGCTTAGATGTAGCTTAGCTTCAGCTTAGCTTTAGCTTAGCTGTAGCTTAGCTTTAGCTTTGGCTTAGTTTTAGCTTAGCTTCAGCTTAGCTTTGGCTCAGCTAAGTTTTAGCTTAGTTTTAGCTCAGCTTTAGCTCAGCTGCAGCCTAGCTTTAGCTTAGCGTTAGCTTAGCCTTAGCGTAGCTCTAGCTTAGCTTCAGCTTAGCTTCAGCTTAGCTTTACCTTTAGCTTAGCTTGAGCTCAGCTTTAGCTTAGCTTTAGCTTAGCTTTAGCTTTAGAGTAGCTTTACGTTAGTTTTACCCTAGCTTCACTGTTACTACGAATGCTGCTTCCCCAGGGGCTCCAACTCCTAGGTCGGGTCGCGCTGGGATAATCATGCTGCGCTGTTGTATATAATGTTGTATGCATGTTATAATGTTATATTCATGCCATCTTCATGTTAGCGCGCCCATCCCGGCCCGCGGCCACGAGCTTCTCGAAGCAGTCCGCGCGCTGCAAGCCGATCTGCTCGAGGCGAAGGACAAGCGACCCCCCCCCCCCCCCCTTAGAAACACGCGCGAGGGGGCAAGGGCTGCGGGCGGTGCCAGATACCGCAAGATAAGCAACGGATGAATATGGCATAACACAAGCAAAATATACACACTGCGCCCCCCTGCCCCCCCCCTGCCCAAGCCCCCATCCCCCCCGCCCCCCCCCCCCGCTCTTTGCTCAGCCGATAAGACATGTTCCGCAGGTGCGAGGCTTTGTAGTCCACCTCTGGGTTGCGCCCAGCCATGGCGCCGCGCGTCGCGGGAGGGGGCGGGGGGGCGAGCGGCCAGTGCCCAGGCCCGACCGCGGCGCGCTCGCAGGAGCTGGCAACCAGCTTCGGCGGCAAATCGCCCGGCATTGGGCGCGCGCGCGCGCATATTGCATGTTGTGCGTGCACAAATGTGCATCTTTACACGCGTGCGCAGACGTAGATATACGTGCTCGTTCGCTGTCTGAGACCTGGATGTTTCGCGAGTGCTGCGCGGCTGGGAACCCCGAACGCGCGGGCCGCGACGGCAGCGGGCTGCGCGCAGTCAAACCTGCGCATGCTCCCCGTCATAATACCACGGCTTCAAACAGTTGCGGGCGCGCCCGCAGAGATGCGAGGGAACGCGGCGGCGCCGAGCGATTCAAGGGTGCACATCCGCCCAAACTGCCGCCGATATCACGCGGTGGGCGCCTCGCGCAGCCGACGCCCCATCGCCAGCGCAATGCCCTACATGCCGCCGCGCCGGTTCCGGGCAGGCTGCGCGGCCCGGCGGAAGGGGGCGAGGGGGGGGTAGCAGGCAGACGACGACGGACGCCCGGGCGGGGGGCCAGGGCTGGCGGGGCGGGCGGGCAGGCGAGACGGGCCAGGCGGGAACGGCAGGCAGGGGGCAGGAGGAACGGAAAGGGGGGGAAGCAACGAGCAGGAGCGGAGGCAGGGGGGAGGTGAGGAGGAGGAGGAGGGGCTAGGAGGAGGAGGAGGAGGAGAAGGAGGAGGAGGAAGAGCAGCAGCAGCAGCAGCAGCAGGGCCGGGCCAGGGGCCGGGAGGGAAAGGCCACCCGCGACGAACCTACGGACACTACGGCGGCGACAGGAGGGTCGGCGCGGGCGTCGGGAAAGGCGTCGGGGGGGGGTTCGCGGGCGCAAGGGCGTCGGGAAGGGCGTCGGCGGGGTCGGCCGTGGTTGTCGGGAAAAGCGTCGGGAAGGGCGTCGGGAAGGGCGTTGGGGGGGGGGCCTGGCCGAACCCAGCGCGCTGCGGCTTGGTGGGGAGGGGGCCTCCGCGGTGTCGCCCGCCGCCACGCCGAGGAAGGGGCGGCCGGCAGCGCGGGGGGGCGCCGGCGCGCCATCCGCGAGAAGGGGCACGGGGGAAGCGCCCGCGCTGCCCAGCCAGGGCGGGGGGAGTGGGCAGAGGGCGTCGAGCAGCGCCCGGCGGCGCTCGCACGGCGTCCGCCGTGGAGGCCGCCGTGGCCGCGGCCGGGCGGGCCGCGACCACTCCCGCCCCCCCAGACTGTGTCTGGAGGCGCCGCAACACCGCCCGCGCGTTCTCCCTGTGCAGGGAGACGGAGAGCTGGGCGCGTTGGCCCGCTGCCAGAGCGGCGTCTTCCCCCGTGGCGTCAGCCGCCCGCCTGGCCAGGACCCCGAAGCCCCCGCGCGCCTCGCGGCCGCGCCCGCAGCCGTGGGCCTCCACCACCATGGGGATGAAGATGAAGCCCTGCTCCGCGCACATTCGCGCGGCGCCCTGGCGCTGCCTCTTGCATAAAAGTGCACTGGGGGGCACTAATTACAACCGCGGCAAGATGAATAATGTACTAAACCCTAACCGCGGCACGACTGGCGGCCCCGCGCTCGCAGCGCCCCCCGGGGGCCTTCGCCTTCGCCTGGGCGGCCCCGCCACCCCTCTATCTGCAGCGTGACTATATGCTATGGGCGCGTTACATGTTATATAACATACACGACTGGGTATATTTAATATGCACGACTGGTTGCACATGCACATTCACTGTATCTGGGCGCGCCTCGTCGTCGGAAAGCCCGTCGGCGATGGCCTCGTCGCGCGTGGAATGATAGATCGAGCTGTGCTTTTTCTCCCAGAGGTACCCGGCGTCATTGAGGGCGAAGCCTTCTTCTTCTCCTAGGAATAGATGCACGCGCCCCTGGGCGCATGCCCAGGCGCATGCGCAGAACGGCAGGCGCGCGCAGGCACGGAGGGCGACGCGCCGCCGCCGAGTAAGATGGACGGGCCGGCACAGACCGAAATACATAATATACTCGAGCGGAAAGATAAGGAAAACATGTACAATATACTTGGGCGGACAGATAAGGAGCACTCGGTCCTCTTTCGGCGGGGTCTCGGCACCCTTTGCGGCCTTGGCCCTCGGCGTGGACCCCTCCTCCTGGGCCCCCTCGCTGGGCGCCGCTGGGCGCTTCGAACCCTGCTTCGCCGCCGTCGTCGCCTTCGTCGCCTTCATCGGCGTCGTCTTCCCTTCCGCCTTCTCTCGCTTCTCCTCCTCCGCCTCCTCGGCGGCCCTCGCGGCTTTATGCTGGCCGCCCAGGGCGGGGTCGCCGCGGGCGAGGTGAGCGCGCGGGCCCTGGTCAAGATACCGCGCTGGGCCTCTCCGAACACGCGGGTCTTCGGGGGCGATGTCCTCATGCGGATCCTCGTCTTAAATGGCGAGTCCGCCTGCCTCTCTGGCTGCGAGATCTCTTGAAATATATCGAACCTCGCGGGCGTCGCCGCGGCCTCGTCTTTCTTCTCGCTGGAGCCGTTCGGGGAAGCGCTCGGGCTCGGCGGCGGGGGGGGAACGCGGGCGAGTCGGCCTCGGCGGCGCGCGCGGGGGATCTGAAGGGGCGCCGCCAGCCTTCGTGGCGGCAAAAAAAAAAACGCTGACGCGCGCGCGAAAGCGAATGCACACAATGAGAAACTATAGGGCATGGACATGCTTATGTGTGTATGTACACATGCATGCATAACTGCATGCGACTGCGCGCGCACGCACTTGCATCTAGAGCTACATGGTTCAAGTCAAACGAAGTGCAACGCATTCAAGTGCAGCGAAGCAGCATGCCACGCATAAACAAACAACGCGCTACAACAAGGACACGCAAAAAATGAAGCGCTACCACATGTACTTTGAGCGAAAAGCCAATGAGAAACACCAAACGGATATGCCTATCTGGCTGCTGCTCTTGCGCTTCGTCGGGCGTTCTATCTTGCGCGTGGAAGGAGGTTTCTCGGCCTTGAGAAATCGCGGCCGCGATGCGCATGCGCGCCGATTCTGGCGCCTGCCCCCAGTCCGCAGCGACGAACTCCACCCCCCTGGGCATCGGGCCCCAAGACCCTATATCCTCTGCAACGGCTCGGGCCTGGAAAAGCCGCGGGCGCGCGAGAGGGGGCGCGGGGGGGATAACGCACGAGAAAACGAAAGTAAACAATATAACAGTGTCCACGCGAACGAGAGTACCCCACTTCCCCCGCTCGTTCTTGCGCGCCCAGAACTTCGCGGCAAGCGCCCTCCAGGCGGAATGCCGCGGGGGCGCGGGCCGGCAGGGGCAAGCGCGCGCGTTTTGGAGCGCCTACGCCGTCCTGATGTGCCGGGCCACGTCGTTGCAGAAGCATTCGCTACCAATGTCTGGTTTGTTGATTTTCTCCTGCGAAGGGCGGGGCTCGCACATGAGCGACGCAATATATAGGCGCACGGTGGCGCGGGGAGGGATGTCAGCGCCGCAATCTACCTCGTCGCACTCGCGCCAAACCGCCCGGCGCAGCTTGGGCTGCGGGAGCAGCAGGTTGGGCGCGATGCCCGCGAATTCCAACATCATCTCACTGAACTTACTCATGTACCTGGGCTCTGGCGCCGTCTTGGCCGTCGCGTTCACGCGAATGTCCCTCGCGAGAACGGGGAATCGCCAGGCAGTGAAGCAAGCAGTATACAAAGCAACGATGCGAGCAATACACATGCAGAGAAGCAAGCAATATACAAGCAAATTGATGCGAAACCAAAGCGTCAATGCAATGTGTGCGTTTATGTATTTATGCGCACGCAAATGAACATATTTGCGCGCGGGCTATTGCGTTACACTAGTGTGTGTATATGCGCACGCGGTGCAAGAAAGATGCGCAATCACAGCTTCGGCCAGCGCCTGGTTTTCTTCCACACGTCGTTGTTCAAAGCTTGAAGAGGAGAGCGAAGCTCTCTGGCGCCGATGTCAGGGTTGCATCGCGCGCGGGCGCGGCGGCCCCCCGCTACAACTGGCGCGTTGCGGGATGGTGCGGGCATGGCCGCTGCGCTGGTGGTGGTGGAGCCGAAAAGCTGCGAGGAGGAGGAGGAGGAGGAAGAAGAAGAGGAGGAGGAACAGGAGCAAGAGGAGGAGGAAGAGCAGGAGGATATGCGCACGAAATACATAGGTCTGCGCCTGCAAACCACAAGCGCACAATCAAAATACGCATGCGTAAGCAATCGTGCAATATACGCACGATACGCACGATGCGCAATGTACACGCGCGGCGCACAACCAATAGACGCGCTCAATGTACTCAATATACATGCGCGCATATACGAATGTACATATATATGTATAACAAAACATGTGTGTTGACAGAGGCAGAGTTAAACCTTTCAGCATTTCAAAGCTAGCATTTCGTTAACTTGTAATTAACAAAAAATACCCTTTGAACAAAAAACTCGTCGGGGATCGTTGAAGCCGATAGTTAACATGTAGCCTCGGGGATAAATTACAACTTGATTGATCTTAAGGGCGGGGGGGTGAGATCGCAGTGAAACAGAGACCCCCCGCCGGGAAATCGGTTTCGGTTTCGTGTTCGTGTCGCGCGCGCGGGCGAGGCGAAGCTGCGCGTGATCCTCCTGTAGCTAAGCCGAAGTAGGAGCGAAGGTCCGCTCCCGTCCGCCAGTGGCTGGGAGGTGTCCCAGTTGGGCCGGGCGGTGTCCCGGGTGTCCCGTGTTCCAGTAGGAGCGAAAGACCGTTTCCCGTCCGAAAGTGGCCGGGAGATGCCCTGGTTGGGCCGGGCGGTGTCCGGGGTGTCCCGGGTGTCCCGGGCGTCCCGGCGCTAACGTATGTCGCTAATTTCATAATTCATTCGTTTCGGCGCCAGCGGCGGGTTTATCTTATCAAACCCACGTTGTTCAATCCAAATCCATCCTATCCAACCCAAATTGTCCCATCTTATCACATCCCACCCAATCCATCCCACCCAACCCAATACATAAATTCATGTGTTTCTGCGCCTGCGGCGGGCCAATCCAATCCATCTTATCTTATCAAAACCATATATCCCAATCCAACCCATCTTATCTTATCCAATCCATATTATCCAATCCAATCCACCCAACCCAATCCATCAATTCATTTTGTCGGCGCCTGCGGCGGACTTTCTTATCAAATCCAGCTTATCTTATACAATCCAGATTGCCCAATCCAATCCGTCTTATCTTATCCAACCATCTTGTCCCATCCTATCCTATCCCACCCAATCCAATCCATCCAATACAATACATCAATTCATTTGTTTATGTGCCTGCGGCGGGCCAATCCAATCCATCTTATCTTATCCCATCCATTTCTTGGATGGATCAAGGTGACAGGCTGGAGGTCAGTCAGGGTCGGCATTTGATCCCAGTCCCCCCCAAACCTCCCTATCGCCCGCAAGCGGTCGTATAGGTATATCTAGTAGAACCATCGCGCGCTTCGCGCGCGCTCAAGTTCCATCTAGACTGGATGGGCTAACTCTAGGATGCCCGATGTGTTCATACTCCGCCCCTAGGCTTCCAAGAAGAACGAGACGGCCCCAGACATCTCGGCCCCAGGGACACAACTGTCCCGATCTGGTGTCCTCTGAAACAAACAACAAACCGCCCAAAAAATCGTGGCCCCAATCCCCTGACACAGTTCTGTCCCAGTCTGGGGTCCCTTAATCAAGCAGCTACCCGCCCCAAAAAACCTGGCCCCCGTCCCGTGACACAATTCTGTCTCGATCAGGTGTCCTCATAAACAAACAACAGCCCGCCACGGAAATCGAGGCCCCCGTCCCCTGACACAATTAAGTCCCGATCTGGGGTCTCGTTAATCAAACAAAAACCCGCCCCAAAAATCGCGGCCCCGGACCCGTGACACAATTCTGTCCCGATCTGGTCTCCTCTTATAAACAAACAACACCCCGACCTGGAAATCCTGGCCCCGGCCCCCTGACACAATTCTGTCCCCATTTGGGGGCCCTTTAATCAAAGCACTACCCGCCCCAGCAATCCGACCCCTGGACCCCTGACACCATTATGTCCCGATCTGGGGTCGTTTCAATCAAACAACAACCCGCCCCGGAAATCCTGGCCCCAGTCCCGTGAAACCGTTTTGTCCCGATCTGGGGTCCAAACAACAAGCCGCCCCGGAAATCCTGGCCCCCGGTCCCCTGACACAATTCTGTCGTGGTCTAGGGTCCTTTTAATCAAACGACAACCCGCCCCAGAAATCCTGGCCCCAGTCCCGTCACACAATTATGTCCCGGTCTGGTGTCCTCTCAAACAAACAACAAGCCGCCCCGGAAACCCTGGTCCTGGCCTCCTGAATCAGTTTTGTCACGATCTGAAATCCCGCCCCAGAAATCCTGGAGCCCGCCCCAGAAATCCTGGCCCTGGACCCGTGACACAGATCCGTCCCGATCGATTGTCCTCTGAATCAAAAAACCACCCGCCCAGGAAATTGTTGCCCTGGTCCCGTGACACAATTCTGTCATGGTCATGGGTCCTTTTAATCAAACAACAACCCGCCCTAGAAATCCTGGCCCCGGTCCCGTGGCACAACTCTGTCCCGGTCTGGTGTCCTCTGAAACACACAACAAGCCGCCGCGGAAATCCTGGTCCCGGTCCCCTGACGCAGTTCTGTCCCGATCTGGGGTCCTCTTAATCAAACAACAATCCGCCCCAGAAATCCTGCCCCGATCCCGTGACACAATTATGTCCCGATCTGGTGTCTTCTTAAACAAGCAACAACCCGCCCCGGTAATCCTGGCCCCAATCCCCTGCCACAACTCTGACCCGCTCTACCTTCAATCAAACAACAAACCGCCTCAGAAATCCTGGCCCCCGTCCCCTGACACAATTACGTTTCGATCTAACGTCCTCTTAAACAAACAGCCCGCCCAGGAAATCCTGGCCTTATTCCCCTGACACAATTATGTCCCGATCTGGGGCCCTTTTAATCAAACAACAACCCGCCGTGGAAATCCTGGCCCCGGACCCGTGACACAACATTGTCCCGATCTGGGACGCTTCAATCAAGCAAAAACCGGCCCCAGAAATCCTGGCCCTAGACCCGTGACACAATTCTGTCCCGATCTGGTATCTTCTGACAACGAAGAACATCCCGCTCCGGAAATCCTGGCCCCAGCCCCCTGACACAATTCTGTCCCGATCTGAGGTCCCTGCCCAGAAATCTTGGCCTTTGTCCCTTGACACAATTATGTCTCGATCTGGTGTCTTCTTAAACGAGCAACAACCCGCCCCAGAAATCATGGCCGCAACCCCGTGACACAATTCTGTCCCGATACGGTGCCCTCGTAAGCAAAAAACAACCCACCCAGGAAATCCTGGCCCAGGTCCCCTGGCACCATTATGTCCCGATCTGGGCTCCCTTCAATCAAACAACAACCCGCCCTGGAAATCCTGGCCCAGGGTCCCGTCTGGGTCTTTTAACCGAACAACAATAATCCGCCCGAATTCCTGGCCCCGCCTCCCCTGACACAACTGTGTTCCGATCAGGCGTCCTCTTAAACAGACAACATCCCGCCCTGGAAACCCTGGCCCCCGTCCCCTGACACAATTGTGTCCCGATCTGGTGTCCTGTTAAACAAACAACCCGCCCAGGAAATCCTGGCCCCGGTCCCGTGACACAATTATCTCCCGATCTAAGGGTCGCCTTAATCAAACAACAACCCGCCGCGGAAATCCTGGCCCTGGCCCCGTGACACAATTCTGTCCCGATCTGGGGTCCCTTCAATAATACAACAACCCGCCCCAGAAATTCTGGCCCCGGTCCCCTGACACAGTTCTGTCCCGATCTGGGGTCCTTTTCAACCAACGGACAGCCCGCCCCAGAAATCCTGGCCCGGGTCACGTGACACAATTCTGTCACGATCTGGTGTCCAGTTTAAACAAACAACAACCCGCCCCGGAGATCCTGGCCCCGGCCCCCTGACATAATTCTGTCCCCCACCCCAGAAATCCTTGCACAGGCACCGTGGCACAATTATGTCCCGATCTGGTGTCCTCTTAGACAAACAACAACCCGCCCAGGAAATCCGGGTCCTGGTCCCCTGACACAATTCTGTCCCGATCTGGGGTCCTTTCAATCAAAGAACAACCCGCCCCAGAAATCCTGGCCACGGTCCCCTGACACAATTCTGTCCCGATCTGGTGTCCTCCTTGACAAACAACAACCGCCTTGGAAATCCTGGCCCCGGTCCCCTGACACAATTCTGCTCCCTGACACAATTCTGTCCCGATCAGGGGTCCTTTTAAATCAAACAATAGCCCACCCCAGAAATCCTGGCCTCGGTCACGTGACACAATCATGTCCCGATCTGGCGTCCTCCTTAACAAAAAACACCCTGCCCTGGATACCCAGGCCCCGGTCCCCCGACACAAATCTGTCCCGATCTGGAATCCCTTCAATCAAACAACAACCCGCCCCAGAAATCCTGGCCCTGGTCCCCTGACACAATTCTGTCCCGATCTGGTGTCTTCTGACAACGAACAACATCCCGCCCAGGAAATCCCGGCCCTGGTCCCCTGACAGAATTGTGTCCCGATCTGCAGCATGGGGTCCCTTAGAAAACAAACCCGCCCAGGAAATCCTGGCCCCGGTCCCGTGACACGATTATGTCCCGATCTGGGCCCCATTTAACCAAACAACAATCTGCCCTCGAGATCCTGGCCCCGGTCCCGTGACACAATTCTGTCCCGATCTGGGGTCCCTTCCATCAAACAACAACCCGCCCCAGAAATCCTGGCCCCGGACCCGTGACACAATTCTGTCCCGATCCGATGTCCGATGTCCTCTTCAAAAGGTTAACAAGAACCCGCCTCACAAATCCTGGCCTCGGTCCCGTGACACAAGTCTGTCCCGATCTGGAGTCCTCAAGCAACAACCCGCCTCAAAAATCCTGGGCCTGGTCCCCTGACACAATTCTGTACCGATGTGGGGTCCCAGTAATCAAATAGCAACCCACTCCAGAAATCCTGGCCCCGGTCCCCTGACACAATTCTGTCCCGATCTGGCGTCGTCGTAAACAAACAACAATCCGCCTCAGAAATCCTGGCCCCGGTCCCATGACACAATTCTGTCCCGATCTGGTGTCCTCTTAGACAAACAACAACCCGCCCCAGAAATCCTGGCCCGTCCCCAAGCACAATTCTGTCCCGATCTGGGGTCCTTTCAATCAAACAACAACCCGCCCCAGAAATCCTGGCCCAAGCCCCGTGGCACAACTATGTCCCGATATGGGGCCCTCTTAAGCAAACAAGAGCGCGCCCCAGAAATCCTGGCCCCGGTCGCCTGACACAATTCTGTCTCGATCTGGGTCGCTGTTAACCGAACAACAACCAGCCCCAGAAATCATAGACTGGCCCCGTGACACAAATCTGTCCCAAATCACAGCCCAGCCCGCCCCGGAAGTCCTGGCCACAGTTCTGTCCCGATCTGGGTCCCTTTCAAGAAAACAACACCCAGCCCAAAAAATCCTGGCCCCGGTCCCCCGACACAAATCTGCCCCACTATGGGGTCCTCGTAAGCAGCAACAACTCGCCCCCGAAATCCAGGCCCCGGTCCCCTGACACAATTTTGTCCCGATCTGGGGTCCCTTTAATTAAACAACAACCCGCCACGGAAATCCTGGCCCCGGCCCCGTGACTCGACACAATTCTGTCCCGATCTGGGGGCCTCTTAAACATACAACAGCCCGCCCCAGAAACCCTGGTCACGGTCCCCTGACACAATTCCGTCCCGATCTGGCGTCCTCCTAGACAAAGAACAACCCGCGCCGCAAATCCTGGCCCCGGTCCCGCGACACAATGCTGTCCCGATCTGGCGTCCTCTTAAACAAACAACAACCCGCCCCGGAAATCCTAGCCCTGGTCCGCTGACACAATTCTGTCCCGGCATGGGGCCCCTTTAATCAAACATCAACCCGCCCTGCACCTGAAGACGGTTCTCATGGGAGTCTCCCGTGGGCTCTCTGAGGGAGGGAAGAGGAGAGAGGAGCCGCCTCCTCCGAGTTCGCCGCCATCTTGGATGGCTCGTCGGCGCTTCCCGGGGGCTCTCTGAGACGTCTTGAAAGCAAGAGCCCTCAGGTCGGGGCACGGAGCGGTGTCGGTGCACGGATTCGCCCGCAGGTTCTGAGCAAAAACTGCAGACTCACTGCCCACTGCCCGTCGACCCTGGCGAAAAAGAGAGGATGCGTTCTCAAGCGGCTCGTGCTTCACGGGCGCGCTTGAACCTGGCTTCCCAAGTCGACCACCGTGCTGCAGGCACTGATGGATTACCGAAGGCGTCTTCGATCAAATCAAATCTGCCCTCTGCGATGTCCCATGGCCCTGCCTTTTGGCAGTCAACATCAAACGCGCGGATCGCATGTTCCTAAATGCCTGGATGGGGCCTGACGACAAGATCAAACGCCGGAATACTGTGCATGTCTCTGCCGATGGCAATCAGCGACAGACGCGCGGAAAGCATGTTCCGAAATGCCTGAATGGGGCCTGACCACAAGAGCGGCGAGTCGAAAAAGGAATCTGACTCGGAGCAAAGAGAGTGTTCGTTCCACAGATGCGGCCTCTGATACATCGGCAGCAGCTAGCTTTTCATCGCTCGAGCTGGCTTCGCAGGAGAGCCCCAAATCCCATTATCGAATCGAAAGACGGAACGGCGACCGAAATGAATCGGAGAGTCAGACCCTGGCGTCTTGAAAGCATTATGGGAGCCTCTTGGTGGCGACTCTTGGGGCCTCTTGGAGCTTCTTTGGGGCCTCTTGGGTGCCTCTTTCTTACAGATTCTCGGGCTTTCGTGAGCCTCTTTGGGGGCCTCCGAGGGCTCTTCGGAGCCTCTTGGGGGCGTCTTTGGAGCCTCGTTGGTGTTTCTTCGGGCGTCATGGGAGTCTCTTGTGGCCTCTGGAGGCCCCTTGGGGGCGCTCGGGGCGCCTCTTGGGGCGCCATTGGGGGTCACGCGCAAGCCTCGGAAGCGTATCGGAGGCGAAAATGCGAGACCGCCCAAATCATATATTTTCATGTGATTTTGAATCATTTTCGGTTCTGTCGGGCTTCCTCGGAGCTCTTTTCGATGGTCTTGGAGGCCTGTTGGAAGCTTTTGGCGCTCTCTTGGGTGCCTGTGGGAGCCTCAGAGCCCTTTTGAGCTGTCCCAGAGACGTTCAGGGGCGTCCCGAGGCTTCCAGGGGCCGCCTGGGAGGCCCGGGAGAGCGTCCCGAAGCTCTCCCCAGGCCGCCTGGGAGACCAGGGGGGGAGGAGCGCTCTTGGAGCATCTTGGGGGCCTCTTGGGCCGTCTTACGTTTCGCACAAGACATCTAGAATGCTTACAACACTCATTTTGCACGCATTCGCATCTGTACGTTGTCGCCCGCTTTGCGCAGCAGCCATATCACACTTCTGGTGATGGGGCGCTCACGTCGCAGCGGAAAGTACGGCCCGAGACGAGGCCCTCTGGGCAAGGTGGGAAATAGCCTTAGGTCGGGCATGTCCTCCTACAGGCGGATTTTTGACGAAACATGCAAAATATCCCACAAAGATTCAAACATACGTTTGTAACAAATACTCAAACAAATTCCCGGAGTATGTTTCGACTAGTTTGGAATATTCCTCCTGT
The DNA here is from genome assembly GCA_963575745.1 of Prorocentrum cordatum. Lineage (NCBI taxonomy): Eukaryota > Dinophyceae > Prorocentrales > Prorocentraceae > Prorocentrum > Prorocentrum cordatum. The sequence continues at coordinate 55,034 of CAUYUJ010014923.1, forward strand.
AGAGGGACAGGCCCGACTTCAGAATAGCCAGAAGGGAGGACGGAAGCCTCCTCGCGATCGGCAGGCTGGCTCGGGCGAGCTCTTGCTGTTGGAGCACAAGCACAGCCACGACCCGTGCTGCAATCCACGAGGATCGCAAGAAGAGCGAGGAAGACGAAGATATTGGAGGCATGGGAATGAGCACCAACATCAACACAAGGGGTTGCCTCCACAGGGGGGAGATGATCCTAGATTTCGGTGTTGGTGGCAATATTTCGACCACCTTGGAAGCCAGCATATTGCCACCATCACCGAGATCGGGATCGTCTTCCCTTGGTGGAGGCACACCGCCGATCTTGGTGTTGGTGTCAGCCCCTAGGCCTGCGAAGGAAGACGAAGATACCTGTGCGGAGCAGGGGGGGGCAATGGCAAATGCCTATGTGGGCAGAGAACTGTAGCCCTCTGCCCAGATTGGCAGCATCATGCTAGTCAACCACCGCGCTCGCGGGCTCGCGCCAACAGGCGCTTAACATGTGTATAGTCAACGGGGCTTCTCAGGACAGGACCACTGAACAAAAGCCACGTAGCGGAAGACCGCCTGCTGAGCTCCCGCGGGCTGCTGGGCCCGGCAGCGAACCTCCGAGGCGGGCACCGACTCCCGCCGAAGGGCCCCGATGCAATCGTGAGGAGCCCACCTCTGAGCTCCCAGAATCGCACTCAAATCACCTGCTGATCCTCTGCGTAGTGATAAATGTTCGCTTCATGGAGTCTCGCCATCGCTGCGTTAAGCCAGCGTGATATCAGCTCTTTCGAGCCTGGGCGCTGCAAATTCCTGAACTCCACTTCTGTCAGCCATGCATACACGGCGTCCTCATTTTTGTCGCTCTTCATAACGACGGGCGCCCACGACGGAAGATGACCATCACGAGATGCCTGCGGGATGAGAATGCCAGCGGCAGCAATAGTCCGGTGTCGAATACTCCGGTGTTGCAGAACTTTAGGAGAGATACTCCCTGAGGAGCTCAGGTCACGCAGTGCTACAGGAGACATAGTATCGATGGAACCTTCGGATGGCATCGAGGCCAGTCCGGACGTGTATGACATGTGCACCACGTTGCGGAAGTATTTGGTCCGAATGTGGTACTCCTCCGACTGCTTCGTCTCGACCTCTCGATCGACCCTGACGGTTTCCAGATTGCTGGCGATCGAAGCCATCTTCGTCTCCAACAGCCGATGCAAACTGTCCATGACGAGCTCGCCCTGGTGCTGCTTCCCTCCCGGCAGCCGGCACTCCGTAGTCATCGTCCCCGACCTGCTCCTGCCCAGCTCGATCAGCAGCTGCCCCTGCCTGTTGCGGATCCGAAGCGCCACGAGAGACACGATGCGCCGCAGCTCGCAGTTCGCCTCCAGCACCACGATGGAGGCGCCACTCAGGATCTCCGTGGTGAGCGTGCCCGCGAGCGAGTTATACCTGCTCCACGTCCCGAGACCAGCCTTGTGAATGGCGTCCAGGCCGATGAGACTCTTCGTCTCTCCGCTCATGGAAGACACCATGTCGCCCCACTCCGTCAGGGGCACCTGGAGGTCGTCGGGCCAAGGCATCGTCGGCGGCCCTGCTGCCTGCAGCCGCCGGTGAAACTGCTCGCAGTACTCCCTGCAAAGCTCAAAAATCGCCTCGCTTCGCCTGGCAGCGTCCTGCAGCCCCGTGGCCCGCACCTCCGCGACGTCGCAGAACTGCGTGGCCTGCGAGGTGCCTACATGAAACCAGTGACACCAGAGGGTCGCTTCGGATATTAGGCCGCCCCTCTTCACGTCCTCCTCTTTTATGTCGTCGACGAGAGCGTGTTCGGGATACTGTGTGTAATTCAAACCACCAGTGACCAGCACGTAGGCGCAATCCGCTCTCTTGCCTGAAGAGAAGAGGTCGTCCTTCCGCATGAGGTGGACAGATTTCATGTGACTGATGATGAAATGCTCTGCGGACGTCCGGTCTACGCTGACCCATACATTGAACAATGAATGGTGCTCAATACGCGGCACGAACACTTCGTACCTCAATTTTGCCTGCATAGCTGAAGACAGAAGCTTCAAGCCGTAAACGTCCCCTTCCTTGACCCTGTCCTTTGCGACTAACCGCGCTCGCAACTGCGTCTGCACATCTGCCGCAAAACTCGAGTCGATCTGGTTCTCGTGCAGGTACGTCTTCATCTGCTTCAGCTTCACGTGGTTGTCACGATGATCCATTTGGACCTGGAACATCGCTGTGGAAAGCGTTGAGACGAGGGTGCTGCCGAACAAGAGTCCGACCACCATGCACATGACAGAGAACATCCTCTCGACACTTGTAGTGCACACCACCTCGTTTGAGCCTAAGCAAAGTTGAGCCATTGCCCAGTGGAAAGAAGTGGTGTACTGATACCACATGCTCTCTTCGGCTACTGTTAAATAATCAGACGTGCGAATCCAACTCATACCCGTGTCCGACGGCACCGACCTCCCAATGAAAAACCACGCGCAAGATATAATATGTGTACAAGAAACGGTGATCACGAACATATTTGCAAAACGAAGCGCGAGCTTTGAGTAGTCCGACAATCTCTCCCCCAATTTCTTCACGATGGCAGGGGCTTTTAGCACGCGGATTAGCACCACAAGTCGCAACAACCGGCCAATCTTTGCGAGGCGGGCCACCCTCCACCCAGCTGACTTTGAGAGGAACAAGGACACCCAGTCGCCAGTGATGATGATCACATCGATGACAAAATATGAGCGCAGGTAGCGCTTTGCTATGGTAGGAATGTGGTCGATCAGCTCATCGTTCTCGTTCTGGTGAAAGGTGGTGATGAAGCTGGCACAGATGTCGGCAGTCCAAAACAACGTCGTTACCCAGGCCATGTCCCTCTGGAAACCAAGCAGAGGCACGTCCCAAGCAATCATCCACGGAACGACCACAACATCAAATAAGAGAAGAAAGCAACTCACCCATCCGTACAACATGTACGTGCGGGAAGTGTGGAGAATGACAAACCGTTGCATGGAGAAACGGGCGTGCGATGCCGCATCCAGCGGGGGCGTCTCCGCCTGCCGGGACCGGCCCATTCTCTCAAGGAGCTGTGTGGTACTGGAGGCCCCGCGCAAGTCGACACAGGCTGGTTTCATGCTCTCGTCCCATCTGATCTGCAACGAAGCTGGCCAGGCGCCAGATGCCAGGCTACCAGCAAAGGGCTGCTCGTCGTGATTAATCACGTCCTTGATGCCCGAGGCCATCGTCGCCTTCGCGGCCACCAAGACTTCGGACTCCACGCTGGCATCCGGCCGTGGGCTCTGCACATCGGAGCCGTTCTGGGCATCCTGGAAGTCTGGGGCGGAGCCCTCGTGGAGCAGGGCGTCCAGCGCCCCGGCGAGCCTGGCCTGGGCCTCTTGGGCCTTGGCGAGGCTCGCGGCCGCCTCCAGCAGCAAGGTCCTCTCCACGCCGCCGCTCGCCGGCCGCCCGGGCGCGGTCTCGCGGAGGGCGTCCGGCACGCCCGCGGCGCTCGCCGCCATGAGGGCGGTGCCCCGGGGGGCTCAGCGGAGGGGGGGGGTAGCCGTAAGCGAAGCGTCGTGTGGCTGCCGCACCTCCCTCGCCAACTCAGCCAGCGACGGGGCAGCGTCAGAACGGCTAACTACGGGAATCGCCCTCGGCATCCCTCGGCATCCTTGCCGCCACCCTGGTCGCTATCGTGGCGGTACTGTTCATCCAACTTCGACCCCATAGCGCAAGCCAGAAATGAAAGCACCGCATCCCACTCTTGCAGAGGCCCCAAGAGAATCCCAGGCTGGCCCTGACTCGCCCTCTTCCTCTTCCTGTCTCTCGCCGCTCCCCCGTGCAAGAGCCACGTCACGCAAGCCATCTGCTGCCATTCCATTTCGTCCGTTCCGTCGTTCGCCCTGCCCCTCCCTGGCCCCTCCAGGGAGGCCATCCCCTCCCCATCCTTTGACTCCCTGTCCTGCCTCCCCGCCCTGTGAAGCCATCGGCTTGCTTTTCAAAACCCTCCTTTTCCTCCTCCTCCTCCTCGTCGTCCTCCTCCTCCTCCTCCTCCTCCTAACCCCTGGCGGAGAGACTGTGTGATCCGGGGCGCTCGTGCCCGGGGGGGGGCGCACGATAAGGGAGGGGGCAGCCTCTGCTGCTGCACCTCTCGCCAGACCAGGCTTCGTGGTAGCTCGGGCGCGGTGGCCAACGAAGAGAGGAAGGGGAAGAGGTTCGGGGCGAGGGGGAGGACGAGGAGGAAGAGGAAGAGGAGGAGGAGGAGGAGGAGAATCAGGGGGAGGGGAAGGGGGAAGAAGAGAAGGAGAAGGAGCTACAAGCATAATAATACTAATGGTAGTGTTATTAATAATACTAGTAATACTAATACGAATGATACGGCTACTACTAATACCCTTAATAGTAGCAATGATAATACGAATAAGAATACTAATAATAATAATGATCCTACTAATATTACTAATGATACTAATACCCATACACATAGCAATACCAATACGAGTACTAATACGAATGATCAAATGTGTAAAAAATGGGGAGGGGAGGGCGACGAAGGGCCTGAACTGGAGGAGCCCAAGATGATTCGTGGGCCACCACAGGGTGGAAACGATGGAACTCTGGGATCTAGGGCTCCACAGGTCGTCAAGAGGGCTAGCCTTCCATTCAGGCCGCCCTTTCCCCTGATTGGCTAGCTGAATATGCAAGAGCACTTCTCATACCGCAGCAACAGTGTAGGGAACAATATGGAACACGACAATCACGTCGCCTAGAGCATCGACGTATGGGACGGCAGGCCACAAGTTTGAGTTTCTTCTGGTCCCTTTTGGGATCTCCTGGCGCCTCAGTCCTCAAGCCTGGAGGATTCTAAGACGGAGCCTAGACCCCAAATTGCCAAATCTCTTGGGGCGCATCGCGGTTATTTGTTCGGCCCCAAGAGGGCCCCCAAAAGCCCCTGAAGCGGTCTAAGGTTCCGAATCGCCGTAAGATCGGTCCAAGAGAGGGCTCCGAGACGGCCGAAGAGGCCTGAGAGACGCCCCGAGAAAGCTCAAAGTGCCTTCCCGGGAAGGCCCGGAGAGGCCAAAATCATTGATCTTCCGTAGGTTCTTCCATGTTTGTTGGGTTCCCCACTTTCCGAGCATCCAACGCTCCAAGACGTCCCAAAAGGCAAGAATGCTCCAAGACGACCTCAGAGGCCCCCAAGAGAGCCCAAAGATGGCCCACGAGGGCTCCAAGCTGGCCCAAGAGGCGCCCGAGACGGCCCAAGAGGGCCCCAAGACGGCCTCAAGAGGGGCCTATAAGGAAGAGCACTACAGAGAAATCCGAGCCGTCCGCCCCAAGAGGCGCCCAGGAGGCTCCAAGAGGCCCCAAGAGGCCTCAAACGAGGCCCCAAGATGCCCCTCAGAGGCCCAAAAGAGGTCCCAAGAGGATCCCAAACAGCCCTCCGGAGGCATCGAAAATCCCTCCAGGAGGCCCCCGAGAGGCCTCGACAAGATCCCAACGAACATCCAAGAGACCTCAGACTCACAACCCAGGCACGGTGGCGGGATGAGCCGAATGCCGCTTGATGTGGAGCGCAGAACCTACCTGCACAGCCGCCAACCTGAGGCGTCTTGCGTTCATTCTTTCGTCCAAATTATCCCGGCAAAGCAACCTAACAGCCATGTGTAGGAGCATATCTGGAAGCATTCCCCTTAAGATTCGGATGAGAATCCAGTTGTAGAATTCTGCTGTTCTCGCAGTCGTTGTCGCATTCGCGAGGACAGTCGCAGTGGCAACGGCAGTCGCAGTCACAGCCTCAGCCTCAGCCTGCCTCAGCCTCAGCCTCAGCCTCAGCCTCAGCCTCAGCCTCAGCCTGCTTCAGCCTCAGCCTCAGTCTGCCTTCAGCCTCGGCCTCAGCCTCAGCCTGCCTCAGCCTCAGCCTGCATCAGCCTCAGCCTCAGCCTCAGCCTGCCTCAGCATCAGCCTGCCTCAGCCTCAGCCTGCCTCTGCCTCAGCCTCAGCCTGCTTCAGCCTCAGCCTCAGTCTGCCGTCGGCCTCGGCCTCAGCCTCAGCCTGCCTCAGCCTCAGCCTGCATCAGCCTCAGCCTCAGCACGAAGCGACCCAGCTAGAAGGACAAAGCGCTGAATGTACACCGATGTGTTCGACGACTGCGTATGTAATGATGTGACGATATACAGACTGAGCCCTTCGTGAATGTCTACATGTTTTTCTGACGCCTACAAACGGCGCTGACGTGTGTGAGAAAATTGTCCGCGCAGCAAAAGCCGGCGAAGCGTGCGGGAGCTCGCATGCTGAGACAGACTACGTCTGCAGACCGCCAGCTGCAAAAAGTTGCGAGCGGCTCTTGGAAGATGTTTACGGAACGGAGCTACGGTGTCTGAAAACATTGGCATCGAAGGGAAGAGCCTCGGAGCCCTGCAACCTGAGAAACACCGCAGGAACTCGCATACTGAAAAGGAATGCATTGCAAACCGCACGCTGCGAACCCTGCAGGCTGAGAAGCACCGCAGGATGTCGCATGCTGAAAAGCACTTGTACTGCAGAGCGCTAGCATCTATCTCGGGCTCGGACCCCCCCGTCCTGATCCAGAACGTGTCCGGCCACGGCCTGAAAATGCCGTTCCAACTCCCGAGGATCAGCTGGCACTCCGGCTCTGGGACACTCCAGTACGTCTTGAGCACCTTGAGCCAGGCCCCATCTCGGGATCCCCACAGCACGCTGTACTTGACCGAGACCGTGCCGAACTCATAACAATTGACCTCCGAAGGACCTGCGAGTGCAGGCTGAGAAACACCACGCGATTGCAGGGCACGGCATTGCGTGTCACATGAGTGCAGGCTGAGAAGCACCACATCTCGTTTGCCAGAGATCACTCCCAGGTTATTTGATCCCGCAACACCAGCCACGGCGTAGCTGCCACAGGGGCCGCAGATAGCAACGGTTCGGTCACCCAATTGGCGTTCCGGTGAGTCACAATTCGCGCGTGGCTCCACGAGCCTGTGTAGCGCGATTTGCGGGGCACCAGTGTGCTGTAGGTGTTGTTGCCGTAGCAGAAGACGGCCTCTGGAGCCCAGTGCGGATTCCAGCGGACAGCGTAGACCCTGTGGACGCCATTGCGGATGACGTCGCGCGCACCTTCGATATGTGCCACCCATCGAAGCCAGTCAAATGCTGAGCCATCGGTGATGTCAACAGCACCTGGGGCAGTCTCGCCATGGTGGTAGTGCAACAGCGATTGGAGAGCGGCGCTGGCTTCGTCGCGGCCCACAATCTGGCGCGAGCAGGCTGCCTCTTGCAGGTGCTCCTGTGTGAAGAGCAGTGGGGCATCACCGCCAGTCTCGGCAGGCTGAGCAGCGCCACCGTCAGGCACGGCAGTCTGAGCAGCGCCGCCACGAGGAACATGAGGCTGAGCAGCGCCAGGCTCAGGCACGGCAGGCTGAGCAACGGCGCGTGGTGGACCGACATAGGTGGGCTCATCGGGTCGGCCGTTCTTATGGTAATGCAGGCGCATGGCTGAACCGTCTGCACGACGGAACTCGAAGAAGTGCCTGCCGTGGCCATCCGTGTTGGAGTAGTTAGGGTCGCGCTCTGTCTCGATGATGCGAAAGAGAACCTGGGCGATGCCCTGCCCGATTATGCGCTCAGCGAAACCCGGAGCGGCAGACCGAAGCAGTTGCTTCCAGTCGTAGGACGGGTCGTTTGTTACGTCTTTGAACGACAAGTTGTTGACAATGCACTCGGCGCGCAGCGCGCGCTGCCACTGGCAGGCGGTCTTGCCGCCCATCCCTGGTGTACGGCGGATGTCTTCGAGGTGAGCCTGCTCAAAGACCACGTCGACACCTGGCTGAGGAGTCGGTGCGGGCGGATCCGGCAGAATCTCCCACGGGCCATCGCACGGGGCCGGGGGTGGCGGGGGCGATGCCTTGCCGCGTGCTGGCATTGTGACAAGGCAGGCTGAGGAGCACCGCCGCGGCTGGACGGCCAGGTGAAACTCGAGCAAACCTGGTTAAGGATGATGATGATGGTGTTGATAGGAAACCCGGCATCAGCGAGTTGATGTACAATGAGGTGTCCGCAAACGAGACACTGCTGTCAACGCTGTTATAACTAACCACAAACGAGACACTGCTATCAACGCTTGCACAATTAAAAAGAAACGCTGGCATTGACACTACTAGCAATACCAAAGTGGAGTTTAAACGAGGCACTGCCATCAACCGATTCAACTTCCAATGAAAGAAGATCACAAATGAGTTCACTCTGAAGTGACCCATGGGTATCAATGCGAGAAGTCTCTGCAAACTATTCACTCATGGCGACCGCCGCGCACACGCGTGTAGGAAATCGTTGATGATGATAGTGATAATGGAGTGGGGGCCAGTAATGCAGATACACTGCTGTGCATTCACTTGCTGCGAAAAGAAACTCTGTATGAATGAGTTGATATATAATGAGTTGTCCACAAACGAGACACTGCTATCAACGCTTGTATAAGTAAAAAGAAACGCTGCTATCGACACTTCCCCCAATACTAAAGTTGTCTTTAAACGAGTCACTGCCATGAACGGCTTCAACTACAGTGTAACGAAAGGAACTGCAGGCTGAGAAGCACCGCAGGCCAACGTGAACCAGTCGTGGTGATGAGGATGAGTGAAATCTGCGATGATGATAGCGATCATGAAGTCGGTTGTAGGAACCCACTTTTGTAGTAACCAACATACACTGGTATGCATTCACTTATGGTGAAAGGAAACTCGGTATCAGTGAGTTGATATAGAATGAGTTGTCCGCAAACGAGACACTGCTATCAACGCTTTTAGAACGAAGCGAACCCATCAGAACACTGTTATCAACGGAAAGAATGCTGTAGAAGGACAAAGCGCTGAATGTACACCGATGTGTTCGACGACTGCGTATGTAATGATGTGACGATATACAGACTAAGCCCTTCGTGAATGTCTACATGTTTTTCTGACGCCTACAAACGGCGCTGACGTGTGTGAGAAAATTGTCCGCGCAGCAAAAGCCGGCGAAGCGTGCGGGAGCTCGCATGCTGAGACAGACTACGTCTGCAGACAGCCAGCTGCAAAAGGTTGCGAGCGGCTCTTGGAAGATGTTTACGGAACGGAGCTACGGTGTCTGAAAACATTGGCATCGAAGCGAAGAGCCTCGGAGCCCTGCAGCCTGAGAAACACCGCAAGAACTCGCATACTGAAAAGGAATGCATTGCAAACCGCACGTTGCGAACCCTGCAGGCTGAGAAGCACCGCAGGATGTCGCATGCTGAAAAGCACTTGTACTGCAGAGCGCAGGCTGCGAAACCTGCAGGCTGAGAAGCACCGCAGGAACTCGCATGCTTTCGAACACTACTGCTCGAGACCGCAGCTGGAGAGCGGCAGACCGCAGGCTGAGAAGCACCGCGGGCAGGGAGACTTGCAAAACTCAGATGTCCTGATCGTCTTGGAGGAAGTCACGCCAGTCCGGCGGCTGCCAAGAATCGATGATGCGCCTGGAGCCACCGCCCGTGCTGCCGCCGATGTCCAGGTAGTCGCCATCGCCCCTGAACAGACGGCCGTGCCCCAACGCCAGAATCGCTTGGTTGCGGATTTGAAGCAGCGCTCCGCTCTCAAACATCTGCAACACGTCCAGCTGCCTGCGCGTGAAGTTCGGCTTTGGCTGGCCAGCCTGGGCAGACAGATGGAGGGAAAGCCGCTCCCCCTCGTTGTAGCGCGCGATGGCCTCGGCCTTCTGGTGGTGCAGCCGGCGCCGCTGTTGCCGCAGAGCTTCCTCGGGAACTGCTGCATCACGGCCCTCACTGTGATCAGCTTGCAACGCTTGCGTTAACCAATCAACGTCGAAGCGCCCTGAGAAGGCCAGCACCTCCCAGATCTGTTTGGTACCGGCCACACGTTGCAAATGGCGATGCCACCGCTTACGCTTCTGGTCTTTCACAAACTTGGCGACGCTACCCAGACCTGCACCCTTGGCCTGGCCACCTTTTCCCGCAGGCTGAGAAGCACCGTGAGAACCTTTCTTACCGCCTGGCCCTTTGTTAGGACCCTGCGGAACCGCATGGCCCCCTTGTGGCGCAGACTTGCCTTTCGCTTTTCCCTTTTCGATATCCCGTTCCTGAAGCGCACGCTGCTGCCGCGACTGCTCGTACTGGTCGCGAGCTACTCTGACCAATTCCTGGCGCTCAGGCTCCGTGAGAACGTAGCGCATGTCGTCGATGTTCTTGCTCCGCAGAAAGTCATGTCGAAGCTTAAGGACAGAGAGAATGGCTCGGCCAGTCTCCTCCTGAGACGCAAAGGCCGTGTCATATTCCGAGCCAGGCTGAGGAGCGCCAGCTGGATTAGTGTCCGCTGGCTCCGTGGACTTCCTCTTTTTGAAAAGCAAGAGACTGAGATGATGGAGGACTTTCGGATCGTACTCCTCGTCGTACCTGTCGTCCCAAAGCTGCCTCAGCTCCCTGTGCAAGTCGTCCGCGCGATTCTGAACGACATCCTCGACGTAGTCGGGATCACCCGGTGAAGTCGGTGAAAGCGGAGGAGTAGAACTCGGCGACCGATCCCAATGCACAGAAGACTCGCGGTCCGCCTGTACGCTGACGTCGGCGTCGGAGACGTTTTCGACGACAATCTTCCGCCTCTTGCTCTCCCCAGGCTGAATAGCACCAGGGAGAGTGAGCACAACCGCCACCGCATCGTGTGCGTCGTTGCGCATGCCACGATCCGTAAAAGACGCGCCAACGGCAATGGAGCAGAAACGGGCGACTGCTCCGCAGACCGCGACGTGGTCGCCTTTGAGGTCGGCCGGAGTGGCATGGACCTCCCATACCTTCTCGTCGTTCTGCTGGCGCTGGTAAGCCTCCCGCGCCTCCTGGAAAGTGAGGTTGTCGTCGCCGACTACAAGCAGAACGACTGCCTGGTTTAGATTCTCAAGAATCTTGGCCAGGCCGTCCAGGTGCAAGCGGAGATGGCGAACTGTCCGCTTTCGAGTCTGGATGGTCGGCGGTTTCTTGCCGCACACGATGTGCATGTTGGCGATCACCACGTGGAACTTGTCATGGCCTGGTTTGTTCACCTCAAAATGTGAAATAACAGCATCAATCTCTCGGCCGCTAGGAGGCCTGTAAACTTTGCTGTAATCCAGAAACAGTTCCGCAGGCTGAGAAGCACCGCGGAACCCCCAGAGAGTCAAGTAGTTGTCGACCTCCGAGAAGCGAATGCCATCACCGAAAGGCTTACTGAGGATCTCTGTCACGTTGATCCCTGCTCGGCGAAAGCCTTCACGGAACGCACCGACCTCGCAGCCACAGACAATATCAGCATCAGCGGTCTCCACTATCGTGGCGCACAACCTTCCGAAGTTAGCGCAGTGAGTGGCCGCCTGCTTACCAGTCATCATGCCCTGCTCGAACCCGAAATTGAACGAGGCGACCGTGAAAGACGCAGGCTGCACAGCGCCAGAACCAGGCGTCTGTCCACCTTCCTCCGCAGGCTGAGAAGCACCGCGAGGCGGCGCAGGCTGAGAAGCACCGCGAGGCGGCGACACTTCGGACGAGCCTCGCGGAGCAGAGGCTGCGGATGAACGTTGGACATGGGGGTACGGCCAGGGGAACGCCATTGCAATCAAAACTCAGTGGTCTGCAGTGAATGAATGCAGTGGCACGATTGAATGCAGAGGACTGCAGTGTCACTAGCAAGTCCTGAACCAAACACAGCTGTGGCGGAAGGAGTATGAAGCGTCTGGCTATTCAAAATGTGGCCCGGGAATGGAGTTCTGGGAACTCGAAGACCAGGAAGTGGACTAGAGTTGGCTCCGGGCATCCAAAATGTGGCCCGGGAATGGAGTTCTGGGAAATGGAAGAGCACGAAGTGGCTTACAGTTGGCTCCGGGCATCCAAAATGTGGCCCGGGAATGGAGTTCTGGGAAATGGAAGAGCACGAAGTGGCCTACAGTTGGATCCGGCCCCCCAGAATGTGGCCCGGGAATGGAGTTCTGGGAAATAGAAGAGCACGAAGTGGCCTACAGTTGCATCCGGCCCCCCAGAATGTGGCCTGGGAATGGAGTTCTGGGAAGGCGAAGAGCACGAAGTGTGTGACTGTTGGTGAAAAACGAGCCCGGCTCACTGCCGCCCGGCAACTCCCAACACCTGCCCGGACCCCCCTGTGGAGTGATCTGCTGCTCTCTTTTGATCCCACTAGAAACCTATCAGTCTTCGCTGTTAGGTAAAATTCCCGTCACCGCTGAAATCTAATTTCCCTTCTGTCCGTTCGCCTGCTAACAGTGGATGGTGTCCTCGTTTGATTTACCATTGGCGATCCGTTGGTGAATTGGAACCGAGACCTCCACAGTAAATCAGGCACATCCCACCACCACCCTGGGTATAGGTAATTTAACGAGTTCGTTCTGCAAGGCCCCTTCTTCCCCTGCGGGGATGAGTTTACCCCGAAACCAGGACCTTAAAAAACCGCCTGGGCCTCCCCAACGTAGGGGGATCTCCGTCGGGCCTTCCGCAACATGGAGGATCCCCCGCCGGGCCTTCCGCAACATGGTGGCATCCCAACGCAAGAGGCTTCTCGCCGGGCCTTTCGCAACATGGTAGCGTTCAGGTGTAGCGGAGCTGTCCGCTTTCGCCGGGACTTCCGCAACATGGTGGTTCTCCAACGCAGGAGGTTTTTCGCAGGGCCTTCCGCAGCATGGTGGCACCCCACCGCGGGAGTTTTTTCGCCCGGTTTTCCGCAACGTGGCAGCGTTCCGACGCACGGGGGCTGTCCGCCTGTTCTCCGCCACATGGTGGCTCCCCCAAAAATGTTCGCCGGGCCTTCCGCAACATGGGAGCTTTCAACATAAAAGGTTTTTCGCCGGGCATTCCGCCACATGGTGGCACCCCAACGCAAGAGGCTTGTCGCCGGGCCTTCTGCAACATGGAAGCGTTCCAACGTACGGGGGCTGTCCGCCAGTTCTCCGCAACACGGTGGCTCCCCAAAAACTTTTCGCGGGGCCTTCCGCAATTGAAGGGCTTCCAGCATAAAAAATTGTTCGCCGGGCATTCCGCAACATGGTGGCACCCCAACGCCAAGAGGCTTGTCGCCGGGCTTTCCGCAACATGGTAGCGTTCCAAAGTACGGGCCTTCCGCAACACGGTGGTTCTCCAGCGCAGGAGGTTTTTCGCCGCGCTTTCCGCCGCGTAGTGGCTCCCCAACGTAATGAGGATTTTTTTTTGCCGGGCCTTCCGCAACATGGTAGCGTTCCGGCGTAGAGGAGGGGGGCTGTCCGCCGGGCCTTCCGCAACAAGTTGGCTCCCCTCGCCGGGCCTTCCGCAACGTGGTGGCTCTCCAGCGTAGAATGTTTTCCGTAGGGCCTTCAGCAACACGGTGGCGTCCCAACGTAAAGGGGGGCTGTCCGCCGGGCTTTCCGCAACATGGTGGCCCCCCAACGTAGGGGGCTAGCCGCCCACGTTGTTTAGAATTTAGGTTCACGGTTTTGGGTCAACAAGTGCACGAGGACGTTAACATATTGGACGTGTTACACACTGGTGCGGTGCTCACGTCCCACCCGCTCTAACATGCCATTACATGTGAAGACACACGCTCTGGTGCATGCAAGCCATCGGGGAAGGCTTCGTGAAGCAGGGAGGAGCAGCGAGGAGCACGCGGGAGGAACAGCAATCAGGAGGAACAGAACATGAGCGCGCGGCTGCCCGTGGGAGGAGGGCGCGACGTCGCTTCGGAGTGTCGGCCGCCGAATCAAGGGCGCGCGGCGGCCCCTGCGAAGCGCGCGCCGTTTTCGGGCGGGCGCCGCGTGGGCGGAATGTCCCCCGCACCATATTCTTCAACGACGATCGTTAAGGGCGCGTGGGCGAAATGTGCCCCACGACACATTTCGAATGGCAGGTCGAAAAGGGCAAGCACTTCGCTGCTTTCGGCCGCGCGCGCGGGATGTGGCCCGCGCCGCATTTTCAATGGAGGATCGTGCGAGTTTAAGAATTGACTTCGCATGACGATGAGCATAGCACCACATCTCTAATGGATGATCGCTAAGGGCGAAGAATTCGTTTGTTTTGCCCGCGCGCGCGAGATGTGGCCCGCGCCACACTTCTAATGGTGGATCGTGCGAGTTTAGGAATTAGCTTCGCATGGCGATGTGCACCGCGCCACGCTTCTAATGGATGATCGTGGGGAGTTTAGGCTTTACTCCCCAGGCTTTGCTCCCCAGAGGCGGGGAGTGAGGGAAGCGATTCTGTTTGGGATCTAAAGCAATATTGCTTATGTTTGGGCTTCAAGTCAATATGTATTGTGTTTGGGATATAAATCGAAATTGAAAACGGCTGTTTAGGGTTAAGGATCAAAGGGTCTTAGGGTTCGAGGTCTCAGAGTCTGAGGGTCATGGGGTCTGAGAGTCTTAGGGTCTCCAGGTTCAAGGTCTCAGGGTCCCAGGGTCTAGGATCACAGGGTCCCAGGGTCTCAGGGCCCTAGGGTCTCAGGGTCAGTCTCAGTGTCTCATTGCCTCAGTAGCTTAGGGCCCCGGGACCTCAGGGTCTTCGGGTCGTAGGGCCTTAGGACCTTAGGGTAACAGGGACTTCGGGTCTGAGGGTCTGAAGGTCTTCGCGGGTCTTCGGGTCTTCGGGCCTTCGGGTTTTCGGACCTTTGGGTTTTAGGGTCTTAGGGATTTAGGGTCTTCAGGTCTGACGGTATGAGGGCCTTCGGGCTTTAGGGTCTTCGGTTCGTAGACTCTTAGGGTCTTAGGGCATTCGGGTCTTCGGGCCCTCGGGCCTTCTGGTATTCAGGTCTTCGGTCTCAGGGTTTTAGGGTCTTGACGCCATAGGGTCTTAGGCTCTTAGGGTCTTAGTGCCTCAAAATATTCGGGTCTTCGGGTCTCACGGTCTGAGGTTTTTAGGGTCTTGACGCCTTCGGGTCTTAGGGTCTTAACCTTTGGATCTTAGGGTCCAGAGGCCTCAGGGTATCCTGGTCTTCGGGTCTGAGGGTATTCGGGCCTTCGGGCCTTCGGGTCTTAGGGTCTTAGGGCCTTGGGGTCTCAGGGTCTTCGGGTCCGAGGGAGTGAGGGCGTTTGGGTTTTAGGGTTTTAAGGTCTCAGGGTCTCAGGGCCTTCGGGTCTGCGGGTCTTCGGGCCTTCTGGTCTTAGGGCCTTCGGGCCTGATAGTCTTAGGGTCTTAGGGTATTAGGGTCTGAGGGTGTGTTAGGGGGCCTCTGGGGGGTACCGGAGGCTTCTCGGGGGTCCCTGGAAGCCTCCTGCTCCCGCTCTTGGGCCCATGTTGGGCCTGTTCTGGGGTGGTCTGGGGCTGTCCTGGGCGCCTCTTCGGCAATCTTGGAGCCTTCTTGGCTCGTCTTGGGGCCGTCCTGAGGGTCTCTTGGGTGGTCTTGGGGCGGTCTTGGGAGCCTTTTCGGCACTCCTGGACCATTGGAAGCTCGAAAACGCGAGAAGCCAAAAACACAGGAAAAACAAATGAACATCGACGAGTTTGGTCTCTTCGGGCCGTCCTGGGACGCCTCTCGGACCTCTCTTGGGGTCTCTTGGAGGCCACCTGGGAGCCTCGAGAGCCATCGGAAGGCTGACTTGGGCTGCTTGGGAGCGTCTTGGATCATCCTTTCGCATTCTGGGGGCTCCTGGGAGGCGTCTTGGGCCCTCATGGGGTGCTGTGGAGGCTCCCCAGAAAGGCCTCTTGGCCTCCTGGGGGGCGTTCTTGGGCGGTTTAGGCGTCTCGTGGGCCGTCTTGGCCCCCTCGTGGGCCGTCTTGGAGCCCTCTTGAGGGCATCCTCGACCGTCTTGGGAGTCGAAAACAAGCTGGTAAGCTTAGGTATACAGTCCGCCTTAGGCGCTTCCATATCCCAGGCTTTGGCTCATATCGCATGAGCAAGAGAGCGAGACGAAGCATGGGATCTGGAGTATAGAGTAGGATGGGCATCGTCAATGGAAAGGATGTTTTCCGATCTCAGATGCAAGTAGTGCGCCTCGGTGAGGCACAGTCACATATCAGGCCGGGCCCGGCTTGAGCCAGGCACGGCAGCGGTACATGCTCGATTTATACCTCGCCTTTAACCTTCTCCGTTTAAAGTCGGAGGGGGAGGAGACGAGCAGGTACCGCACTTCTATTATGCGGAAAAAACAGTGCTAAGCAGCAGCGGCTGCCTACAAGGAAAGGGCGCGCGAGTAGCCTCGCTACCGGCGAGTTTCCTCGCTGCTAAAGCGCACCTGCCCGCGGGTTTCCCCGCTGGCTCGGGAGGCAGGGCCGTCCTGAGACGACCTGCCCGCCCTATACGGCGTATGTTTCTTCAGCTCGTGCTTGAAGGATTGCTGGCCGGCCATTACTTGTAGGAGCAACGCGCGGTCAATGCTACCTTTGGTATGACCATCGGCAGTCATATCCCGCGTGTCACACCATTGGACGCTTTCCACGATTCCACGTTCCATCATCTGGCGAATCCAGCTGATGTGCCCAAGCAGAGTACACTCTGTGGGCTTCTTCAGATCCTTGCTAGACAAAGATTTGAAGACAGACTCGGCATCAATAGTCAGAGTGACTTTGATACATAGACCACCCATTTCCAATATGTTCTTCAACTGTGTGGGGGTCAATGGTCCCGAGTGTAGCTCGTGGAGCGTTACAATGGTCGGGTAGCAGTCTTCCAAGTTGTGGGCTGCTGCCAGTGTTTCCGCAGAGTAGCTCGAACGCACTTGCAGTCGATGAGACTTGCAGTATGCGTCCACCAGGTGCACGACGGGTTTCCCCGCTTGCGTGTGGCCACGCCTCAGCAGGTTAGCCCCGCGGATACCATAGCCTTTGACTTCGTCGTCTTCATCTCCGTTGAGACGACGATAGCCAGAATCGCTATGCAGGTCGACTTCTCCTGTTGGAGTCATAGCATGATACACGATCTTCTTCGGGCCTGCCTGCAATTTTCTGGTAACCGCGTTTAGTCGTCGTACCTGGATGTTTGTCGGTTCTTGGATACGTTGTAGTGAGACAACATAGACCATTAGCCATACCTGCGTGATCAACGCATAGGCTAGAGCGCCACGAAGACTGACGAACATATCAGAAATTGTCTTCGTCGCCTTGCTTTCAGGATCAGCTCCTGTGAGTTCTGGATGTGTGATAGGACGAAGCTGTTTGATGTATTCGTCCTGGTCGAGAGTGACGCTCCCATCATCGGTCTTGTTGTACCGGACAGCACAGTTCGTGTATGTGTGCTTGTTCAGTTTGCACTTCCCAAACGTATCTTCAACACACTTGACATACTTGTCGATAGCCTCTTCCTTCCCAGTCATATTGATGTCATCAACGTGCTTGGCTGTCAAGAGGTTTGGGCTCATCTCGAATTCTTCGTCGTATGAAGTAGGCTGTAGCCCAAAGCTCCTAGTGATGGACCTGAGCTTCAGCGAGAATGCCCTGGGAGCATCCTTCGTGCCTGTCCCCGGTTTCAGACACCGGAGACAATGCTTTGATTCGTCATATGACTCAAAGCCTGGCAGTGTGCGAAGGACAGCTGCTGACCCAGGTGGTAGTGTGAAACACACCACACGTTCTTTCTCGCCCGTTGCCGCGGCGAGCTCGCCATAGGTCAGTCCCTTCAAGAAAGCCATGTTGATGTCCAGGGAAGCGATGATCCAAGCTTTGTTGCATGCAGCAGAACTTGCGAGCAGTCTCTGGCTTGACCTCCTTGCCGTGCCAGAGAAGGTTTCGACATCAAAGGCTTCGAGGTCCATGAAGCCACGGAGTACCAAGCGTAACCGGATCGTCCTTTCCATTTCGCCCTTTTCGTTCTTGACAAACTTCCATTTGTATACGTAGCGTGACGTCATGATGTTAGACGCCTTGCTTAAGTCAGTCATCTGGAAGCATTTGTTGTCAAGCCAAGTCTTCAGTTCTGTGTAGAGGGCTTTGGAAACTTTGACCGGATTTGCTTGGATGTCGGCCTTCGTGAGTAGATCGTCTTCCTTGACGACCACGGCACGTTTGGAGGCAGCGCTAACGTATACTCGCATAGTTGTGACGCTGCTGTCATCCAACAGTCGGTGTTGCTGCTCGGACAGGACGACTTTGGACATGTCTGCAGTGAAGCAGAGCTCGATATACTTCCCGTGCTCATCGGAGTCCAGATCATATTTGCTATCCGGTTCCGTGGAGCATAAAGGAACGTAGTAAGAAGTGTCCATGTCGTATCCTGGCGGGTGACCCCGCTCCGGCAAGTGGCCTTGCACATCTTCACAGGTCGTAGAGACTAACACACACTGTGTGTCTGTCATGTATGTGGGAACTGTATGCATGACTTCCTCTGTGTCAGCTTCAAGGAGTGTTCTGTCATCCATCAGTTCAGCATACCACGACTTCAAGACAAAAGCATCCAGATCTTCTTCTGTCTCCTCTATGATGGTCGGGAGCCGACCATCGTTGTCCGTAGGAGGCTCCTCAGGAGCAGCTGCTGGAGGTGATTCGCTTGGTGGTGGACCATCAGCGAGTTCCTCAAACTTAGTGAGATCTTGGTCAAACCCAGCAGACGGCTTCCTGGATTTAAGACACTGGATGATGCGTGAGTGTGTAGATCCTGTGATGTCATAGATGTTCAAGGCAGTGCCATCAGCTTCATAGTAATGAAACCCAGGGGTCACATCGTTATCATAGTGCACTAGTGTACAGCTGTCTGCATAGGGTGCGGCAGGCAGCTTCGTCAGGCTCTTGGCGAGTCGTACAGCAACAACGTTTTCAATACGAAAGTAGTTGCGTATGAGGTACTGAAGAGCCAAGTGCACCTTAGGTGAAAGTCGGCTCGCAGCAGTCATCTGCAGCCGACCCTGTTTCGTTGGTAGATATCCGAAAGTCATGGCGGGTTTCCCCGCTGGCAGACCGGCAATAAAGGCCAATACTGTTCGAAGGGCCGTATTGTCCGATCCTATCTCGCGGACCATAAGTGCTTCGATGTACAGTGTGTGTCGTGTGTCAGGATACTGTACTCGTACTTCGCGATTGCCGACCTTCACGATGACCTGGCCTCGGTCAGGTTCGTTGCGGATGACCGGGTATGGACCACTCCATCCACCCCAGTCGTCTTTCGTGGTGGTCGGGCGATGATAGTCCACGAGATCTCCCTCTTTATAGTGAAATTCACCCGTAGCAGTAGTCTTTGTACGGAGAGCCCTGTTCGTCTTGGCAACCGCAGTGGCCTGCGTGATTGCCTCCAGACTAACCCTCCTGATTGTTTCCTCCCTTGAGTGATCTGATGATTCAGTGGGCTGATCATGATCCAAGACAGGGAAATCAGGAAGCATAGCTGGTTGTCTGCCATACAGCGCATTGTACGGAGACACTTCATTGTAGAAGGTAAATGCGTTGCTGGCAAACAAGGCTTCATGTAAGAGACGAGTGAAATTGAGAGGGATATTTAATCTATTCAATTCTTCTCCCATCACGTGTAAGAGGTGTCGCAGGATGCCGTTCCTAGCTTCGATAGTTGTAGCGTGTTGGCCACGCGCTCGAATACGAAGCTCTGTTCCCTTAGCCTTAAGGATGGCCTTTGCTGTATCATTATTCAGTGCTCCTTCCCCATCGGAGTATAAGATTTTAGCAGGGCCATGCTGCATCCAAGTCGTATGATAGGCATCGAGAACAGTATGCATAGCTTTATCAGGAATCTCTGTGCCAGCTGCCCAGCGAATACAACGGTCGATGATGTGAAAAACAATATGTTCCTGTTTATAAAAGAAGAGATCACATTCGACTTCCTCGTTGAAACGTCCTGGCAGTGACACAGAAGGCATCACCGTGTTGCCTGGTTTGTCCCAGGCTCGACATTCCCTACACGAGTCACAAATGCCTTTGATCAGACTCAAACGGGTTTCACCCAGACCAACCTTGGTTAGAATCATCCGCATTTTTGGCTCCTTAGCATGAAACCATCTCAGGTGGAGTTTGCGGAGTTCTCGCTGCACTACAGCTGGGTCGAAGCTGCGCAGGTTTTGGAGGCTGAGCTGAACGTCGAAGCGAGTCCAATCAGGGAGCCTTGGCCTTGGCCTCGGCTCTGCTTGAGGCTGCGGCGGTGGTGGAGGATCTCCTCCCTCCATGCGTCCGCGCCTTGCTGCAACTTGTGGCAGTCTACGGTGATCGTCAGAGCTGCCAGCGCCACTGTTGCCACCATTAGCCCCGTCGGCTCTGGTGATGTCATGGCTGCTGGCGCCTGCGGTTGGATCGCCCTCACCAGGCCGTGGCGGCCTAGGCGCGCGTATGCGCGCTCTCGCGGCCGGCGCCGCTTTTGCGGCTGGCGCCGCTTCTGCGGCTGGAGCCGCTTCCGCGGCTGGCGCCGCAGGGGCGGCTTGTCCCGCCGGGCGCGGCTGGCCAAAGTTATCTGGCAGCTTCCATTTTTCGGCGAATCTGCATTGGCCAGATATCTTGGTGTGGTGAGGATTGCTCTTCTGATATTCCTTCTTACAGCTTGGACAGTCCCAGTAATACGGTTCAACATCATACCACCGACACATCTTCGGATCCCTACTGTGCTTTGGTGATTGCTTGTAGTTGTTGTCCACACAGCCAGGGCACCCAAGACCGCCAGGTGGTGGTCGACAGATTTCTCCGTTTGGGTGTCTCCGGATTGTTGGGTCGTCCAAGTCGTAGCCAGCACTGTTTGTTACGAACGCATAGCTGCGTTCACGATTCGCGAATGGATCGCGACCGTAAGCAAACAGGTCTTTGGCGATTTGCACCGCATCAACGATCAGTGACTGCATTCTGTAGGTATACTGTGCCGCCCTTGCTAGCTCTTTGTTACAAGCATTGGCGTGCACATGATTTCCTGGACAACGCTTGCCTCTGAAAGGTGCCAACAACTCTTCTTTATTTGCCATTATCTGTGTTGGCTTGCGGATGTATTGTCCAAATGAATCTTTGAGACCAGTCGTGCACTGATCAATGATTGTTTGGCAAGTGACCTTGCGTTGTGCCAGGTCTTTCCATGGCTGGATCTCATCCACCCACGTGCCCATTGGTTGTTCCCTGAGAAAGAAACGTCTTAGGTCGTCTTGCAATAGAGCAACTGTTCCACAGAACGTGATGTGAGGCAGGTCCTCTTTGTGGTGTTTAAGCCACGTATCATGATTGACCTGTGCGTTGAAGTAGGAAGGGAGTCCAGTAGTTCTGCAACTTGGCTGCAGAATCGTGATCTTGACAAAGCAAGTCTTGAGGTAGTGGAGGACTGCTCTTTGTACTTCCGAGTTTCCAAGGTCAACCATAGATATCTTGTCAAGGTTCCCGCCTGACGAGAGTCCCCTCTTGAAGGCTAATATGGATATACCACCCTTGCCCCCACATAATTCAAGCATGTCCACTTGATTGTTTCTGCCGTAGCATAATGACTGGACTATCGAGAAGACATCAGCATGTGAGTCAGCGGGTTGCCCCGCCGGTAACATCATGAAGATGTCCTCTGATTCGCTGTCCGAGTCCGAGTCGTCAAGAGGAACGTCGTTGAAATATGTGGAGCAGTCAAGCCCTTTGAGGTCCTCTCCACAGTCGTCGTTACCGTCTTCCACTTTCTTCGGGACTTTCTTCGGTTTGATGCCGGCTTCTTTGTCAGCTTTCTGCTTTTCTTTCTGTTTTATCCTGGCATCGGTGGGCAACGCAGTTTCCGCGGAGAGATCCGCTGCGGAGGAATCCGCTGTAAAATCAGGGAATGGCGGAATTTCAGGAAGGTTGTTGGTGGGTCGCGTTTGGCAACGCTCAATCGAAGGGGGAGGAGATCGATCGTCGTCAACGATCGTTGCACGCTTTGGGCGTGGCCTTCGCGACTCACCATTGCCATGAAGAACTGGAGCCGGAGGCTCCCAGTAAAGCCGAGTACTGATATTTGTAACCCCATCAGGTAATGGAGCTACATAATTGTACCCAGTTGGCTGATCCTGGATTCGAATGTCTTGAACAATCTTGTTCGTGTCCAGGTCGGTCGTGACCCTACGAACCACATGGTCCCATTGAGGGCCCTTCTGTGGACATTGAACGTAGTGTCTGACCTTTTTGTCAACGCGTGTACACACACTGAGGTGTACCGCACTCCGCTCATTCCTGATCATGTTGGCTTTATCGAGTTGATCAAGGAAGCGTGCAATAATAATAGCCAAAGTTTTATACCGAAACTCGGCACGTTGCTGATCTTGGCCATACCAATCCAAATCATGCTCCTTGTGTGATCCACAAGTACATTTCCATAAGTTTATCGGTATATGAGGACAAGATGTAGCAACTTGTATATAAGAACCACTGGGATGTTTACTGGATCGGTCAAACTTAATACCGAAATGACAGAGTCTGATTCGTATAACGCTTAGCTTCAAATCTTCGATAACATCTTTGATCGGACCCTGTTTCCAGAAATACCCGGGTGGCCCCAGGATAACTATCTGCATTCTCAGAGCACGCGCTTTGATCAGGAGATTTTGTATACGTTGATAATGTGGTCCCGCCCTCTTTCCTGGAGTACGAACGTACCAATCAGAGGGTGTGGCCACCCACAACATATTGTAGTCTCCTGCCAACAAATTTCCCAAATACTGTGTTCCAGTTGAAGTCATTACCTCATTATGGGTAATCCGGTCGCATATATATCCACGGGTTCGGAGTTCAGCGCAAGCTGTGCGAATATCTTCGATGACGAGGCATTTTGAATGATATTTTTCTTCTCGGGCCTCAGCGCGGCCAACGTATGTCGCGAGGAGGCCGGTATTCGGCTTCTCTTCGCAAGCGAGCGCCGCCGGCGCGCCCGCCTGCCCCCGTCAGAGGGGCATGCTGTTAGCGGATGGCTCCGCAGGAGTCACTGGTGCGGCTACGCTCGCAGTCTCCACGCGGGTTGGCCCCGCAGAGTCCGACGAACCTCCGCCCGTGCAGCTTGGTGGTGGTGGCGGTGTCGCGGGTGACCCCGCTTGGTTCTCAGGCGTCCACTTATTCACCGCCTCCTGGACTGCCCAGAATATCTTAGACTTCAGGGCATCCTTCATGTGTGGCCAGGTCCCTTCAGGACACTGTTGGCCTTCCCACCAGCTGTTCAGCGTCCTGTCCACGATCGCACGGGTCGTGTCTTCCAGGAGCTGCTTGTCGAGATACGGCTCGACAATGTACGCATCAGTCGTAACGGTCAGGGACTGTCCCATTGCGGGTTGCCCCGCTGTGGTCTCGGCGGGTGGCCCCGCACTAACCCCAGCGGGTGACCCCGCATTGACGGAGTCCTCGTCGTTCTCCGTCTCGGTGTAGCCATCACGACTACTGCGGATTGTAAAGGTGTTCGTGACCGTCTGGCTTTTAGCCCCGTCATACAACCCGCATGGAATGGCTAGATGTCCTGAGGGGGTTTTCTTCGCCCTCAGGACCTTGGCGCCCTTCCCCAGCTTAAGAGTATAATCTCCGCTGGGGAAGATAACCTTCTGGAAGCCTGGCTTCAGCACGATGATTGTGTCACGTGCTTCCATGGCGCCCAGGCCCCAGATGGCTGGGAGGTTTGCACCTGAGCCCTCTGCGATGTTGGAAGCATACTCCTCGATGCGGGGGCTTGCCTCATTGGCGTATTGCACCCCGATCTTGAAGTTGCCCATTTTCCGACAGATCGCAGCACCCTCACCGACACCGTTGATGTAGAGGGTTTTGCTCAGTGTGCATATGGCCGGTCTGTGATTGTACCTGGCCATAACCTCCTGGAAGGTTCGTGCTGTATTAGCTCCGATGATGTTCACGTTGGAGCCAATGTCTAGCATGAACGATATGCAGGGCATTCCGTCTTCGTCGGGGAAGAATGTCCCTGTCCGCGCCGCCAGAGCCATCGTACCATGGTCATCAGGATGGTACGTAATCTGTGAACCGAGCATGCCTTTCAGTAGGCGTTGTTCCAGCACCCACTGGCTCATTGTTAGCTCGGTGCACCATATTTGCTCATATTGGCGGCGCTCCTCCACGGTAATTGGTTCCTGTTCGAGAACCCAATAATTCGCAGAGAGTGTGGAGGTCCACTCACCTCCTGGCGGAAGCGTATCCGTGACGTCACGTGTGTAGGTCAGCCCTTCCGTGTTGATCATGAAGGTATTGTGGAATTGGGCTGCCTCCGCGCTCTCAGCACTGGCCCGGCTTCTAGCGCTTACCGGACTCTCTACACGTGAGGTTCTGGATCCGCCTCCGCTCCTGCCACTCCGCCTAATATTGGCCTCCATT
Source organism: Prorocentrum cordatum (assembly GCA_963575745.1). Lineage (NCBI taxonomy): Eukaryota > Dinophyceae > Prorocentrales > Prorocentraceae > Prorocentrum > Prorocentrum cordatum. The sequence goes on from CAUYUJ010014923.1 coordinate 79,243, forward strand.
GCCCTCAGGAATCCCGGATTCGGAGGTCCATTTGCGGGTGACCCCGCTTTGGCGGCAGGAGCCGCTTCGGCGGGTGGCCCCGCTGTGGCGGCGGGAGTCGCTTCGGCGGGTGACCCCGCTGCTGGGGGCCCCTGTGCTCGAAGCGTAGGCAGGATCGGCATCTGGATGCCTTGCTCTGGCGCTGCGGCTCGAGCCTCTAGCGCCTCCACTGCTTCCCGCAGCCGACGCAGTTCCCGAGCATCCACCACGTATCTTTCCTGCTGGCGCGCCTGTTCCGACTCAGCGTCGCGCTGTCCAGCATACGGAAAGTGTGCTGTGATTATGCCCGGCCCACGACATACAGCGCAGGGTGCCTCGTTTGGCGCACCTGGTCGCTGATTGCGGACGTGCTGCTGTGCAACACGATCCCAGCATATATCGTGGAAGAAGTGCCCACACGCCAGTCTCCACACCGTGGTGCCCATCTCGTAGGGGTCCATACAGATTGGGCACTGTGTGAAGTTGTAGTCTGAAATGACTGGAGTAGGCACGTCAGGGCGTGTCCGAGCCTGACGCTCGAAGGTAGTTTCACCCTCCCGATATGGCGTCGGTGGTGGCAGTCTATCTGTCTGTTCAGCGGGTGGCCCCGCGCCTGCGGGTGTCCCCGCTTGGTTGTCACGCTCGATCCTTCTCTGGATCGCGCGCTGTTGGCGCAGCCTAGCGTTGTCCCGAGCCTGCTGCCTAGATGCCAGTATCGCTTGCTGCGTGTTGTGCACGTCGCGAATGTAATCTGGCATGCTGCCCAAAGCGGCTGGCACCGCGAGACCAGCTGGCTGAACTACGGTCTCGGGGTCCGTCGGCGTGGGCATGTAGGCGTAGTGCGGCATAGACTGCGCATCGACTGCTCGTGTATACTGCAAACGAAACATCTCATTGGCCAGATTTCGAGTGTATTCGTTTGCAGGTGGCCCCGCAATCATAGGAGTGTTATTCACCTGCGCGTAGTACTCCGGGTACATCGGCGCATCCATGGCCGGTGCCTCTGCTGGTCCATGATTATCCCATCCATATATTGGGTGTGATGCTATTCCTGGAATAAACACCTGTCGATATGGATTCGTGGGATCAGCATTTGGAGCGTCATCAGAAGTCCAGCTCCAGAGAGGCCGAAAGTCGCCATGGTTCGTAACATCTATGTTGCGGTTCCGCAACAGGCTGGGCACTCTATCAGCTTGTTGCTGCAAAAAGGTAGCCTGTGCTCTCAAATTGGCTGCCCGACGTTCGTAGTCTGAACCTTGCTGTCCGTCAGCGGGTGGCCCCGCGTGTGCGGATGGCTCCGCAGGCGTTCGCTCGGCGGGTGTCCCCGCAGCCACTCCTCCTTCACTACCCCTCGGAGTGCCAAAGGGAGTGGTCGCCTGGAGTGCTGCTGCGAGCGCCGGATTTCCGCGAATCGCCTGGAGTCGTTGCCACAGGCTGTTCTCACTCGTTTCAGACGGCGGAGTCCGAAACGGCGAGCCACCATCTGAGCCGCCCATAGGAGCAAACCTCGCAACTCCAGCTTGCTGTGGAGGGCGTTGTGGTTGTGGTCCTAGGACGCCTGGTGGCCCCGCAGGAGGGCGCAGGTTCCTCTGCTGTGCATCTTGGATACCTGCATGCACCGCCCACGGGTCAGCACGGTATAGCTGATCGGTCAGTCCAGAAACGTCGGCTGATGTCAAATGGCTGTTGAGAGCTTGGACCCAGGACTGCTGGTCCGGCCTCCAAGGAGATGCTACCGTCGCCACCGGTGTGACTACTTGCTGCCATGAACCGTCCGAGGTGCCTACCGCGGGTGTCCCCGCTCCTGCGGGTGGCCCCGCCTCAGGCATGACCTCGTCCTCCTGGGCATTCATCATGAGGACTGTCTGTGTGTCGTACGGTCGTGGAGCAACATCTTGCTCGGTCATGACCAAATTGAATGGACGACCGTCCGTCTTAGCCCAGCCCTTGAGGTACATGGCATGATCTTCCATTACCGCCACAGTTCTGTCACACATTTTAAGTGGCAGGTAGTCATCAGTGCGAATCCTGTCCGCGGGTTGGCCCCGCCTCCGCGTCTTGTCATAAAACAGCGGATTGGTCCAGGCTTCGCCGACCCGATACTTCGCAATGCTCACTATCTGGAGAATATGATCGGGCGGTATACGTCCATCGTGGCCCCGTGTCATGACTATGTCATTTGCTGATCTCCATAGAGAGAAGCCACTGGACAGCATCTTGTTGATGCTGCAGAATATGAGCACCTCCGAGTCAGGACGGATGCCCGATTGAATCCTCGGGTCGCCCGGGAGGTAGGGGCAGCCATGCACAAATTGGCGCCCCCCCTTCCTCTTCGGGTTGTCCTGTGCGAGGCATGACAGGCCATTAGCAAGGATGTCCTTGACATACTCCCACTGCGTCCCGTGGATGAAATATACTGGGTCGTCTGGTTCTTTCATCCATGTTGTGATCGGCTTGTACAGCGACTCGGGACAGTGGATGCCTGGACTGCTGTGGCCGTTCGTGGCTCTGATGAAGTACTGTGGCCTGCGTGCCGTTGGTCGAAACCTGGGAGGCAGCAGCATACTGTCATCAACGCACTTCATCTGGAGCCTGCCCTTCTGCATGCCGTGATGGTCAACCATCTCACAGCAGTTTAGCAGCACCCAATACACGAATGACGGGTGGGGCCTGCCTTTGATCAGCACCTCGTGCATTTCACGATAGTGCTTATACTGATCATTTTCAGTCCAGTTTGTCAGCAGATCATCAACGACAACCCAGCCGTCGTATGGATCAAAAGTGCTGACCTTTTCGAAGTATCGATTATGTTTGTCCTTGTAATATGGACTGTGGCGTAGAGCCGTTGAAAACCACATCGACACCTTGGTCATCTGCTCTTTACTCGGCAAGGTTGGATCCATGCCGTTCTGTGTCATGACCTTCAGGAGTGCTTCTTTATGCTGCGCAGCGCGTAGTGGCGGCCTGTCTCGCAGCATGTTTCCCACTTTCTGCTGTTCGCGCTCCCAGTCGTTGTGACACTTGAAATTACGACGAACCGGACAATTAATGACTTCATATCGGTCCGTGTCGTCTGGAGTGACTCGTGGGTTGATGGGCTGCCTCGGGCCTTTGTCTACAATGCCTTGCCAATACAACTTGCATTCCAAAGGAATGACCCTCAGAACAGACATTATTGGCTGCCCGCTTGCGGGTGACCCCGCTAGTGCAGCCGGCGGCGCTTTGGCGGGTGACCCCGCTAATGCAGCTGGCGCCGCTTTAACGGGTGGCCCTGCAGAACCTGCGGCTGACGAGGCAGCTCCTGCAGATGACTCCGCGCCAGGGTTCGGGCGACCTTTGTCAGCAGCTGCATCATCAGTCAGTTTCTGTTGGTCGCCAAACTCTTTGAGGACTCTGAAGCGTTCTTCCTGGAGAGAGTGCCTTCTGCGGGTGTCCCCGCTGTTACGGCTGGCGCCGCTTTAGCGGGTGGCCCCGCAGAGCCCTTGTCCTCCTTAGCCTTGGCGGCCGCTTCTGCCCGCACCGACCTCATCCCAGCTTCGGGCTTCGGCTGCGCTTTCATTCGTGCCGAACCTGGTCGTGGTGCAAGGCGTGGCTGATGCAGTGTTGGAGTCCAGTCACCTCGGAATGCTGCCTTAGGCTTGTCGCGAGCTTCGTCCTTGACATCGCCTTGGGTCGCCGGCGGCATCGGGGTCGATGGTCCAGCAAAAACCTTCTTCCTCTCTGTCACGGACGGACCGGGAGGAGCTGCCGTCTTAGGATCGTCTGTCTTGGCAGTCCCTCTGGCCTTCGCCCGCTCATGTGTGCCTTCGGGGCTCTTGGACGGTTGCCTTTTCGCAGGAGTCGGTGAAGACGAGGAGTCGGCTTTAGGTCTTGGCGGTGGTCTGCTGCTCTTGCCTGGTCGTGGACCAGGAGGGTCTCTAGGAGGGCCTTCTGGCTGGCCATGATCATGGATGACCTGCCTCATCTGGTCGATGTCGGCAGTACCCTTTATGGCCAGCTTGTACTTGCCATTCTCATGGCGGTAGAGTACCCTCGTGCAGAACCACTTCTGCGCCGAAGAGCTGTAGTACCAGCAGGCGCTTCCGTCAGGGAATGGATTCTCTGAACCGTCTTCCGCCGCCCACTCTTCATTTAGCTCAGTGCGGTCAGTGCCGGCGGCGGACCCGGCAGCAGAGGCAACGTCTATCCACTCGTCCGCAGATCCAGCGGCTGGTGCTGCTTCTGCGGGTGACCCCGCTTCCTTGCTGGATTCTGCGGGTGACCCCGCTTCCTTACTGGATTCTGCGGGTGACCCCGCTTCCTTACTGGATTCTGCGGGTGACCCCGCTTCCTTACTGGATTCTGCGGGTGACCCCGCTTCCTTATGGAATCGGCGGTTCCATTCCTTGAGGCGGTGGTCATTGGGAAGCTTTGCCCAATTTTCCTTGACGGTGTTGGCCACCTCTTCGGTCATAGGGACGCGATCGGCCTCTGTGATGCGCTTTCCTCCTCCAGGAACCTCTTTGTTCGGATCATGGACGTTACCCGCGTCGTCTCCATGAGACCAATTCCACGGGGTTTCTCCATGGTGAGGGCTCCTGGAGGGGCGGTCCATCGGACACCTGCGCATGTGGCCTTTGAAGGGCTCACACTGACATACTTGCTTTCTGTACGTTTTGCGGTCAGTGATGATCTCCTGCTTCTTCGCCCTTTTGTCCCAGGCCTCTGGCGTCTTGGTCTTGCCGCCCTTGGTACGGATTATCGCGCCAGTCTCGTCCCTTTTGGTACAGTATTCCTTAGAATACCAGTGCCGAAGAGTATCCATAGAGTAGCCGGGGTACCATCTGGATGTACCAATCCGGCACCTGCTGAGCAGATACTCCAACGGAGTGCTCAGTGCTGTATGGATAGCCCGATTCATCATGCGTAGGGCGTCTAGGAGCTGAGCGGCTCCTTCCGCGGGCTGGCCCCGCTGACGCACTACCACGTGTCACTGGCCTTTGATCGTCATGCTCTGAGTCTCGGGGAGGCGACGGTCGCCTGTCCCTCTTGGCGTACCGCATGTCCTCCGAGTCCTCTGAGCTGTCCTGGACCATGAACACGTTTTGATACGGGCTTCTGAAGTATCCGATGTCATTTAACTGCTCCATCGAGAGGTCGTTAATGTTCATTTGATCGCAACCTTGCATGAATACATCCATAGACCAAGCGGGTGGCCCCGCTGTTGTGTCTAGCATCTCTTCGGCGGGTGACCCCGCTAGAGCTTGGTGTGCTGTAAGCATCTGAGATGCTGACATGTTCGAATCCAAGTATGGACGTAGACGGGCAACTCCTGGGTGCGACAGCAGTTCGCTCATCGTCATCTGCTGCTGTGCTGGCGCACTCAAGAGTCGGATTGCTTCTGAAACCTGCTTTTGGAGCATGTCGTTATAATCTTCTTCGGATTCTTCGGAGTCGGAATACGCGGGATGGCCCCGCATTTCGTCATCGGCGTCTCCCATCTCCGAGCTAGCCCACGACGGATTTGGCAGCAACGGCATGCCAATCACTTGTGGGGCCAGCGCGGCGGTGAGTTCTTCCTCTGTTGCCGGGACAGTCTCGGCTTCGGAGACCTCGTCACCGGCGGGTGGCCCCGCTGGAAGACCGAACCAAGCATTGTACGCAATCTCATCGACCTCGTCCCAGCCGTGGAACTCGTCGAAGAGGGTCACTGCGTAGTCTTCCAGGGCCACAGTTGCTTCAGCATAGCGGGCCATCACGTAATACGTGGAGGAGCCCGCAGCGGGAGCCGCTTCTGGATTGACGTAAAACTCGTAGTCAATGTAATCTATGTCATCCATAAAAGAATTTTGAGCCAAGTGTACGGATCCCTTTCCTTTCCCCTTCGGGCATTGATCGCGCAAATGCTCTGTGCTACCGCATGTATGACACTTCATAGTATTACCAGAAGCGTCCCTAGGGTTGCCCCTCCGCCCCTTTCCCTTACCGGAGGTCCGCCTGTGACCCCGACCTTTGCCTCCGATAAGAACTTCTTCAAAAGCCATATCAGTTAAGGACGTGAGGAAAGCAGTAATACCCCTACCATGCATACGGCGTCTGCGACCCCCTTTACCACGACCCTTTCCAAATTGTTTGAAATGTCGGCGTACTGCACGTCTCACCTTTCTGACTGGTTTCTTCATAAAGCGCCTCCAACGGCGTTTTGATTTGCGATAAGCCATAAAGGCGGCTTCCGCCCTTTGCTGTTCAGAAAGGTGAGTGTCGTCCGCTGGATAGTCATTACCAGCAGAGACTATTCCATTGTGCTCATCGTCAGATGAAGTATCTGTGTCAGTGCCAGATTCAAACGGTGAGGGTGGCTGAGACCATTGAGCGGATGACTCCGCTTGGCCCCAGAGGGTTGTGCCCGAGGGCGGGCTTGCAGTGTAGGCGGCGCCTGGCGAGTAGTTCGACCAGGCGTTCGCCTCAGCTGCCTCTGCCGATGCCTGGCCGGTCTGCCCTAGAAGGGCAGTGGCCTCGTTGGGCATATCGGCTGGGTCAGCCCAGGGATTTGGCTCGCCAGGACCAGCGGGTGACCCCGCAGTCGTGGCATAGACACCTGCATGTGAGTGGTGCCCTGTGAAGATACCCGCTATGTTGCCAGGAGAGCGCTCGGCAACATGTCCGTAGTTCCTCATCCTGGTCAGCAGCCTGTCATAGTCTGCTTGTGTTCGGGGCATCTGATGATTGAAGGGCTCAAGCAGGTGTTGGGCTCGTGACGCGCCAACGCCTAACGCTCTGAAGAGAATCAGCGTTAGGATCTGAAAGTTGGGGATGACAAAGCCAACAGAGTTAGCCTCGTCACGGGCCATCTCGAATCGAGCTAATACTGAGTCGATTCGCTCGCCCCTTTCGACGCGGAAGTCGATAAGGGCCGTGCCAGAGTTGAGCTGGCGCTCATCTTCCAGATTTTCAAATTTGGTGCTCAGTAAGTACAGTATGTAGGTTACTGCATCCGTTGGCTGTCCATTGACAGTTACACCATAATTGATGATCTGGGAGGGGACCTGCATGGCGATACGACGAGCCAGACCTTGAAGGCCTCGTTGTAGTGCTGCAGCTTGTTGTGGTGGTGTCATATTGCCGCTCGTTACGTTTAACCATGCATGTACTTCGCGAACGTATTCGCGGAAAGGCGTAGTACCGGCAGGGTCCCATGTAGGGCCAGTAGTACGCGTGTCGTCCATCCCCTGCCGCATGTATCCCACAGCACATCCCATTATCACCCATAGAATGCCGAAGATAGTTATCTTGATCCAATGCATATGCATTTCGGCTTCGGTGATTGGTTTAGGCTGTGGTTTGTCAGGCTCTGGCGTGGTAGCCGTGAGGCGCCTGACCGGCACGGGATGCAGGTGGCCCCGCTGCGGGTAGCCCCGCAGGGTGACCACGTTCTCGATCGAGTTGCCGATTGGCATCTGGTGGAAGTCAGGAGTGAAGTAGCGCAGTGAAGTAGGAGAAAGCGTCTCGAGTTCGCGGGTGACCCCGCTAGCTCGATCGCGGACTGGCTCCGCTCCTCGCAGAGCCGGCGCAACATGGTATTCCACCGTGGTAGTAGTCCACCAAGTTGTGCCGTGGATTACTGGAATCAGAGCGAGAGCCAGCCACACGAGAGTGTAGCCAGCTCCGCTACCAAGTCGAAAACAAGCTGGTAAGCTTAGGTATACAGTCCGCCTTAGGCGCTTCCATATCCCAGGCTTAGGCTCATAGCGCATGAGCAAGAGAGCGAGACGAAGCATGGGATCTGGAGTAAAGAGTAGGATGGGCATCGTCAATGGAAAGGATGTTTTCCGATCTCAGATGCAAGTAGTGCGCCTCGGTGAGGCACAGTCACATATCAGGCCGGGCCCGGCTTGAGCCAGGCACGGCAGCGGTACATGCTCGATTTATACCTCGCCTTTAACCTTCTCCGTTTAAAGTTTGGGTGCCTCTTGGGCCGTCTTGGACGCAGTGGAAGCCCAAAAGGCGAACACTCCAAAAATATCAGTCTACCTGTGGGAAATCGACGATGTTTGCTCATTTGGGGCTCTATTGGGATGCCTCTTGGGGCGTCTTCGGGGCCTCTTTTGGTGTCTTTGTCGGGTCTCATGGGCCTCTTGGGGCTTCTGGGCCCCTTCTTGGAGCAAGGCGCGAATGTCCGGTTCCGCGTCCCCGTCTTGGGCGCCGCCTTGGGGCGTTCTTGGGCGGTTTGGGCGCCTCGTGGGCCGTCTTGGCCCCCTCGTGGGCCGTCTTGGGGCCCTCTTGGGGGCATCCTCGACCGGCTTGGGTGCCTCTTGGGCCGTCTTGGACGCAGTGGACGCCCAAAAGGCAAGCACGCCAAAAATATCAGTTGACCTATAAGAAATCGGCGATGTTTGCTTATTGGGGCTCTCTCGGGGTGCCTCTTGGGGCGTCTTCGGGGCCTTCGGGGGCCTTCTTGGCGTCATGGGAGTCGTCTTGAAAGGCGTCTGGAGCCATCGCTGCGGCCTCCTGGGGCCTCCCTGCAGCCTTTTAAGGGTCGCCGAAACCCCATAAGAAACACAGGGAGAACGACGCCCGGGCCCCACGTTTGTGGTCGTGGTGCTGGCCCCCGGACCCGGTCCCCCGTTATGTGTATATGTATATGTATATGTATGTGTATATATATATGTGTGTGTGTGAGACCGGAGGACAACCCCTATCAACGTCTTTTGAGGGCTATAGGGATATGGGGCTATTGGGCTGTGGGGCGACGGGGCTATAGGGCTATGGAACTATAGGGCTATAGGGCTATAGGGCCATAGGGCTATAGGTTCACAATAGGGATATAGGGCCATAGGGCTATAGGGCTGTAGGGCTACAGGGCTATAGGGCTATGGGGCTATGGGGCTATGGGGCTATGGGGCTATAGGGCCATAGGGCAATGAGTCTATAGGGCTATGGGGATATCCGCCGATCCGGCGTGTGAGTTTCAAGGAGTCTCAGCTACAGCCTCGAGGCTGAGCCTCAGCCTCTCGGGGGGTTGCCGGGGTGGCTCTGCCGGGGAAGGGGGGATGGGGGGGGGGCGAGTTTCCGGCGGATGCGGGGCGCTGCTTTTACAGAAGGCTCTAATCTCGCGGATGCGCTGGAAGGGTGGCCGCGGCCGCAAAAGTCTCTGAGGACGGTCTACGAAAGTCCCGAGACCCCGAAGGATCGCCCGAACACGCCCAAGATGGCCCCAAGACGGCCCAAGAGCCTTCCACGACGTCTGAAGAGGCCTCCAAGAGGCCTCCCACGATGGCCCCCAGAGGCAAAAATCGTTGATTCCCATTGGTTCTTTCAATGTTTTTGGGGTTGTCGCTTTTTTCGGCTTTCCGACGCTCCAAGACGGCCCAAGAGGCCCCCAAGACCGCTCGAAGACGGCCCAGGAGGCCCCCAGACAGTCCCAAGACGGCCCAAGAGGGCCCCAAGGCGGCCCAAGAGCCGCCCAAGACGGCCCAACAGGCCCCCAAGACGGCCCCAAGAGGACCCAAAAGAGGAACGAAAAGCAGAAAAAATCTAGCCTTCCAGCCCACGAGGCCCCCAGGAGGCCCCAAGAGCCTCCAAGAGGGCCTCCAAAAGCCCCCAAGAAGCCCCCACGACGCCCTGACAGGCTCCTAGGATGGCTCAAAAAACGCCCCAAGAGGGCGTCCTTGCGCCGATAGGCTAGCCTCCACCGCTCGCACCACATCGTCCAGGCCACATGTTTCGTAACACGACTCCGTGCACGACGTATCGTGAGTTTCCAAAGTGATCGGCATCCTGTATGGACTTTTCATGTCATTATTATTTCCCGTCCCCACGGTCACTGCAAGCACCCCGCCGTTGATAGAACCACTGTTGCGAGATGGCTCTATTGACCCAACTGCATTCCTACGCCCTTTCGAAGGTAACCCGAGAAGTTTGTGCGTTTGAGTGTGCGCCCATAATGTCTGCGTCTGGAGAATAACACCGAGCGACCCGGATCGGACAAACCTTACCTAATCACATTAGCCGGCAATCTTTCATACTTGCGTGCATAAAAACATTCATATGTGTATCTCCCTCTCCCTCACTCTCTTTCTCTCTCTCTCTCTCTCTCTCTCTCTCTCCCCTCTCAAAACCCCGTTCCTCTCTCTCTCTCTGTCTTTCTTTCTTTCTCTCTCTCTCTCTCTTTCTCTCTCTTTACCTGTATAAGTCTCTGTGTGTGTGTACGAGAACCACGCGCGCGATTCGCGCGAGCTTAGGTTCGTCACAATTCTGCTGCATTGTGTGGCCGTCGGTCTCTCTCGTGCTAAACTGCGTTGACACCCATGCGCGGGGGCCCTTGAGGCGCGCAATCGCAACATATCAACTCGTCTCGCTCGTCGAAAAACTTGGTCGCGGGATGAGTTGCCGGAGGCGGAACACATGCCAAGGGAGACGGGGACTAACAAACTCTGGCCAACTTGGTCGAACAAAAAAATACCTTCTGGGGACAACGTTCCAAAACGCGCTCGCAGTCCTTGTCGTCTCCGCAAACCACCATCCGGGTTTAGGCTTCCTTGTCACACAGGCTCAACACGCCACCCTCCTTCCCCCACTTCCCTCCCTCCTCCCCCTGCCCCCCCCTTCTCCCCCTCCCTTCTCCCCCCCCCTCCCTCCCCGTCCTCCCTCGCCCTCCTCCCCTCCCCCTCCTCCCCGTCCTCTCATCCTCACCCCAATCCTCCCCTCATGCGTCGCCTGCGGGCTCAGGTCAGGCTCCTTCGGCAGCGACAACCGCGTGGCTGGCACTTCCTCGGGCAGGGGAGGGGGTCGTCGTCATCGTCGCGGCCAGGGCGGCGGACACAAGCCTACTTAGTTCGCCAACGGCTCCCCCACTCCAACCTCGACCCTCCTCAACCCGCATTCCACCTCCCCCTTCCACGTCCCCTCCAGCTCCCATTCTCTGAGGTCCAGCGGCCCCAAGTGACGAACTGGAACAACACACATGGTTGTTGTTCTACCTCTTGCCAGTGGCACGAGCTGCCGAGTCACGGAGAGACTTGCAAGCAGTATGCCGAACGCGTGGGACGCACAGCGAGGCCAAATGCTCCCCGACGGGTTCCGCGGACAGGTCGCCAGACGGCATGCAGACTACAACATCAAAATCAATGCCTGACCTGTCAGCGGATAGCACTATTACGGCTTAGATCAGGCTCTGATCGTATTGCAGCTATGTTATCGAACACTCTCAATGCAGAAACCACCGATGCCGCCCAAGCCTGCGCGTATGAATTTACTCATCTGCTAGGGGGCCAAAGATCATGAGCTAATGTCTGAGATCTTGCACCGACGCAACAATACGAAACACGGAGCAGCCAGTGGCCATTGACTGTCCACGGGCTGATAAGTAAAGGAACGCCCAATGCCGCGCACAAGTATACCTTCAAGTGATCTCGCTCGTATGAACTTGGCAAGGCATGAGTGTTGCCACGATTCCAAGAAGACTGTGGACTGGTGGACTGTAGTGTTGTTCCCTGTTGTGTTAAAGTGCCAGGTGGAGAGCTTCGCAATACACGTCCAACTCAAGTGGCCAACCATCCCGACCAATCAAAGAAGCATGTCTCCGTGTTCTGAACGACTGCCTTGGGAATCTAATTTTCATCTGAACCCCGATGTGCTGCTCAGTCTTGCGAACCGCGCAGGAACGACACCAACTCTTCGCGTCATCGACACTATTAAAAGTAGTTTCCCATTGAAGGCCACCGCGGCATTCCCAAATAGTACATTGTGATTACTGTGGCAAGTCTGAAGTAAACAGAAACCACATCGGGCTGCCGCAACAACGCTGGGGATACTAAGCATGGCTGCGCGGTGCACATCCCGCTGTCCGAAACAAATAGAGCACCATGACGCACTCAGGTGCCCTGAGCGCTGCAAGCCAAGTGTGACCTTCAACACACTGCCGAACTGCGACCGGACGTACGAATAGTCTTCTGACAGGCGCGGGCCTCCCCATAGCGCGGCCAAACTCTCCGCGCTCTCAATGCCAAGGGGGGCCCTGCAGGCACAATGCGGACACCATAATCCTCTTATCCTTAACGTTGGAAGGAAATGAGAACCGCTCGGGTCCGACGGCGCACCCCCAATGTAACAGGCCGTGGGCATTGATGTACAAAGCTGGTCACCTCTGGATTCTGCGACGCGGGAGGCGTGGTTCAAGCTGAGGGGCACGTTGCCAACACAACGCGGGCACCAACTGTCAACCCGGATGTTGCGATAGCGATAGCGTGCCCTCCACCGATTACATTTTACCACGCGGCCAGAGAAACTCTTTGGTTTACGCATCCGCCAGAAAAGGTACGGACCTCCGCAGACCCGCGAGCCTTTGTGACTCCGTCGATCCAGAACTGGAGCGCAGCGGCATGCACAGATTTGAACTGCTCTCTCCACTCTCGCATCTGAGTCCGCGTGATCAATCTAACCATAACACTCCGAGCCAACATGGTCTCAATCAAAAAGGCATCTGCCCGGGTATCCTGGACCTTCTCGAACTGCCCGCATCCTTTACATGGGTCTTCTCTAGATTCGGGGGCCGACGCACAAAGGCACAGCACACCCGCGTTACCCTTGCTTGAAACACCCCTGCCGCCGACGATGGACAAAAGACGCGGCAGCGTTCAAACAACGACGCCGCAGAGGCCTTCAGCTTGGGTCGGGCGCGTCCCCCTACAGGCGGATTTTGGACGAAAAATCCGAGGACCCTGTGTCGGCGTGTGGAAAAGGCTGTTCGGTGTTTCTCTGTTCCCTCTGAGGCTGTCCTGAATCCCGGGTCAGAAACGACGCCTCTCCCAGGAAGCCCGCGACCCCCGCAGTTCCACAAAATTCCAGAAACGCGTCGAAGGAAGCCCCTTCCCTTTCACCCCTTCCCCGCCGGGGGGGGGGGGGGGCTGGGGAAGTCCCGGGTCAAATACGACGCCTCTCCGAGGAAACCCGCGAATCCCGCGGTTCCACAAAATTCCAGAAACACGTCGAAGGACGCCCCTGCCTTTTCATCCCCTCCCCGACGGGGCGGGGAAGTCCCGGGTCAGATGCGACGACAGTCCCGGCTCCCGGTCCCGCTCCTGGCCGCGGCTGGTCCCAGCCCTGGCCCCGGCTCCGGGTTCTGGTCCCCGGTCCCGGCCCCGGCCTCGATCCCCGTTTCCGGCCCCGACCGCCCCGGCCGCGGCTGGTCCCCTGCAAGACGTATCTAAAAATAATAGATGCGTTTAGATGTGATCGCGCCCTGGTGCAGGCGAGACGCCCATCGTATCTGTTTTCTGCAACGGCGACAATCTATATATGTATATGTATATGTATATGTATATGTATATGTACATGTATATGTGTATGTATATACATATATATTGTCATATATATATATATATATATTCTAGATGCTCACCTACGGCCTGCGGGGGAGCGCCACCGTATCAAAACGTATGTGTATATATGTATGTTTCAACCATATCTAAACATTTGGGGCCGTATATATTTTCTGGAAGAAAACACATCTACTCGAATCCATTTTTCAAAGGATGACAGTGCCGCGACGTATCTATTCGTATCTAATTTTATCAGAAAGAATGCTGTTGGCTGTGCTCTCCGGGGGGGCTTGTGGAGGAAGACGACGGCTGTTCAGGAAGCACGTTCGTACCTGGAGGAGTGGGAGAGGCACGAAACCTGATACATAACATTGTTTTCGAATACCCTCCTCGCTCAGGCGGGGCCTCCCTGGAGGAGTGTGAGGGGCACGAAAACTGATACATAACATGGTTTGGGAAAACCCTCCTCGCTCAGGCGGAGCATCCCTGGAGGAGTGGGAGGGGCATGAAACCTGACAAATAACATTGATTTCGAATACCCTCCTCGCTCAGGCGGGCCTCCCTGGAGGAATGGGAGGGGCACGAAACATGATACATGGTGCTCGAATGCCCTCCTTGCTCAGGCGGGGCCTCCCTGCAGTGGGAGGGGCACGACACCTGAAAACAAATATGGTGTTCGAATACCTTCCTCTCTCAGGCGGGGCCTTCCTGGAGGGGTGGGAGGGGCATGAAACCTGATGAATGACATGGTGTTCGAATATTCTCCTCGCTCAGGCGGGGCCTCCCTGGAGGAGTGCGAGGGTCACGAAATCTGATAAAATTACATGGTTTTCGAATACCCTCCTCGCTCAGGCGGGGCCTCCCTGGAGGAGTGGGAGGGGCACGAAACCTGATACATACAGTGGTTGTAGAATGCCCTCCTCGCTCAGACGGTGCCTTCCTGGAGTGGGAGGGGCACGACACCTGATCAACACGATGGTTTTCGGATACCCTCCTCGATCAGGCGGGGCCTCCCTGGGGGAGTGCGAGGGGCACGGAAACTGATACATTACATGGTTTTCGAATACCCTCCTCGCTCTGGCGGGGCCTCCCTGGAGGAGTGGGAGGGGCACGAAACCTGATACATACAGTGGCTGTAGAATGCCCTCCTCGCTCAGGCGGTGCCTCCCTGGAGGAGTGGGATGGGCACGACACCTGATCAATACTACGGTTTTCGGATACCCTCCTCGATCAAGCGGGGCCTCCCTGGGGGAGAGGGGCACGGAAACTGATACATTACATGGTTTTCGAATACCCTCCTCGCTCTGGCGGGGCCTCCCTGGAGGAGTGGGAGGGGCACGAAACCTGATACATCGCATTGGTTTCGAATACCCTCCTCGCTCAGGCGGGGCCTCCCTGGAGGAGTGGAAGGGCATGACACCTGATGAATAACATGGTTTTCGAATGCCCTTCTCGCTCAGGCGGGGCCTTCCTGGAGGGGTTGGAGGGGTACGAAACCGTTTAATGAATCTGGTATCCAGATACTGTCCTCGCTCTGGCGTGGCCTCCCTGTAGTAGTAGGCATGGTATGGTAGCTGGTATGGTAGGTATGGTATGGTATGGTAGGTATGGTATGGTAGGGTATGTATGGCATAGTATGGCATGAGATGGTAAGTATGGTATGGTATCGTAGGTTTGGTATGATATGGTATGGTAGGTATGGTATGGTAGGTGTGGTATGGTAGGTCTGGTATGGTAGGTAGGTGCGGTATTGGTCTGGTACGTAGTGGTATGGTATTGTGGGGAAGCGGGAGAAGGAGTAGGAGGAAAATGAGAAGGAGAGGGCGTCTAGGAAAATTACCCTGGCGAAGGACCCAACCATATGCAGTTGTGAATGCCGCAATTGTGAATGCCATCTTCGCCTGCGCTCCCTATGTGGCCACGGCTTCCCGCCGGAGCCCGACATGCTCAGGGACACGTTCGTGGCCGTCTTCGAGGGCGCCGACGACGACAAGGACGGCGTCCCTCTCACCGAGGAGCAGAAGCAGGAGAAGGCCTTGAGAGCCATGAGGGAGGAGGTGGCGTTGCACGTCGACAAGGCGGAGTACGACGCCCATGCGCGGTTGTTGAAGCAGCGCAACTATGGGGCCACGATCCTCGTGAGGGATGTGCCGCAATGGCCCGGGGCCGCCATGCGAACCCTGCCACTGGCGCCTTCGGTGGAGCTCCCTTGGGGCCACGGTCCTCGTGAGGGGTGTGCCGAAATGGCCCGAGGCCGCCATGCGAACCCTGCCACTGGGGCCTTCGGTGGAGCTCCCCATGGGGCCACGATCCTCGTGAGGGGTGTGCCGAAATGGCCCGAGGCCGCCACGCGAACCCTGCCACTGGCGCCTTCGGTGGAGCTCCCTATGGGGCCACGATCCTCGTGAGGGGTGTGCCGAAATGGCCCGAGGCCGCCATGCGAACCCTGCCACTGGCGCCTTCAGTGGAGCTCCCTATGGGGCCACGATCCTCGTGAGGGGTGTGCCGAAATGGCCCGAGGCCGCCATGCGAACCCTGCCACTGGGGGCCTTCGGTGGAGCTCCCTATGGGGCCACGATCCTCGAGAGGGGTGTGCCGAAATGGCCCGAGGCCGCCATGCGAACCCTGCCATTGGGGGCCTTCGGTGGAGCTCCCTATGTGGCCACGATCCTCGTGAGGGGTGTGCCGAAATGGCCCGAGGCCGCCATGCGAACCCTGCCACTGGAGCCTTCGGTGGAGCTCCCTATGGGGCCACGATCCTCGTGAGGGGTGTGCCGAAATGGCCCGAGGCCGCCATGCGAACCCTGCCACTGGCGCCTTCGGTGGAGCTCCCTATGGGGCCACGATCCTCGTGAGGGGTGTGCCGAAATGGCCCGAGGCCGCCATGCGAACCCTGCCACTGGGGCCTTCGGTGGAGCTCCCTATGGGGCCACGATCTTCGTGAGGGGTGTGCCGAAATGGCCCGAGGCCGCCATGCGAACCCTGCCAGTGGGGCCTTCGGTGGAGCTCCCTATGGGGCCACGAAGCGGTGGGTGAAACGCAGGGATGAGGGGGAGGAGGAGGAGAGGAGGAGAGGAGACGCGGGCCATCGTCTCTTCAAAACAAGGACCCAACACCACAGGATGGTTGGGAACCAGAACCCCATTCAGGATGTGGAAAAACAATATTCCCACTCAGGATGTGGCGAAAGAAGGGAAGAGAAGATGAGCACCGAGGACGGCGGATGAGGAGGATCCAAGAGTGAGGAGCGAGAATGGTCGATTGTGGCCGTGCGCAGAGGACTCGAGGGACGATCGCAATGGCGGTAATGGAGATGACGAGAAGGACCATGAGGGTGACCATCGCGGGGGGGCGCCGAGGAGGTTGACGAACATGGAGGGCGAAATTGGGAGGAGTTTGGGGGAGCAGGAGTTGGAGGAGAAGAACTGTGAGGATGAATCAGAGGCGTGAAGGGGGATATAAATTTCGATGAGGGCGCATAAGGATCTTGATGTGGTGCAGGGAAATGAGCGATTCGGACGATGAGCGCGGACGAGGAGGATGAGGGCGCGCAGCGAGAAGGCAAGAGAAGCGAGGTGGGGTTGGAGGGAGCTTCAGAAGGAGAACGTGGAGGAGGGGGAGTCAGGACGGGGATGAAGTCGATCAACGATTGAAGAAAGTTGCTCTTCTGCTTCGTCCTCGTCCTCATGATCGTGCGGCTCGCCCGCCGCCCATGATTTCCCACTTCACTTCCTCCTCTTCCTCCTCCTCCTCCTCCTCATCATTGTCGTCCTGACTGGCATGTGCATTCTCTTCCCTGTTCATGGTCATTGAGCGGCCTAGGCCTGGCAGTGAAGACGTGGCGCCGCATCTATTCGCGTTAATGTTTGGTCGACATGATTTCCAGCGATGGGCGTCATATTGAACCGTATCTAAGAATATCTAAACATATCTACTCGTAACTAAAAATGACCCGATCTAAAAGTATGAAGAAAACGTGCACCCCGCATAATACACGTATGAAACAAAAGAAATCGCATC
The DNA here is from genome assembly GCA_963575745.1 of Prorocentrum cordatum. Taxonomy (NCBI): domain Eukaryota; class Dinophyceae; order Prorocentrales; family Prorocentraceae; genus Prorocentrum; species Prorocentrum cordatum. The sequence goes on from CAUYUJ010014923.1 coordinate 96,579, forward strand.
TAAACGTATCTATTTGGGAAACATATCTATGCATATCTAATACTCCTCATGACAGCGCTGTAAAACACATATGATTCAGGGAGGAATTGTAGATACCACGCGGCCCTTCCGAATGCAGCTGCCGCTGGGGAAATGAGCAATCAAAATCAATGTTTTGATGTGTCTTCCAGGGCCCTGCCCCGGCTCCCGGTTCCAGCCCCCCGCCCCGGCCCCGATGCCCGTTTCTGGCCCCGGCCCTGGCCCCGACCGCAGCTGGTCCCGGCCCCGGCCCTGGCCGCAATCCCGGCCTCGGCCCTGGTCCCGCGGCCCTCGGCGCCGGCCCCGAGAGCGCTCACGGCCCCGGCCACGGCCCCGGCTCCGGTTGTGGCCATGGCCCGGCTCCCGATCCCGGCTTTGGGCCCGCCGTTTCTGGCATTGGCTCCGCTCCCAGCTCTCGGTCCAAGTCCCGGCCTCCTCCTCCTCCTCCTCCTCCTCCTTCACTCCCTGCTCATCCTCCTCCCCTGCTGCTGCCTCCTCCTCCTCCTCCTACTGCTCCTCCTCTCCTCCTCCTCCTGATGCCGCTCCTCCTCCTCCTCTCCTCTCTCCTCCTCCTACTCCTCCTCCTCCTCGTTTCAACTCCTTCGACGGGCGCACGCTAACGCAGCAGCACAACACCTGGCAAGTCTGGAGCCTGAGCAGATCTCCATCACAGTTCAAGCAGATCAACTCCAGCAAGGCCGCAGGCATCGAGCAACTGGGCGGTACCCTCAAGTATTTACCTCCAGCTGGCATTGCTCACTTGACGTGGTTTTTGAATGAATGCGAACGTAGGAGGCTGGCCTTGGCAGATTCAGACAGCTATTGTTGCTCTTTTGAGGAAAGGCGCTGACACTGATCGTTCAATTGGTCTTATCCCAGATTTGATACGCTTGTGGAGTTCAGCCAGACAGATTTTTCCTTCTGAATGGGTCGAGCAGATGGCTGGCAAGTGGGACAATGCGATCAGAGGCTCTTCCTGCTTGCGTGTCGGACTTCTACGAGCCTTCTCTGACGAAGCCATCAGCATGGGGCCCAAGCACACCGTCTCGGCTAGTCTTCTGTGGGACATCGACAGCTTCTACGACTCGTTAGAGTACGAGCGCCTGTTCGAGCAGGGCTTGGCCCTGGATTTTCCGCCTTTGATGTTGCTGATGGAAGGGCTGGCTCATCTCATAGTTAGAGTTTTTCGTGAAGCAGGGTGCTTTTCACCACCAGTCCAGGCCAACAAGTCCATCATTGCAGGAGCTCGTAGAGGGGTCGATTTTGGAAGATTCTATCTCTACAGTATCCTTGAAGCTGTGTACAACAAATACTCACCGTCGGTCAGCACGTCGTCTTGGGTTGATGATATCACTCAGTATGCGTATGGGTCCGTCAGGTTCCTCTCCCAGGCGCTCACCAAGGCTGGGGTTCTCTTGGGCAGGCTCTGCAACAAGGCGCACTTGAGTATCGCTAGCAAGAGCAAGATCATCGCGGGGGACCCTGAATTAGCAAAGGACATTGCGCGCAAGCTGGCACAGCACAACATTAAGATCACTGTAGCACAGAAAGCAGTCGATTTAGGCACTGACAGAGGCACGAACATGCGAGCACGGCCTAAAGCAGCAGCACGTCGCAAAGCAGCATGGAAGCAAGTAGGCCGAGCTCGGAAGCTTATTGGAGCAGGCAGAACAGGCAGAGCAGCAGCACGGCGCGTGATACATCGAGGATGTTATGCAAAAGTTCAGTATGATGCAGCTGTGTACGGTATGAGCCCTTCGGCAGTGCAGGCTTGGCGCAGAGCTATAGGAGGCACTTTCACTCTGTCGGTCCGGGGCAGGTGCCTCGACACTCTTTTACAGCTGGAGCTTGGAGATCAAGATCCAGCAATCTCGCAGGTATTTAAGATGCTCGACAGCTGGATGGCCATTCTTGCGTCAGGAGCTGAAGCACGAGCCTTTGCAGCACGAGACTGGTCGCAGCACGTGGCTAAGGCTAGAGAGAATCCTAAGCATCGATGGCGCAGAATCACAGGCCCCACTAGAGCTGTAGTAAATACCCTTCTGGACATCAACTGGGACCCCATTGGACCTTGGCATTGGGTTTCTGATCTTGGGAACGTCTATCAGGCTACTCCAGAGGTTCTTGAAGCTGGTCCACTAGATCTAGATGATATCCGCCAAGACCTAGCCGATTCAGTTCGTCGGGTTCTTTGGAAGCGAGCAGCAAAACATTATGAGAGCGCTGATGTTGCTAACGGAGTAGACCTAACTGCTGTACGACAGCAGCTACGACGGGCTAGAGATAAAGACCAGCTTAAGTGGGCAGGAGCTTTAGTCAACGTCTGCTGTGGTGGTCAGTGGGCTAGGGAGAGAATTCAAAGCATCATCAACCCGCCTGACTTTTCTGTTCTTTGTGATCGCTGTGATGGTGGACGACCAGAGTCTACCTTCCACCGAATTTGGGAATGTTCCGCGAACGACGCCTTGCCCTCGACCACCAGCATCGAGGCTTTTGTGCGCCGTGCTCGCACCCAGGTGGATTCACAGCCGTCAGTGTGGCTACGAGGCCTCACTCGAAGCCACACTGAAGGCTGTGAATCCACCTGGGTGCGAGCACGGTGCACATATGCCTCGATGCTGGTGGTCGAGGGCAAGGCGTCGTTCGCGGAACATCCATATTCGGTGGAAGGTAGACTCTGGTCGTCCACAATCACAGCGATCACAAACAACCGAAAAATCCGGCGGGTTGATGATGCTTTGAACTCTCTCTCTAGCCCACTGACCACCACAGCACACGTTGACTAAAGCTCCTGCCCACTTAAGCTGGTCTTTATCTCTAGCTCGTCGTAGCTGCTGTCGTACATCAGTTAGGTCTACTCCGTTAGCAACATCAGCGCTCTCATAATGCTTTGCTGCTCGCTTCCAACGAACCCGACGAACTGAATCGGCTAGGTCTTGGCGGATATCATCTAGATCTAGTGGACCTGCTTCAAGGACCTCTGGAGTAGCCTGATAGACGTTCCCAAGATCAGAAATCCAATGCCAAGGTCCAATGGGGTCCCAGTTGATGTCCAAAAGGGTGTTCACTACAGCTCTGGTGGGGCCTGTGATTCTGCGCCATCGATGCTTAGGAATCTCTCTAGCCTTAGCCACGTGCTGCGACCAGTCCCGTGCTGCAAACGCTCGTGCTTCAGCTCCTGACGCAAGAATGGCCATCCAGCTGTCGAGCATCTTAAAAACCTGCGAGATTGCTGGATCTTGATCTCCAAGCTCCAGCTGCAAAAGAGTGTCGAGGCACCGGCCACGGACCGACAACGTGAAAGTGCCTCCTATAGCTCTGCGCCAAGTCTGCACTGCAGAAGGGCTCATACCATACACAGCTGCATCATACTGAACTTTTGCATAGCATCCTCGATGTATCACGCGACGTGCTGCTGCCCTGCCTGTTCTGCCTGCTCCAATAAGCTTCCGAGCTCGGCCTACTTGCTTCCATGCTGCTTTGCGACGTGCTGCTGCTTTAGGTCGTGCTCGCATGTTCGTGCCTCTGTCGGTGCCTAGATCGACTGCTTTCTGTGCTACAGTGATCTTAATGTTGTGCTGTGCCAGCTTGCGCGCAATGTCCTTTGCGATGATCTTGCTCTTGCTCTTGCTTGCGATACTCAAGTGCGCCTTGTTGCAGAGCCTGCCCAAGAGAACCCCAGCCTTGGTGAGCGCCTGGGAGAGGAACCTGACGGACCCGTACGCATACTGAGTGATATCATCTACCCAAGACGACGTGCTGACCGACGGTGAGTATTTGTTGTACACAGCTTCAAGGATGCTGTAGAGATAAAATCTTCCAAAATCAACCCCTCTACGAGCTCCTGCGATGATGGACTTGTTGGCCTGGACTGGTGGCGAATAGCACCCTGCTTCCCGAAAAACTCTAACTATGAGATGAGCCAGCCCTTCCATCAGCAACAACAAAGGCGGAAAATCCAGGGCCAAGCCCTGCTCGAACAGGCGCTCGTACTCTAACGAGTCGTAGAAGCTGTCGATGTCCCACAGAAGGCTAGCCGAGACGGTGTGCTTGGGCCCCATGCTGATGGCTTCGTCAGAGAAGGCTCGTAAAAGTCCTACACGCAAGCAAGAAGAACCTCTGATCGCATTGTCCCACTTGCCAGCCATCTGCTCGACCCATTCAGAAGGAAAACCTGTCTAGCTGAACTCCACAAGCGTATCAAATCTGGGATCAGACCATTTGAACGATCAGCGTCAGCGCCTTTCCTCAACAGAGCAACAATGGCAGTCTGAATCTGCCAAGGCCAGCCTCCTCGTCGTTCGCATTCATTCAAAAACCCCGTCAAGTGAGCAATGCCAGCTGGAGGTAAATACTTGAGGGTACCGCCCAGTTGCTCGATGCCTGCGGCCTTGCTGGAGTTGATCTGCTTGACTGTGATGGCGATCTGCTCAGGCTCCAGAGCTGGCCAGGGTTGTGCTGCTGCCTTAGCGTGAGCCCGTCGAAGGAGTTGAAACGAGGAGGAGGAGGAGGAGGAGGAGGAGGAGGAGGAGGAGGAGGAGGAGCAGCAGCAGGAGGAGGAGGAGGAGGAGGAGCAGGAGGAGGAGGAGGAGGAGCAGCAGCAGGAGGAGGAGGAGGAGCAGGAGGAGGAGGAGGAGGAGGAGGAGGAGGAGGCCGGGACTTGGACCGAGAGCTGGGAGCGGAGCCAATGCCAGAAACGGCGGGCCCAAAGCCGGGATCGGGAGCCGGGCCATGGCCACAACCGGAGCCGGGGCCGTGGCCGGGGCCGTGAGCGCTCTCGGGGCCGGCGCCGAGGGCCGCGGGACCAGGGCCGAGGCCGGGATTGCGGCCAGGGCCGGGGCCGGGACCAGCTGCGGTCGGGGCCAGGGCCGGGGCCAGAAACGGGCATCGGGGCCGGGGCGGGGGGCTGGAACCGGGAGCCGGGGCAGGGCCCTGGAAGACACATCAAAACATTGATTTTGATTGCTCATTTCCCCAGCGGCAGCTGCATTCGGAAGGGCCGCGTGGTATCTACAATTCCTCCCTGAATCATATGTGTTTTACAGCGCTGTCATGAGGAGTATTAGATATGCATAGATATGTTTCCCAAATAGATACGTTTAGATGCGATTTCTTTTGTTTCATACGTGTATTATGCGGGGTGCACGTTTTCTTCATACTTTTAGATCGGGTCATTTTTAGTTACGAGTAGATATGTTTAGATATTCTTAGATACGGTTCAATATGACGCCCATCGCTGGAAATCATGTCGACCAAACATTAACGCGAATAGATGCGGCGCCACGTCTTCACTGCCAGGCCTAGGCCGCTCAATGACCATGAACAGGGAAGAGAATGCACATGCCAGTCAGGACGACAATGATGAGGAGGAGGAGGAGGAGGAAGAGGAGGAAGTGAAGTGGGAAATCATGGGCGGCGGGCGAGCCGCACGATCATGAGGACGAGGACGAAGCAGAAGAGCAACTTTCTTCAATCGTTGATCGACTTCATCCCCGTCCTGACTCCCCATCCGTTCTCTTCTGAAGCTCCCTCCAACCCCACCCTAGCTTCTCTTGCCTTATCGCTGCGCGCCCTAATCTCCTCGTCCCCCTCATCGGTCCGAATCGCTCTCTTCCCTGCACACATCAAAAGATCCCCACCCCCCCCACCACCACTTTGCGCCTCATCGAAATTATATCCCCCTCACGCCTCTGAGTCATCCTCACAGTTTCTCCTCCAACTCTGCTTCCCCCAAACTCCTCCAATTTCGTGAGCCTGTTCGTCAACTCCTCGGCGCCCCCCCGCGATGCGGTCATCACCTCATGGTCCTTCTCGTCATCTCCATTACCGCCATTGCGATCGTCCTCGAGTCCTCTGCGCACGGCCACAAGCGACCATTCTCGCCTCCTCACTCGACGATCTCCTCATCCGCCGTCCTCGGTGCTCTCCTCTAATCTTCTCTTCCCTTCTTCGCCACCTCCTGAGGGGAATATGTTCACATCCTGAATGGGGTTCTGGTTCCCAACCATCCTGTGGTGTTGGGTCCTCGTTTTGAAGAGACAGCGCCCCGCGTCCACTCCTCCCGCTGCCCCCTCCCCCCTTCCCCTCATCCCTGCGTTTCACCCACCCAGCACAGCGTTTCGCAGCCCCATAGGGAGCTCCACCGAAGGCCCCACTGGCAGGGTTCGCATGGCGGCCTCGGGCCATTTCGGCACACCCCTCACGAGGATCGTGGCCCCATAGGGAGCTCCACCGAAGGCCCAGTGGCTGCGTTCGCATGGCGGCCCCGCCCCATTCTGGCGCACCCCTCACACGGTTCGTGGCCCCATAGGGAGCTCCACCGAAGGCCCCAGTGGCCAGGGTTCGCATGGCGGCCTCGGGCCATTTCGGCACACCCCTCACGAGGATCGTGGCCCCATAGGGAGCCCCGCCGAAGGTGCCAGTGGCAGGGTTCGCATGGCGGCCTCGGGCCATGTCGGCACACCCCTCACGAGGATCGTGGCCACATAGGGAGCTCCACCGAAGGCCCCCAATGGCAGGGTTCGCATGGCGGCCTCGGGCCATTTCGGCACACCCCTCACGAGGATCGTGGCCCCATAGGGAGCTCCACCGAAGGCGCCAGTGGCAGGGTTCGCATGGCGGCCTCGGGCCATTTCGGCACACCCCTCATCAGGATCGTGGCCCCATAGGGAGCTCCACTGAAGGCGCCAGTGGCAGGGTTCGCATGGCGGCCTCGGGCCATTTCGGCACACCCCTCACGAGGATCGTGGCCCCGTAGGGAGCTCCACCGAAGGCGCCTAGTGGCAGGGTTCGCGTGGCGGCCTCGGGCCATTTCGGCACACCCCTCACGAAGATCGTGGCCCCATGGGGAGCTCCACCGAAGGCCCCACTGGCAGGGTTCGCATGGCGGCCTCGGGCCATTTCGGCACACCCCTCACGAGGACCGTGGCCCCAAAGGGAGCTCCACCGAAGGCGCCAGTGGCAGGGTTCGCATGGCGGCCCCGGGCCATTGCGGCACATCCCTCACGAGGATCGTGGCCCCATAGTTGCGCTGCTTCAACAACCGCGCATGGGCGTCGTACTCCGCCTTGTCGACGTGCAACGCCACCTCCTCCCTCATGGCTCTCAAGGCCTTCTCCTGCTTATGCTCCTCGGTGAGAGGGACGCCGTCCTTGTCGTCGTCGGCGCCCGCGAAGACGGCCACGAACGTGTCCCTGAGCATGTCGGGCTCCGGCGGGAAGCCGTGGCCACATAGGGAGCGCGGGCGAAGATGGTATTCACAACTGCGGTGTTCACAACTGCATATGGTTGGGTCTTCCGCCAGGATAATTTCCTAGACGCCTCTCCTTCTCATTTAATCCTATCCTTCTCCCCGCTTCACCACTAAATCCATACCCACTACGTACCAGACATACGCAACTACCTACCATACCCAGACTACCATACCACACCTACCATACATAACCTACCATACCATATCATACCAGACCTGCGATACCATACCATTATTACCATTCTCATGCCAACTTATGCCATACATTACTCGTACCATACCATACTACCATACCATACCACATACAGCACCATACCATGCTACTACTTTACAGGAGGCCCCGCCAGAGCGAGGACAGGTATCTGGATACCAGATTCATAAACGGTCGACCCCTCCAACCCCTATTTTCTTTTCTTTTTTTTTTATTTTCTTGTCCAGGAAGGCCCCGCACTGAGCGAGAAGGGCATTCGCAAACCATGTTTTATCAGGTGTCATCCTCCCACTCCTCCGGGGAGGCCCCGCCTGAGCGATGAGGATATTCGAACACACTGTTATTTACCAGGTTTCGTGCCCCTCCCACTCCTCCAGGGAGGCCCCGCCTAAGCGAGGAGGGTAGTCGAAAACCATGTGATGTATCATATTTCGTGCCCTCTTCCCTCAGGGAGACCCGCTTGATAGAGGAGGGTATCCGAAAACCGTAGTAGTATTGGATCAGGTGTCGTGCCAATCCACTCCTCAGGGAGGCACCGCCTGAGGAGGAGGGGCAATTCTACAGCCACTGTATGTATCAGGTTTGTTCCGTTTGCCCTCCACTCCTCCTCTCCTCCAGGGAGGCCCCGCCTAAGCGAGGAGGGTAGTCGAAAACCATGTGATGTATCATATTTCGTGCCTCTGCCGCTCCTCCATTGAGGCCCCGCCTGAGCGATGAGGGTATTCGAACACAGTGTTATGTATCAGGTTTCGTGCCCCTGCCACCCCTCCAGGGAGGCCCCGCCTGAGCGATGAGGGTATTCGAAAACCAAGTTATTTATCCGGTTTCATGCCCCTCCCACTCCTCCAGGGAGGCCCCGCCTGAGCGATGAGGGTATTCGACAACCATGACATTGATCAGGTTTCGTGCCCCTCCCACTCCTTCAGGGAGGCCCCGCCTGGGCGAGGAGGATATTCGAACACACTGTTATTTACCAGGTTTCGTGCCTCTGCCGCTCCTCCAGGGAGGCCCCGCCTGTGCGAGGAGGGTATTCGAAAACCTAGGGTTTTAAGGTGTCGTGTCGCACCACTGCAGGGGAGACCCCGCTTCTGAGAAGGAGGCATTCGGCACCATGTATCATGTTTCGGTTGCCCTCCCTTCCTCCCAGGGAGGCCCCGCCTGAGCGAGGAGGGTATCGGAATACCATACTATTTACATGGTTTCGTGCCCCTCCCACCCCTCCAGGGAGGCCCGCCTGAGCGAGGAGGGTATCGAAATACCATACTATTTACATGGTTTCGTGCCCCTCCCACCCCTCCAGGGAGGCCCCGCCTGAGCGAGGAGGGCATCCGCAAACCATACTATTTACATGGTTTCGTGCCCCTCCCACCCCTGCAGGTACGAACGTGCTTTCCTGAAAAAAGCCGTCGTCTTCCTCCACAAGCCCCCCGGCGGCACAGCCAACAGCATCTTTTGATAAAATAGATACGAATAGATACGTCGCGGCACGGTCATCCTTTGAAAAATGATTCGAGTAGATGCTGTTTCTTCGAGAAATAATACGGCCCCGAATGTTTCGATATGGTGAAACACTACATATATACACAACGTTTGATCCGGTGGCGCTCCTCCGCACGGCCGTAGTGGCATCTAGAAATATATATATATATATATATGACAATATATATGTATATACATACACATATACATGTACATATACATATACATATACATATACATATACATATATAGATTGTCGCCGTTGCAGAAAACAGATACGATGGGCGTCTCGCCTGCACCAGGGCGCGATCACATCTAAACGCATCTATTATTTTTAGATACGTCTTGCAGGGGACCAGCCGCGGCCGGGGCGGTCGGGGCCGGAAACGGGGATCGAGGCCGGGGCCGGGACCGGGGACCAGAACCCGGAGCCGGGGCCAGGGCTGGGACCAGCCGCGGCCAGGAGCGGGACCGGGAGCCGGGACTGTCGTCGCATCTGACCCGGGACTTCCCCGCCCCGTCGGGGAGGGGATGAAAAGGCAGGGGCGTCCTTCGACGTGTTTCTGGAATTTTGTGGAACCGCGGGATTCGCGGGTTTCCTCGGAGAGGCGTCGTATTTGACCCGGGACTTCCCCAGCCCCCCCCCCCCCCCGGCGGGGAAGGGGTGAAAGGGAAGGGGCTTCCTTCGACGCGTTTCTGGAATTTTGTGGAACTGCGGGGGTCGCGGGCTTCCTGGGAGAGGCGTCGTTTCTGACCCGGGATTCAGGACAGCCTCAGAGGGAACAGAGAAACACCGAACAGCCTTTTCCACACGCCGACACAGGGTCCTCGGATTTTTCGTCCAAAATCCGCCTGTAGGGGGACGCGCCCGACCCAAGCTGAAGGCCTCTGCGGCGTCGTTGTTTGAACGCTGCCGCGTCTTTTGTCCATCGTCGGCGGCAGGGGTGTTTCAAGCAAGGGTAACGCGGGTGTGCTGTGCCTTTGTGCGTCGGCCCCCGAATCTAGAGAAGACCCATGTAAAGGATGCGGGCAGTTCGAGAAGGTCCAGGATACCCGGGCAGATGCCTTTTTGATTGAGACCATGTTGGCTCGGAGTGTTATGGTTAGATTGATCACGCGGACTCAGATGCGAGAGTGGAGAGAGCAGTTCAAATCTGTGCATGCCGCTGCGCTCCAGTTCTGGATCGACGGAGTCACAAAGGCTCGCGGGTCTGCGGAGGTCCGTACCTTTTCTGGCGGATGCGTAAACCAAAGAGTTTCTCTGGCCGCGTGGTAAAATGTAATCGGTGGAGGGCACGCTATCGCTATCGCAACATCCGGGTTGACAGTTGGTGCCCGCGTTGTGTTGGCAACGTGCCCCTCAGCTTGAACCACGCCTCCCGCGTCGCAGAATCCAGAGGTGACCAGCTTTGTACATCAATGCCCACGGCCTGTTACATTGGGGGTGCGCCGTCGGACCCGAGCGGTTCTCATTTCCTTCCAACGTTAAGGATAAGAGGATTATGGTGTCCGCATTGTGCCTGCAGGGCCCCCCTTGGCATTGAGAGCGCGGAGAGTTTGGCCGCGCTATGGGGAGGCCCGCGCCTGTCAGAAGACTATTCGTACGTCCGGTCGCAGTTCGGCAGTGTGTTGAAGGTCACACTTGGCTTGCAGCGCTCAGGGCACCTGAGTGCGTCATGGTGCTCTATTTGTTTCGGACAGCGGGATGTGCACCGCGCAGCCATGCTTAGTATCCCCAGCGTTGTTGCGGCAGCCCGATGTGGTTTCTGTTTACTTCAGACTTGCCACAGTAATCACAATGTACTATTTGGGAATGCCGCGGTGGCCTTCAATGGGAAACTACTTTTAATAGTGTCGATGACGCGAAGAGTTGGTGTCGTTCCTGCGCGGTTCGCAAGACTGAGCAGCACATCGGGGTTCAGATGAAAATTAGATTCCCAAGGCAGTCGTTCAGAACACGGAGACATGCTTCTTTGATTGGTCGGGATGGTTGGCCACTTGAGTTGGACGTGTATTGCGAAGCTCTCCACCTGGCACTTTAACACAACAGGGAACAACACTACAGTCCACCAGTCCACAGTCTTCTTGGAATCGTGGCAACACTCATGCCTTGCCAAGTTCATACGAGCGAGATCACTTGAAGGTATACTTGTGCGCGGCATTGGGCGTTCCTTTACTTATCAGCCCGTGGACAGTCAATGGCCACTGGCTGCTCCGTGTTTCGTATTGTTGCGTCGGTGCAAGATCTCAGACATTAGCTCATGATCTTTGGCCCCCTAGCAGATGAGTAAATTCATACGCGCAGGCTTGGGCGGCATCGGTGGTTTCTGCATTGAGAGTGTTCGATAACATAGCTGCAATACGATCAGAGCCTGATCTAAGCCGTAATAGTGCTATCCGCTGACAGGTCAGGCATTGATTTTGATGTTGTAGTCTGCATGCCGTCTGGCGACCTGTCCGCGGAACCCGTCGGGGAGCATTTGGCCTCGCTGTGCGTCCCACGCGTTCGGCATACTGCTTGCAAGTCTCTCCGTGACTCGGCAGCTCGTGCCACTGGCAAGAGGTAGAACAACAACCATGTGTGTTGTTCCAGTTCGTCACTTGGGGCCGCTGGACCTCAGAGAATGGGAGCTGGAGGGGACGTGGAAGGGGGAGGTGGAATGCGGGTTGAGGAGGGTCGAGGTTGGAGTGGGGGAGCCGTTGGCGAACTAAGTAGGCTTGTGTCCGCCGCCCTGGCCGCGACGATGACGACGACCCCCTCCCCTGCCCGAGGAAGTGCCAGCCACGCGGTTGTCGCTGCCGAAGGAGCCTGACCTGAGCCCGCAGGCGACGCATGAGGGGAGGATTGGGGTGAGGATGAGAGGACGGGGAGGAGGGGGAGGGGAGGAGGGCGAGGGAGGACGGGGAGGGAGGGGGGGGGAGAAGGGAGGGGGAGAAGGGGGGGGCAGGGGGAGGAGGGAGGGAAGTGGGGGAAGGAGGGTGGCGTGTTGAGCCTGTGTGACAAGGAAGCCTAAACCCGGATGGTGGTTTGCGGAGACGACAAGGACTGCGAGCGCGTTTTGGAACGTTGTCCCCAGAAGGTATTTTTTTGTTCGACCAAGTTGGCCAGAGTTTGTTAGTCCCCGTCTCCCTTGGCATGTGTTCCGCCTCCGGCAACTCATCCCGCGACCAAGTTTTTCGACGAGCGAGACGAGTTGATATGTTGCGATTGCGCGCCTCAAGGGCCCCCGCGCATGGGTGTCAACGCAGTTTAGCACGAGAGAGACCGACGGCCACACAATGCAGCAGAATTGTGACGAACCTAAGCTCGCGCGAATCGCGCGCGTGGTTCTCGTACACACACACAGAGACTTATACAGGTAAAGACACCCCTGTCGGGAGGTCTCCTTGGCCACTTGAACGATCTTGGAGGCCATCGTGGCCTCTCTAATGCCCTCTTGGAACCACCTTTGGCCAAAAATGGAGCTCTGACAGACTCAAGACACACAAGGGGTCCATGTAGCCCGGAGTTCTGGGATAATATTTACACCCCTGTCGGGAGGCTCCTTGGCCACTTCAACAATCTTGGAGGCCATCGTGGCCTCTCTAAGGTCCTCTTGGAACCACCGGTTTTTGGCAAATAAAGGTGCCTTGACAGGACTCAAGACACAAAGGGGTCATGGAGCATGGAGTCTGGGATAATATTTTACACCCCTGTCTGGGAGGCGCCTTGGCCACGGCGAGGTTTCTTATTGGATGCCATCGCTGGCCTCGCTAAGGCCACTCTTGGAAACCACCTTTGGCCAAAAAAGGAGCTCTGACAGACTCCAGACACACATGGGGTCCATGTAGCCCGGAGTCCTGGGATAATATTTACACCCCTGTCGGGAGGCTCCTTGGCCACTTGGAACCGTCTTGGGGCGGTCGTGTGCGCGTCATCATCATCATCATCATCATCATCATCATAATCATCATCCTCATTACCACCATCATCATCATCGATGCACCGACGTAGCCGCTGAACGGCCGCGCGCGGACGACGAGTCGAGCCGCCTTCCACGAATTATAGACCTTAGGGAAAAAAGAAAGCTCGTGGATTTTCACGGCTGCCAGCCGAAGCTGGGATAAACCTGGCGCGTGGTTTTCCAGTCGCTGGACGTTCGGCGCGTGCACTCACATGCGCAACGAGTGTTCGAAATGTATTGTTTTTCTTTGCAATCATATTCGGTTCGTTGACATTTCTCCTTCTTGGGCCCGCCCCCTGGGGGAAACAAAAATCGTTTCCGAGACATGTATTCGACGTGTGTAAGGTTTTAATTGGCTCCGCGACATTCAACGTCCTTCGTGCTGCTGTTCCAACAAGAACAGAGGCGGACATGGGGGGAGGAGGGTGGAGGAAGAGGAAGATTTAGGTGTTCGTGCGTTTTTTTCTATGGCTGCTTGTGCACTGGCGCCGAAGTGTCCGCAGGCGTTGTGGTGCACGCAGGCATTGTGGTGCACACCTCGGCTGTGATGCACACGGCTGCTGTGGTGTACAAAGGCACCGTGGTGTACCCAGGCGCTGTGGTGCACGCAGGCGCTGTGGTGTGCACAGGCAACCGGCGCTGTGTTGTACGCGTCTGTTGCGGTGCACGCAGGCGCTGTGGCGTACACAGGCGTTGTGATGCACGCAGGCTGCTGTGGTGCACGCAGGCCCCGTGGGGAGGCGCAGATCTTGGGGGCCCGGTGCCGTAAGTCTTCGGCCATGTCGAGGTCGTCCCGGTGAGTCCTGAGTCTATCCTAGGGTATATCGGAGACATATTCGGCGAACTACGGGAGCCATCTTGGGCCCTCGTTGGGCCGTCTTTCAGGCAACCCTGGGCCATCTTGGGTGCCGGAGAGGCAGGGGCCACACAGCTCCCCGGGCGCTTCTGCGTACGCCTCTGGCCCGCTGGGTCGGCGAATTTGGAGCAGGGGATGGCGATATCAGATGGCCTTCCGCAATCGTGCACAACGGATCCATGAAATAGTCCGTGCATGTATACGGTTCCCGCCGTAACCGGGGTGACCTTGCGTCCGTGCCTCGCTGATGTCACTTGAAGGGTCGTGTCTCCTAATGTCCGCTTTCCCATGTGTGCGCCCCCGCTGGTGGACTGTATCATTTCCGCGGGGTCGGTCGTGCACCATATCGTCAATTCAATAATGACGTGTTTGACATGGATTCTTCGGTTTTGTTCGGCGTCATTCCGTAATCGTTGGGGCTCAAGCCGGTCGTGTTGCTCAGCTTCTGGTACTTCTTCGCTAGCGCACGATGGGACGGTCCAGCACGCCAGGTGAGCCTTCCGATCCTCGGCGTTCTCTCTCTGCCCCGTCGGCCGGCCTCCCCGCAGGAGCCGGCGGTGGCCTTCCTTACCCGGTCGAGCATCCGGCTCCCGGGCCGCCTCCTCACGCCCCGCCGGCCGGCCTCCTGGAAGGAGCCGGCGGACTTTAAACGGAGAAGGTTAAAGGCGAGGTATAAATCGAGCATGTACCGCTGCCGTGCCTGGCTCAAGCCGGGCCCGGCCTGATATGTGACTGTGCCTCACCGAGGCGCACTACTTGCATTTGAGATCGGAAAACATCCTTTCCATTGACGATGCCCATCTTACTCTATACTCCAGATCCCATGCTTCGTCTCGCTCTCTTGCTCATGCGATATGAGCCAAAGCCTGGGATATGGCAACGCCTAAGGCGTAACACATACCTAAGCTTACCAGCCTGTTTTCGACTTGGTAGCGGAGCTGGCTACACTCTCGTGTGGCTGGCTCTCGCTCTGATTCCTGTAATCCACGGCACAACTTGGTGGACTACTACTACGGTGGAATACCATGTTGCGCCGGCTCTGCGAGGAGCGGAGCCAGTCCGCGATCGAGCTAGAGGGGCAACCCGCGAACTCGAGACGCTCTCTCCTACCTCACTGCGCTACTTCACTCCCGACTTCCACCAGATGCCAATCGGCAACTCGATCGAGAACGTGGTCACCCTGCGGGGCTACCCGCAGCGGGGCCACCTGCATCCCGTGCCGGTCAGGCGCCTCACGGCTACCACGCCAGAGCCTGACAAACCACAGCCTAAACCAATCACCGAAGCCGAAATGCATATGCATTGGATCAAGATAACTATCTTCGGCATTCTATGGGTGATAATGGGATGTGCTGTGGGATACATGCGGCAGGGGATGGACGACACGCGTACTACTGGCCCTTCATGGGACCCTGCTGGTACTACGCCTTTCCGCGAATACGTTCGCGAAGTACATGCATGGTTAAACGTAACGAGCGGCAATATGACACCACCACAACAAGCTGCAGCACTACAACGAGGCCTTCAAGGTCTTGCTCGTCGTATCGCCATGCAGGTCCCCTCCCAGATCATCAATTATGGTGTAACTGTCAATGGACAGCCAACGGACGCAGTCACATATATACTGTATTTACTGAGCACCAAATTTGAAAATCTGGAAGATGAGCGCCAGCTCAACTCTGGCACTGCCCTTATCGACTTTCGCGTCGAAAGGGGCGAGCGAATCGACTCAGTGTTAGCTCGATTCGAGATGGCCCGTGACGAGGCTAACTCTGTTGGCTTTGTCATCCCCAACTTTCAGATCCTAACGCTGATTCTCTTCAGAGCGTTAGGCGTTGGCGCGTCACGAGCCAAACACCTGCTTGAGCCCTTCAATCATCAGATGCCCCGAACACAAGCAGACTATGACAGGCTGCTGACCAGGATGAGGAACTACGGACATGTTGCCGAGCGCTCTCCTGGCAACATTGCGGGTATCTTCACAGGGCACCACTCACATGCAGGTGTCTACGCCACGACTGCGGGGTCACCCGCTGGTCCTGGCGAGCCAAGTCCCTGGGCTGACCCAGCCGATATGCCCAACGAGGCCACTGCCCTTCTAGGGCAGACCGGCCAGGTAGGCAGAGGCAGCTCGGCAGAGGCAGCTGAGGCAACGCCTGGTCGAACTACTCGCCAGGCGCCGCCTACACTGCAAGCCCGCCCTCGGGCACAACCCTCTGGGGCCAAGCGGAGTCATCCGCTCAATGGTCTCAGCCACCCTCACCGTTTGAATCTGGCACTGACACAGATACTTCATCTGACGATGAGCACAATGGAATAGTCTCTGCTGGTAATGACTATCCAGCGGACGACACTCACCTTTCTGAACAGCAAAGGGCGGAAGCCGCCTTTATGGCTTATCGCAAATCAAAACGCCGTTGGAGGCGCTTTATGAAGAAACCAGTCAGAAAGGTGAGACGTGCAGTACGCCGACATTTCAAACAATTTGGAAAGGGTCGTGGTAAAGGGGGTCGCAGACGCCGTATGCATGGTAGGGGTATTACTGCTTTCCTCACGTCCTTAACTGATATAGTCTTTGAGGAAGTTCTTATCGGAGGCAAAGGTCGGGGTCACAGGCGGACCTCCGGTAAGGGAAAAGGGCGGAGGGGCAACCCTAGGGACGCTTCTGGCAATACTATGAAGTGTCATACATGCGGCAGCACAGAGCACTTGCGCGATCAATGCCCGAAAGGGAAAGGAAAGGGATCCGTACATTTGGCTCAAAATTCTTTTATGGATGACATAGACTACATTGACTACGAGTTTTACGTCAATCCAGAAGCGGCTCCCGCCGCGGGCTCCTCCACGTATTACGTGATGGCCCGCTACGCTGAAGCAACCGTAGCCCTGGAAGACTACGCAGTGACCCTCTTCGACGAGTTCCACGGCTGGGACGAGGTCGATGAGATTGCGTACAATGCTTGGTTCGGTCTTCCAGCGGGGCCACCCGCCGGTGACGAGGTCTCCGAAGCCGAGACTGTCCCGGCAACAGAGGAAGAACTCACCGCCGCGCTGGCCCCACAAGTGATAGGCATGCCGTTGCTGCCAAATCCGTCGTGGGCTGGCTCGGAGATGGGAGACGCCGATGACGAAATGCGGGGCCATCCCGCGTATTCCGACTCCGAAGAATCCGAAGAAGATTATAACGACATGCTCCAAGAGCAGGTTTCAGAAGCAATCCGACTCTTGAGTGCGCCAGCACAGCAGCAGATGACGATGAACGAACTGCTGTCGCACCCAGGAGTTGCCCGTCTACGTCCATACTTGGATTCGAACATGTCAGCATCTCAGATGCTTACAGCACTCCAAGCTCTAGCGGGGTCACCCGCCGAAGAGATGCTAGACACAACAGCGGGGCCACCCGCTTGGTCTATGGATGTATTCATGCAAGGTTGCGATCAAATGAACATTAACGACCTCTCGATGGAGCAGTTAAATGACATCGGATACTTCAGAAGCCCGTATCAAAACGTGTTCATGGTCCAGGACAGCTCAGAGGACTCGGAGGACATGCGGTACGCCAAGAGGGACAGGCGACCGTCGCCTCCCCGAGACTCAGAGCATGACGATCAAAGGCCAGTGACACGTGGTAGTGCGTCAGCGGGGCCAGCCCGCGGAAGGAGCCGCTCAGCTCCTAGACGCCCTACGCATGATGAATCGGGCTATCCATACAGCACTGAGCACTCCGTAGGAGTATCTGCTCAGCAGGTGCCGGATTGGTACATCAGATGGTACCCCGGCTACTCTATGGATACTCTTCGGCACTGGTATTCTAAGGAATACTGTACCAAAAGGGACGAGACTGGCGCGATAATCCGTACCAAGGGCGGCAAGACCAAGACGCCAGAGGCCTGGGACAAAAGGGCGAAGAAGCAGGAGATCATCACTGACCGCAAAACGTACAGAAAGCAAGTATGTCAGTGTGAGCCCTTCAAAGGCCACATGCGCAGGTGTCCGATGGACCGCCCCTCCAGGAGCCCTCACCATGGAGAAACCCCGTGGAATTGGTCTCATGGAGACGACGCGGGTAACGTCCATGATCCGAACAAAGAGGTTCCTGGAGGAGGAAAGCGCATCACAGAGGCCGATCGCGTCCCTATGACCGAAGAGGTGGCCAACACCGTCAAGGAAAATTGGGCAAAGCTTCCCAATGACCACCGCCTCAAGGAATGGAACCGCCGATTCCATAAGGAAGCGGGGTCACCCGCAGAATCCAGTAAGGAAGCGGGGTCACCCGCAGAATCCAGTAAGGAAGCGGGGTCACCCGCAGAATCCAGCAAGGAAGCGGGGTCACCCGCAGAAGCAGCACCAGCCGCTGGATCTGCGGACGAGTGGATAGACGTTGCCTCTGCTGCCGGGTCCGCCGCCGGCACTGACCGCACCGAGCTAAATGAAGAGTGGGCGGCGGAAGACGGTTCAGAGAATCCATTCCCTGACGGAAGCGCCTGCTGGTACTACAGCTCTTCGGCGCAGAAGTGGTTCTGCACGAGGGTACTCTACCGCCATGAGAATGGCAAGTACAAGCTGGCCATAAAGGGTACTGCCGACATCGACCAGATGAGGCAGGTCATCCATGATCATGGCCAGCCAGAAGGCCCTCCTAGAGACCCTCCTGGTCCACGACCAGGCAAGAGCAGCAGACCACCGCCGAGACCTAAAGCCGACTCCTCGTCCTCACCGACTCCTGCGAAAAGGCAACCGTCCAAGAGCCCCGAAGGCACCCATGAGCGGGCGAAGGCCAGAGGGACTGCCAAGACGGACGATCCTAAGCCGGCAGCTCCTCCCGGTCCGTCCGTGACAGAGAGGAAGAAGGCTTTTGCTGGACCATCGACCCCGATGCCGCCGGCGACCCAAGGCGATGTCAAGGACGAAGCTCGCGACAAGCCTAAGGCAGCGTTCCGAGGTGACTGGACTCCAACACTGCATCAGCCACGCCTTGCACCACGACCAGGTTCGGCACGAATGAAAGCGCAGCCGAAGCCCGAAGCTGGGATGAGGTCGGTGCGGGCAGAAGCGGCCGCCAAGGCTAAGGAGGACAAGGGCTCTGCGGGGCCACCCGCTAAAGCGGCGCCAGCCGTAACAGCGGGGACACCCGCAGAAGGCACTCTCTCCAGAGAAGAACGCTTCAGAGTCCTCAAAGAGTTTGGCGACCAACAGAAACTGACTGATGATGCAGCTGCTGACAAAGGTCGCCAGAACCCTGGCGCGGAGTCATCTGCAGGAGCTGCCCCGTCAGCCGCAGGTTCTGCAGGGCCACCCGTTAAAGCGGCGCCAGCTGCATTAGCGGGGTCACCCGCCAAAGCGCCGCCGGCTGCACTAGCGGGGTCACCCGCAAGCGGGCAGCCAATAATGTCTGTTCTGAGGGTCATTCCTTTGGAATGCAAGTTGTATTGGCAAGGCATTGTAGACAAAGGCCCGAGGCAGCCCATCAACCCACGAGTCACTCCAGACGACACGGACCGATATGAAGTCATTAATTGTCCGGTTCGTCGTAATTTCAAGTGCCACAACGACTGGGAGCGCGAACAGCAGAAAGTGGGAAACATGCTGCGAGACAGGCCGCCACTACGCGCTGCGCAGCATAAAGAAGCACTCCTGAAGGTCATGACACAGAACGGCATGGATCCAACCTTGCCGAGTAAAGAGCAGATGACCAAGGTGTCGATGTGGTTTTCAACGGCTCTACGCCACAGTCCATATTACAAGGACAAACATAATCGATACTTCGAAAAGGTCAGCACTTTTGATCCATACGACGGCTGGGTTGTCGTTGATGATCTGCTGACAAACTGGACTGAAAATGATCAGTATAAGCACTATCGTGAAATGCACGAGGTGCTGATCAAAGGCAGGCCCCACACGTCATTCGTGTATTGGGTGCTGCTAAACTGCTGTGAGATGGTTGACCATCACGGCATGCAGAAGGGCAGGCTCCAGATGAAGTGCGTTGATGACAGTATGCTGCTGCCTCCCAGGTTTCGACCAACGGCACGCAGGCCACAGTACTTCATCAGAGCCACGAACGGCCACAGCAGTCCAGGCATCCACTGTCCCGAGTCGCTCTACAAGCCGATCACAACATGGATGAAAGAACCAGACGACCCAGTATATTTCATCCACGGGACGCAGTGGGAGTATGTCAAGGACATCCTTGCTAATGGCCTGTCATGCCTCGCACAGGACAACCCGAAGAGGAAGGGGGGGCGCCAATTTGTGCATGGCTGCCCCTACCTCCCGGGCGACCCGAGGATACAATCGGGCATCCGTCCTGACTCGGAGGTGCTCATATTCTGCAGCATCAACAAGATGCTGTCCAGTGGCTTCTCTCTATGGAGATCAGCAAATGACATAGTCATGACACGGGGCCACGATGGACGTATACCGCCCGATCATATTCTCCAGATAGTGAGCATTGCGAAGTATCGGGTCGGCGAAGCCTGGACCAATCCGCTGTTTTATGACAAGACGCGGAGGCGGGGCCAACCCGCGGACAGGATTCGCACTGATGACTACCTGCCACTTAAAATGTGTGACAGAACTGTGGCGGTAATGGAAGATCATGCCATGTACCTCAAGGGCTGGGCTAAGACGGACGGTCGTCCATTCAATTTGGTCATGACCGAGCAAGATGTTGCTCCACGACCGTACGACACACAGACAGTCCTCATGATGAATGCCCAGGAGGACGAGGTCATGCCTGAGGCGGGGCCACCCGCAGGAGCGGGGACACCCGCGGTAGGCACCTCGGACGGTTCATGGCAGCAAGTAGTCACACCGGTGGCGACGGTAGCATCTCCTTGGAGGCCGGACCAGCAGTCCTGGGTCCAAGCTCTCAACAGCCATTTGACATCAGCCGACGTTTCTGGACTGACCGATCAGCTATACCGTGCTGACCCGTGGGCGGTGCATGCAGGTATCCAAGATGCACAGCAGAGGAACCTGCGCCCTCCTGCGGGGCCACCAGGCGTCCTAGGACCACAACCACAACGCCCTCCACAGCAAGCTGGAGTTGCGAGGTTTGCTCCTATGGGCGGCTCAGATGGTGGCTCGCCGTTTCGGACTCCGCCGTCTGAAACGAGCGAGAACAGCCTGTGGCAACGACTCCAGGCGATTCGCGGAAATCCGGCGCTCGCAGCAGCACTCCAGGCGACCACTCCCTTTGGCACTCCGAGGGGTAGTGAAGGAGGAGTGGCTGCGGGGACACCCGCCGAGCGAACGCCTGCGGAGTCATCCGCACACGCGGGGCCACCCGCTGACGGACAGCAAGGCTCAGACTACGAACGTCGGGCAGCCAATTTGAGAGCACAGGCTACCTTCTTGCAGCAACAAGCTGATAGAGTGCCCAGCCTGTTGCGGAACCGCAACATAGATGTTACGAATCATGGCGACTTTCGGCCTCTCTGGAGCTGGACTTCTGATGACGCTCCAAATGCTGATCCCACGAATCCATATCGACAGGTGTTTATTCCAGGAATAGCATCACACCCAATATATGGATGGGATAATCATGGACCAGCAGAGGCACAGGCCATGGATGCGCCGATGTACCCGGAGTACTACGCGCAGGTGAATAACACTCCTATGATTGCGGGGCCACCTGCGAACGAATACACTCGGAATCTGGCCAATGAGATGTTTCGTTTGCAGTATACACGAGCAGTCGATGCGCAGTCTATGCCGCACTACGCCTACATGCCCACGCCGACGGACCCCGAGACCGTAGTTCAGCCAGCTGGTCTCGCGGTGCCAGCCGCTCTGGGCAGTATGCCAGACTATATTCGCGACGTGCACAACACGCAGCAAGCGATACTGGCATCTAGGCAGCAGGCTCGGGACAACGCTAGGCTGCGCCAACAGCGCGCGATCCAGAGAAGGATCGAGCGTGACAACCAAGCGGGGACACCCGCAGGCGCGGGGCCACCCGCTGAACAGACAGATAGACTGCCACCACCGACGCCATATCGGGAGGGCGAAACTACCTTCGAGCGTCAGGCTCGGACTCGCCCCGACGTGCCTACTCCAGTCATTTCAGACTACAACTTCACACAGTGCCCAATCTGTATGGACCCCTACGAGATGGGCACCACGGTGTGGAGACTGGCGTGCGGGCACTTCTTCCACGATATATGCTGGGATCGTGTTGCACAGCAGCACGTCCGCAATCAGCGGCCAGGTGCGCCAAACGAGGCACCCTGCGCTGTATGTCGTGGGCCGGGCATAATCACAGCACATTTTCCGCATGCTGGACAGCGCGACGCTGAGTCGGAACAGGCGCGCCAGCAGGAAAGATACGTGGTGGATGCTCGGGAACTGCGTCGGCTGCGGGAAGCAGTGGAGGCGCTAGAGGCTCGAGCCGCAGCGCCAGAGCAAGGCATCCAGATGCCGATCCTGTCTACGCTTCGAGCACAGGGGCCCCCAGCAGCGGGGCCACCCGCCGAAGCGACTCCTGCCGCCAAAGCGGGGTCACCCGCAAATGGACCTCCGAATCCGGGATTTCTGAGGGCAATGGAGGCCAATATTAGGCGGAGTGGCAGGAGCGGAGGCGGATCCAGAACCTCACGTGTAGAGAGCCCGGTAAGCGCTAGAAGCCGGGCCAGTGCTGAAAGCGCGGAGGCAGCCCAATTCCACAATACCTTCATGATCAACACGGAAGGGCTGACCTACACACGTGACGTCACGGATACGCTTCCGCCAGGAGGTGAGTGGACCTCCACACTCTCTGCGAATTATTGGGTTCTTGAACAGGAACCAATTACCGTGGAGGAGCGCCGCCAATATGAGCAAATATGGTGCACCGAGCTAACAATGAGCCAGTGGGTGCTGGAACAACGCCTACTGAAAGGCACGCTCGGTTCACAGATTACGTACCATACTGATGACCATGGTACGATGGCTCTGGCGGCGCGGACAGGGACATTCTTCCCCGACGAAGACGGAATGCCCTGCATATCGTTCATGCTAGACATTGGCTCCAACGTGAACATCATCGGAGCTAATACAGCACGAACCTTCCAGGAGGTTATGGCCAGGTACAATCACAGACCGGCCATATGCACACTGAGCAAAACCCTCTACATCAACGGTGTCGGTGAGGGTGCTGCGATCTGTCGGAAAATGGGCAACTTCAAGATCGGGGTGCAATATGCCAATGAGGCAAGCCCCCGCATCGAGGAGTATGCTTCCAACATCGCAGAGGGCTCAGGTGCAAACCTCCCAGCCATCTGGGGCCTGGGCGCCATGGAAGCACGTGACACAATCATCGTGCTGAAGCCAGGCTTCCAGAAGGTTATCTTCCCCAGCGGAGATTATACTCTTAAGCTGGGGAAGGGCGCCAAGGTCCTGAGGGCGAAGAAAACCCCCTCAGGACATCTAGCCATTCCATGCGGGTTGTATGACGGGGCTAAAAGCCAGACGGTCACGAACACCTTTACAATCCGCAGTAGTCGTGATGGCTACACCGAGACGGAGAACGACGAGGACTCCGTCAATGCGGGGTCACCCGCCGGGATTAGTGCGGGGCCGCCCGCCGAGACCACAGCGGGGCAACCCGCAATGGGACAGTCCCTGACCGTTACGACTGATGCATACATTGTCGAGCCGTATCTCGACAAGCAGCTCCTGGAAGACACGACCCGTGCGATCGTGGACAGGACGCTGAACAGCTGGTGGGAAGGCCAACAGTGTCCTGAAGGGACCTGGCCACACATGAAGGATGCCCTGAAGTCTAAGATATTCTGGGCAGTCCAGGAGGCGGTGAATAAGTGGACGCCTGAGAACCAAGCGGGGTCACCCGCGACACCGCCACCACCACCAAGCTGCACGGGCGGAGGTTCGTCGGACTCTGCGGGGCCAACCCGCGTGGAGACTGTGAGCGTAGCCGCACCAGTGACTCCTGCGGAGCCATCCGCTAACAGCATGCCCCTCTGACGGGGGCAGGCGGGCGCGCCGGCGGCGCTCGCTTGCGAAGAGAAGCCGAATACCGGCCTCCTCGCGACATACGTTGGCCGCGCTGAGGCCCGAGAAGAAAAATATCATTCAAAATGCCTCGTCATCGAAGATATTCGCACAGCTTGCGCTGAACTCCGAACCCGTGGATATATATGCGACCGGATTACCCATAATGAGGTAATGACTTCAACTGGAACACAGTATTTGGGAAATTTGTTGGCAGGAGACTACAATATGTTGTGGGTGGCCACACCCTCTGATTGGTACGTTCGTACTCCAGGAAAGAGGGCGGGACCACATTATCAACGTATACAAAATCTCCTGATCAAAGCGCGTGCTCTGAGAATGCAGATAGTTATCCTGGGGCCACCCGGGTATTTCTGGAAACAGGGTCCGATCAAAGATGTTATCGAAGATTTGAAGCTAAGCGTTATACGAATCAGACTCTGTCATTTCGGTATTAAGTTTGACCGATCCAGTAAACATCCCAGTGGTTCTTATATACAAGTTGCTACATCTTGTCCTCATATACCGATAAACTTATGGAAATGTACTTGTGGATCACACAGGAGCATGATTTGGATTGGTATGGCCAAGATCAGCAACGTGCCGAGTTTCGGTATAAAACTTTGGCTATTATTATTGCACGCTTCCTTGATCAACTCGATAAAGCCAACATGATCAGGAATGAGCGGAGTGCGGTACACCTCAGTGTGTGTACACGCGTTGACAAAAAGGTCAGACACTACGTTCAATGTCCACAGAAGGGCCCTCAATGGGACCATGTGGTTCGTAGGGTCACGACCGACCTGGACACGAACAAGATCGTTCAAGACATTAGAATCCAGGATCAGCCAACTGGGTACAATTATGTAGCTCCATTACCTGATGGGGTTACAAACATCAGTACTCGGCTTTACTGGGAGCCTCCGGCTCCAGTTCTTCATGGCAATGGTCAGTCGCGAAGGCCACGCCCAAAGCGTGTGACGATCGTCGATGACGATCGATCTCCCCCCCCTTCGATTGAGCGTTGCCAAACGCGACCCACCAACAACCTTCCTGAAATTCCGCCATTCCCTGATTTTACAGCGGATTCCTCCGCAGCGGATCTCTCCGCGGAAACTGCGTTGCCCACTGATGCCAGGATAAAACAGAAAGAAAAGCAGAAAGCTGACAAAGAAGCCGGCATCAAACCGAAGAAAGTCCCGAAGAAAGTGGAAGACGGTAACGACGACTGTGGAGAGGACCTCAAAGGGCTTGACTGCTCCACATATTTCAACGACGTTCCTCTTGACGACTCGGACTCGGACAGCGAATCAGAGGACATCTTCATGATGTTACCGGCGGGGCAACCCGCTGACTCACATGCCGATGTCTTCTCGATAGTCCAGTCGTTATGCTACGGCAGAAACAATCAAGTGGACATGCTTGAATTATGTGGGGGCAAGGGTGGTATATCCATATTAGCCTTCAAGAGGGGACTCTCGTCAGGCGGGAACCTTGACAAGATATCTATGGTTGACCTTGGAAACTCGGAAGTACAAAGAGCAGTCCTCCACTACCTCAAGACTTGCTTTGTCAAGATCACGATTCTGCAGCCAAGTTGCAGAACTACTGGACTCCCTTCCTACTTCAACGCGCAGGTCAATCATGATACGTGGCTTAAACACCACAAAGAGGACCTGCCTCACATCACGTTCTGTGGAACAGTTGCTCTATTACAAGACGACCTAAGACGTTTCTTTCTCAGGGAACAACCAATGGGCACGTGGGTGGATGAGATCCAGCCATGGAAAGAACTGGCACAACGCAAGGTCACTTGCCAAACAATCATTGATCAGTGCACGACTGGTCTCAAAGATTCATTTGGACAATACATCCGCAAGCCAACACAGATAATGGCAAATAAAGAAGAGTTGTTGGCACCTTTCAAAGGCAAGCGTTGTCCAGGAAATCATGTGCACGCCAATGCTTGTAACAAAGAGCTAGCAAGGGCGGCACAGTATACCTACAGAATGCAGTCATTGATCGTTGATGCGGTGCAAATCGCCAAAGACCTGTTTGCTTACGGTCGCGATCCATTCGCGAATCGTGAACGCAGCTATGCGTTCGTAACAAACAGTGCTGGCTACGACTTGGACGACCCAACAATCCGGAGACACCCAAACGGAGAAATCTGTCGACCACCACCTGGCGGTCTTGGGTGCCCTGGCTGTGTGGACAACAACTACAAGCAATCACCAAAGCACAGTAGGGATCCGAAGATGTGTCGGTGGTATGATGTTGAACCGTATTACTGGGACTGTCCAAGTTGTAAGAAGGAATATCAGAAGAGCAATCCTCACCACACCAAGATATCTGGCCAATGCAGATTCGCCGAAAAATGGAAGCTGCCAGATAACTTTGGCCAGCCGCGCCCGGCGGGACAAGCCGCCCCTGCGGCGCCAGCCGCGGAAGCGGCTCCGGCCGCAGAAGCGGCGCCAGCCGCAAAAGCGGCGCCGGCCGCGAGAGCGCGCATACGCGCGCCTAGGCCGCCACGGCCTGGTGAGGGCGACCCAACCGCAGGCGCCAGCAGCCATGACATCACCAGAGCTGACGGGGCTACTGGTGGCAACAGTGGTGCTGGCAGTTCTGACGATCACCGTAGACTGCCACAAGTTGCAGCAAGGCGCGGACGCATGGAGGGAGGAGATCCTCCACCACCGCCGCAGCCTCAAGCAGAGCCGAGGCCAAGGCCAAGGCTCCCTGATTGGACTCGCTTCGACGTTCAGCTCAGCCTCCAAAACCTGCGCAGCTTCGACCCAGCTGTAGTGCAGCGAGAACTCCGCAAACTCCACCTGAGATGGTTTCATGCCAAGGAGCCAAAAATGCGGATGATTCTAACCAAGGTTGGTCTGGGTGAATCCCGTTTGAGTCTGATCAAAGGCATTTGTGACTCGTGTAGGGAATGTCGAGCCTGGGACAAACCAGGCAACACGGTGATGCCTTCTGTGTCACTGCCAGGACGTTTCAACGAGGAAGTCGAATGTGATCTCTTCTTTTATAAACAGGAACATATTGTTTTTCACATCATCGACCGTTGTATTCGCTGGGCAGCTGGCACAGAGATTCCTGATAAAGCTATGCATACTGTTCTCGATGCCTATCATACGACTTGGATGCAGCATGGCCCTGCCAAAATCTTATACTCCGATGGGGAAGGAGCACTGAATAATGATACGGCAAAGGCCATCCTTAAGGCTAAGGGAACAGAGCTTCGTATTCGAGCGCGTGGCCAACGCGCTACAACTATCGAAGCTAGGAACGGCATCCTGCGACACCTCCTACACGTGATGGGAGAAGAATTGAATAGATTAAATATCCCTCTCAATTTCACTCGTCTCTTACATGAAGCCTTGTTTGCCAGCAACGCATTTACCTTCTATAATGAAGTGTCTCCGTACAATGCGCTGTATGGTAGACAGCCAGCTATGCTTCCTGATTTCCCTGTCTTGGATCATGATCAGCCCACTGAATCATCAGATCACTCAAGGGAAGAAACAATCAGGAGGGTTAGTCTGGAGGCAATCACGCAGGCCACTGCGGTTGCCAAGACGAACAGGGCTCTCCGTACAAAGACTACTGCTACGGGTGAATTTCACTATAAAGAGGGAGATCTCGTGGACTATCATCGCCCGACCACCACGAAAGACGACTGGGGTGGATGGAGTGGTCCATACCCGGTCATCCGCAACGAACCTGACCGAGGCCAGGTCATCGTGAAGGTCGGCAATCGCGAAGTACGAGTACAGTATCCTGACACACGACACACACTGTACATCGAAGCACTTATGGTCCGCGAGATAGGATCGGACAATACGGCCCTTCGGACAGTATTGGCCTTTATTGCCGGTCTGCCAGCGGGGAAACCCGCCATGACTTTCGGATATCTACCAACGAAACAGGGTCGGCTGCAGATGACTGCTGCGAGCCGACTTTCACCTAAGGTGCACTTGGCTCTTCAGTACCTCATACGCAACTACTTTCGTATTGAAAACGTTGTTGCTGTACGACTCGCCAAGAGCCTGACGAAGCTGCCTGCCGCACCCTATGCAGACAGCTGTACACTAGTGCACTATGATAACGATGTGACCCCTGGGTTTCATTACTATGAAGCTGATGGCACTGCCTTGAACATCTATGACATCACAGGATCCACACACTCACGCATCATCCAGTGTCTTAAATCCAGGAAGCCTTCTGCTGGGTTTGACCAAGACCTCACTAAGTTTGAGGAACTCGCTGACGGTCCACCACCGAGCGAATCACCTCCAGCAGCTGCTCCTGAGGAGCCTCCTACGGACAACGATGGTCGACTCCCGACCATCATAGAGGAGACAGAAGAAGATCTGGATGCTTTTGTCTTGAAGTCGTGGTATGCTGAACTGATGGATGACAGAACACTCCTTGAAGCTGACACAGAGGAAGTCATGCATACAGTTCCTACATACATGACAGACACACAGTGTGTGTTAGTCTCTACGACCTGTGAAGATGTGCAAGGCCACTTGCCGGAGCGGGGTCACCCGCCAGGATACGACATGGACACTTCTTACTACGTTCCTTTATGCTCCACGGAACCGGATAGCAAATATGATCTGGACTCCGATGAGCACGGGAAGTATATCGAGCTCTGCTTCACTGCAGACATGTCCAAAGTCGTCCTGTCCGAGCAGCAACACCGACTGTTGGATGACAGCAGCGTCACAACTATGCGAGTATACGTTAGCGCTGCCTCCAAACGTGCCGTGGTCGTCAAGGAAGACGATCTACTCACGAAGGCCGACATCCAAGCAAATCCGGTCAAAGTTTCCAAAGCCCTCTACACAGAATTGAAGACTTGGCTTGACAACAAATGCTTCCAGATGACTGACTTAAGCAAGGCGTCTAACATCATGACGTCACGCTACGTATACAAATGGAAGTTTGTCAAGAACGAAAAGGGCGAAATGGAAAGGACGATCCGGTTACGCTTGGTACTCCGTGGCTTCATGGACCTCGAAGCCTTTGATGTCGAAACCTTCTCTGGCACGGCAAGGAGGTCAAGCCAGAGACTGCTCGCAAGTTCTGCTGCATGCAACAAAGCTTGGATTATCGCTTCCCTGGACATCAACATGGCTTTCTTGAAGGGACTGACCTATGGCGAGCTCGCCGCGGCAACGGGCGAGAAAGAACGTGTGGTGTGTTTCACACTACCACCTGGGTCAGCAGCTGTCCTTCGCACACTGCCAGGCTTTGAGTCATATGACGAATCAAAGCATTGTCTCCGGTGTCTGAAACCGGGGACGGGCACGAAGGATGCTCCCAGGGCATTCTCGCTGAAACTCAGGTCCATCACTAGGAGCTTTGGGCTACAACCTACTTCATACGACGAAGAGTTCGAGATGAGCCCAAACCTCTTGACAGCCAAGCACGTTGATGACATCAATATGACTGGGAAGGAAGAGGCTATTGACAAGTATGTCAAGTGTGTTGAAGATACGTTTGGGAAGTGCAAACTGAACAAGCACACATACACGAACTGTGCTGTTCGGTACAACAAGACCGATGATGGGAGCGTCACTCTCGACCAGGACGAATACATCAAACAGCTTCGTCCTATCACACATCCAGAACTCACAGGAGCTGATCCTGAAAGCAAGGCGACGAAGACAATTTCTGATATGTTCGTCAGTCTTCGTGGCGCTCTAGCCTATGCGTTGATCACGCAGGTATGGCTAATGGTCTATGTTGTCTCACTACAACGTATCCAAGAACCGACAAACATCCAGGTACGACGACTAAACGCGGTTACCAGAAAATTGCAGGCAGGTCCGAAGAAGATCGTGTATCATGCTATGACTCCAACAGGAGAAGTCGACCTGCATAGCGATTCTGGCTATCGTCGTCTCAACGGAGATGAAGACGACGAAGTCAAAGGCTACGGTATCCGCGGGGCTAACCTGCTGAGGCGTGGCCACACGCAAGCGGGGAAACCCGTCGTGCACCTGGTGGACGCATACTGCAAGTCTCATCGACTGCAAGTGCGTTCGAGCTACTCTGCGGAAACACTGGCAGCAGCCCACAACTTGGAAGACTGCTACCCGACCATTGTAACGCTCCACGAGCTACACTCGGGACCATTGACCCCCACACAGTTGAAGAACATATTGGAAATGGGTGGTCTATGTATCAAAGTCACTCTGACTATTGATGCCGAGTCTGTCTTCAAATCTTTGTCTAGCAAGGATCTGAAGAAGCCCACAGAGTGTACTCTGCTTGGGCACATCAGCTGGATTCGCCAGATGATGGAACGTGGAATCGTGGAAAGCGTCCAATGGTGTGACACGCGGGATATGACTGCCGATGGTCATACCAAAGGTAGCATTGACCGCGCGTTGCTCCTACAAGTAATGGCCGGCCAGCAATCCTTCAAGCACGAGCTGAAGAAACATGCGCCGTATAGGGCGGGCAGGTCGTCTCAGGACGGCCCTGCCTCCCGAGCCAGCGGGGAAACCCGCGGGTAGGTGCGCTTTAGCAGCGAGGAAACTCGCCGGTAGCGAGGCTACTCGCGCGCCCTTTCCTTGTAGGCAGCCGCTGCTGCTTAGCACTGTTTTTCCGCATAATAGAAGTGCGGTACCTGCTCGTCTCCCCCCCCTCCGACTTTAAACGGAGAAGGTTAAAGGCGAGGTATAAATCGAGCATGTACCGCTGCCGTGCCTGGCTCAAGCCGGGCCCGGCCTGATATGTGACTGTGCCTCACCGAGGCGCACTACTTGCATCTGAGATCGGAAAACATCCTTTCCATTGACGATGCCCATCTTACTCTATACTCCAGATCCCATGCTTCGTCTCGCTCTCTTGCTCATGCGATATGAGCCAAAGCCTGGGATATGGCAACGCCTAAGGCGTAACACATACCTAAGCTTACCAGCCTGTTTTCGACTGGCGGTGGCCCACCCCCTTCCCCGGTCGAGTTCTTCGCTCCCGGGTCGCCGCTTGCAGCCCCGTTGGCCGGCCTCCTTGCAGGAGCCAGCGGTGGCTTGCAGCTTTCCCCCGTGGAGCCTCCTGCTCCTGCGGCGCCGCCGCCCGCCCCGCTGGCCGGCCTCCTTGCAGGAACCAGCGGTGGGTCGCCCCCTGCCTCGCCCGAGCCCCTCCCTCTCGGGAGCCCGCTTCCAGCTCCGCCGGCCGGCCTCCGTGCAGGAGCCGGCGGACACTCGCAGCCTTCCGCAGCGCCTCCGGCTTCCAGGGCTCCGCTTCCCGCCCCGCCGGCCGGCCTGTTTGCAGGAGCCGGCGGTGGCTCGCTCCCTGCCTCGGCCGAGCTTTGCGCTCCCGGGATGCTGCTTTGCTCCGCCCGAACGGCCGTCCTCGCTGCAGGAGCCGGCGGCGGTTCACTACTTCCCCCAGCAATGGCTCTCGCCCCCGGGGCGCCGCTGCTCGCCTCGCCAGTTGGCCTCCCTGCAGGATCCAGCGGGGGCGCTTCACCAACTGGACCGCTCGCTGGCGACCCCGCGGATGCTGCCCCAGAGAAGAGCCGGAAGGTTCCTGCCGGCGGGGCGACGCTCGCTTCTTCCGCCGGTCGGACAGAGAGGGACCTGACCACATTGGCCGCGGAGCTGAGCGAGCCTGCCGGAACTGAGCGCGCCCCGCGTCAGCCGAGGCTGCGGGTGCTGGCCAAGCAGTTCGGCGTGCAGCTCCGGACGGGCGGGCGCGGGGCCCCCTTCAAGACGGGGCCCGAGCTGCAGCAGGAATTGTCGGAGTTGATCGCAGGCAGGCTCCGCCAGCTCAAGAAACGGGACGAGGGCACCGTGCGGCCGCAGGTCGCTGAGCGCTTCCCGTGCTTCGCATGGTTGACATCGACGGTTTTCGGCAAGCTGAGTGGCACGCCGGCCCCGGAGCGCCGCGAGCGGATGCTCACAGAGGGCAAAATGACC
This sequence comes from Prorocentrum cordatum, assembly GCA_963575745.1. Classification (NCBI taxonomy): domain Eukaryota; class Dinophyceae; order Prorocentrales; family Prorocentraceae; genus Prorocentrum; species Prorocentrum cordatum. The sequence goes on from CAUYUJ010014923.1 coordinate 128,278, forward strand.
TGCGCCGCATGCGTGGCCACGACGTCTGGGGGCAAGAAGGGGGGCCTTCTGCATGACGACGGCCCGACATGCTTCCTGCAGGCGGAGTGGTCCAAGGAGAAGATCACAGCGGCGTCCGACGGAGGCGCCCGAGCCGCCAAGCGCCGGCGCGTCGCGGCTGCGAGCGCGCCCGGCGACGACGGTCACCTCGCCCGCCTGATGTACGACCTCCGTTGCCTTCCTAAGGACGACTTGCTGCGGATCCGGGATTTCGCCGACAGCCTGGCGCAGGAGAGCTGCCAGACCGGCTTTCCACTCGGCGACGAAGACTTCCTGTTCCCGCCGCTGGATCTGCTCGGCGGCCGGTTCCACCCGCGGGCAGACGTCTACAATCGCGCGCTAGAAGCTGTCACCGTGAATTTCGTGCCTCGCTCCCCCATGGTGTTCGAGCCTGGGGCGCTCAGCGCCCGGGCGGGCGCGCCCGCGTGGTTTTCGTTCTCGAGCTTCCACGAGAGGTGCCGGACGATGGTCGAGTTCTTCCAGCGCCGGGACGCCTTCGATAATCTTCGAGGCATCGAGAAGCAGTTGGCAACGGCGGACCTCGCCTGCTACAACTGCGTGAACCCGGGGCGCCGACGGGCCGCGAAGGCGACCGGGTGGATCTATGCTTTCTACAGACAGAAGGTCGCCAAGCTGTTGGAGACGCCGGAGGCCCACCGGGCTGATGTTGTAGCGGAATTCTTGGTCAACGTGGTGCTCGTCCGCAACGCGCTCTCGGTCCACGTCCGCGACGCCCTCGCCGACGGCGCGTTCGTCTGGCTGTCTCTGAGGCAGGGCCAGATCGCCAACATGGCCGATTTGGATGCTTTCTTTGCTCGGACTGGCGGTCACATTTTCGGTGCTTTCGTGAACCCGATGCGGCGGCGCGCGGAGCAGCCGAAGCACGGGTATTGCGATTTGTGCCAAGACCTGCACCTCTGGTCAGCAGCTGCAGGCAGACTGACCCAGCAGTTCTTGAAGTCGTTGGACGTCGGCGCTCTTCTGCGCGACATGAGGCTGATTCCTGGATTCGGTGGGTCGGGATTCCGCTCGAAGGAAATTCTCTGCGACTTCGTCGAGCATGCGGATCTCTTCCTGCCGGAGACTGACTTGCAAACCGTCCAGACAGACTACAGGGGCGTCCTTGTGATCGGGGTCGGCCCGCGCCGGACCGTGAATTACCTTTTCAACCTCCCGTTCCTGCTCAACGAGCAGATGGCTGCCGATCCGAAGAATGCCCTGTACATGCCGGCCATCAAAGTCGTCATCGCGTACTTGCGCCAGACGTGGCCCGACTTGTACGCCGACCGGACCGACCTTGACATCTGCTACGAGTTGTGCGAGCACTCGAAAAATCTATTCTGTTGGTACGCTGACGTCGGCCGGAAATACAGGCCTACCCACTATGGGAAGGCGCCGCCAGAGCAGTTCTCTCCTGGCGAGATTACAGCGTTGCGGTTGGCGAACGAGCGCTGCCCCTGCGCGGCCGAGCGCGCGCGGCTCGCCAAGGCCCGCGGAACGCGCGTCGCCTGGGAGGAGGGCGACGACGACCTCACGGGAGCAGCCTAGGAGGTTGTTCGCTGTTGCGGTGGCGCCCTCCCCGATGAAAATTAGCCTGGCGAAGAACCCAACCCATTCTCAGAATGATGCGATTATAAACTGGAGCGTATCATACAAAAAGTAAGAATGCCAAGGGCCACGAAAAGCGCGAGGGGTGTGCCGCAATTGAGGTTGAGTGGCACAGGCCGCTGCTATGCGGCCTGTGCCACTGGGGCCTGAGGTTGAGCTCCCTATGAGGCCACGAACCGTGTGAGGGGTGGGCCGAAATGGGGCGGGGCCGCCCTGCGGCCTGTGCCATTGAGGCCTTCGGTGGAGCTCTCTATGGGGCCACAAACCGTGTGAGGGGGGTGCCAAAAATGGGGCGGGGCCGCCATGCGGCCTGTGCCACTGGGGCCTTCGGTGGAGTTCCCTGGGATGCAGGAGGCGCGTGAGGGGTGCAACAAAATTGGCCAGGGCTGGGGGAGGAGGTGGAGGAGGATGACGAGGAGGAATGAGGAGGAGGAGCGGGAGGATGGAGGAGGAGGTGAGGACGCGCGGCACTGCGGATTCAAAACGAGGGCCCAGCACACAGGAGGGTTGGAAAAAGAAGAAGAGGAGGATGATGATGATGATGAGGACGAGGAGGAGGAGGAGGAGGAAGAGGAGGAGGAGGAGGAGGAAAAGGAGGAGGAGGAGGAGGGGGAGGAGGAGGAGGAGGAGGAGGGGGAGGGGGAGCGGGAGTGAGTGAGTGAGTGAGTGAGTGACGCGCGGCGTTGCGGATTCAAAACGAGGACCCAACACACAGGAGGGTTGAGAACTACCCCTGGCGAAGCGCCCACCCATGTGCCGTCGCGGAGGTTCTGGGTCGAGATCCCTATGAGGCCAGGCACATTTCGAGAAATCCACAGAAATGGTTTGCGGGGACGCCTGCGCTCGTCGCCATTCCGGCCTGGGAAAAAGTTCCCTGTGAGGCCACGACCCCTGTGAGGGGTGCGCTGACCGGTGTGGCGGCGGGGCAGACAAACGTCTGAACCGGAACCTTGCGTGGAGCGCCTTACGGGGCCACGACAAGTGTGCGGGATGTGCTGAACCAAAGTGATTCGGATGAGAAAGGCATGGAGATATGATTGAGAGGAGGAAGGAGGGAGGAAGGAGGATGGGGGGTGAAGGGAGTACACGCGGGGCGCTGCCTCCTCTATGCGAAGATCCCACACAGCAGGATGGTTGTGAGAAATCCATGCCCAGAGACAGGAAAGAGTGACGTTCGGGGCATTGCACGGAGGAGCGGGGATGAGCGAGACACCGCATCTATGAGTACCTTGTAGTCACGCTTTGGAATAGGAAATGTGCGTTCCCCTGAAGGGCGCGGGGGACAAGGGCAATCAGTTGGGGGATCCACTGGCGCCCGCGGTCATGCCAATGATGTGTGTGCGTGTCCAAGCAGGAAATGTCCGCAAATTCGAAATAATGTTTTCGGGGGCCCTGAGGCAAAAGTGAAACCTGCAATGTCCCTCCGCTGGTGTGCTTGTGCGTTCGGGTGTGCTGGTGTGTGCTGGTATGCCATTGGGATTGGGTGGTAGTGTGTGCTCAGTTGTGGTGTGCTGGTGTGTGCTGCTCTGTGCTGGTGCGTGTCGGCGCTTTTGGTGTGCTGACGTTCGGGCTGCGTCGGGTGGCGGGGCCGCACCTGACTGGATGCATGTAGTTTGCGCACTTGGGTGGGAAACGCCCGCAATTGTTCTGCGATTGTTTTCTTGGGGCCAGAAGAGCCGAAGGATAATGGGTGTACGGGGCTACGGGGAGCCCACATCCATGCACGATTTTTCAAGTTTTGAAGCAGGAAGTCCATTCGAATATCAGTGTGCGCTGGAGCATGTTGGTGCGCGCTGGTGTGCGGTGGTGTGTGCTTGTGCGTGCTGGCATGCCGGCGTGGTGTGGTGGTGTGTGATGAGGTGTAGTGTGGTGGTGTGTGCTGGTGTGCGCGGCTGTCTTGGCGATTTCTGACGTGCTGCCGTTCGGGGGCGCTGACACGGAATTGGGGAGATCCCACACACTTTCATGGTGTGCGTCCATGGTGTGCTGGTGTGTCCGTGTGTTCGGGTGCGCCGGTGTCAGCTCGTGCGTGCTGGTGCGTTTGTGTGGCGGTTGTGCGTTTGTGTGTGCTGGTACGTGTTTGTTATTGATGGTGTGTTGGCGTTGTGTGGTGGCCTCGTGGTGTGCGTCGGTGTGTGGTGTGGTGGGGTGCGTTGGCGCGTGTTCGCGCGCTGGCGTGTTCGGGGGGGGGCGGGGGGGGGTGCGCGTGACAGCGTGTGCTGGTGTGTGCTGGTGTAATGCTGGTGTGTGTGTGTGTTGGTATGTGCTGGTGTGTGTGTGTGTGTGCGTGTGTGTGTGCAGATGTGCGTGTGTGTGTCTGTGTGCCTGTCTGTTTGTCTGTCTGTGTGTGTGTGTTGGTGTGTGTGTGCGTGCGCGCGTGTGTGTGTGTGTGTGCGCGTGCGTGCGTGCGTGCGTGCGTGCGTGTGTGTGTGTGTGTGTGTGTGTGTGTGAGGTGTGTGTGTGTGTGTGTGTGCGTGTGTGTGTACCCCCCGATGCGGAAGTTCATTCGAATATCAGTGTGTGCTGGAGCATGTTGGTGCGCGCTGGTGTGCGGTGGTGTGCGCTTGTGCGTGCTGGCATGCCGGCGTGGTGTGGTGGTGTGTGATGTGGTGTACTGTGGTGGTGTGTGCTGGTGTGCGCGGCTGTGTTGGCGATTTCTGACGTGCTGCCGTTCGGGGGCGCTGACACGGAATTGGGTAGATCCCACCCACTTCCATGTTGTGCGTCCATGGTGTGCTGGTGTGTCCGCGTGTTCGGGTGCGCCGGTGTCAGCTCGTGCGTGCTGGTGCGTTTGTGCGTGCGGCTGTGCGTTTGTGTGTGCTGGTATGTGTTTGTTGTTGTTGGTGTGTTGGCGTTGTGTGGTGGCCTCGTGGTGTGCGTCGGTGTGAGGTGTGGTGGGGCGTGTTGGCGTGTGTTCGTGTGCTGGTGTGTTCGGAGGGGGATACGCGGGAAAGCGTGTGGGCTCGTGTAGTGCTCGTGTGCGTGTGTGTGTGTGTGTGTTGGTGTTTGTTGGTGTGTGTGTGTGTGTGTGCATGTGTGTGTGCCTGTCTGTCTGTGTGTGTGTTCGTGTGTGTGTGTGTGGGCGTGCGCGTGTGTGTGTGTGTGTGCGTGTGCGTGTGCGTGTGTGTGTGTGAGTGTGTGTGTGGTGTGTTCGTGTGTGTGTGTGTGTGCGTGTGTGTGCGTGCGTGCGTGTGTGTGTGTGGGTGTGTGTGTGTGTGTTTGTGTGTGTGTGTGTTTGTGTGTGTGTTTGCTGGTGTGCTGGCGTGCGTGTGCGTGTGTGTGTGTGTGCGTGTGTGTGTGTGTGTGTGTTTGGGTGTGTGTGCATGTCTGTGTGTGTGGTGTTGTGGTTTGCTGGCGTGTGCTCGTGTGCTGGCGTGTTCGTGTTTTCGGCCGGTGTGTGCTGTTTGGTGATGGTGTGTCTTGTGTTCTTGTGGTGGTGTGTGCTGGTGTGCTGCTGGGCGCTGTGATCCTTCCCCTTCTGCTCTTCCTGCTCTTCCCTCGTTCCTCCTCTCCTGCTCCTGTTCAGTGTTTTTTTTTCTCCCCCACGTCCTCTCGCGTTCCTTCTCGTGCACACCCTCCTCTTGAGCATGTGCGCTCGGCGCGCGCTTTCGGCTGCCGGCACGCCCCAACCACGGCCAGCACACCGAGCACACATGTGTACGATTGCACTACACACTTGGCATCACTTCATTATTTCTATACGCACGTGAGGCTATTTCCTGCGTGGCCCCATTTCCTACGTGGCCCCATCAACCGGGGGAAAAAACCGTACTTTCTTCTAAAGGAAACTCAAGGTTTCCCCCCCCCACCTCGACGGCGTCGCGTGCCCCTGCCGAGCGCGCACGCCAGTGAGAACGGGACGCCACGCACGCGGTTGCGTGTGCGTGCTCACGATTGGTTTTCGTGGTGCTCGGAATGTTTGTGTGTTGGATGTCCTCGTGCGTTTGGTGAGCTTGCCATGCGCCAGTGTTTTCACATGAGGGCAAGCTGGAGGAGGAGGAGGAGGAACAGCAGCAAGGCGAGGGAACAGGATGGGTGATCGCAGCGCGAAGCAGCGAATCAGGGGTCCGAACGGACGAGGGAGCTGATAATAGGAAACAGGTCGCGGTCGGTTGACACTCCATGGAGCTCTACAGCTTCCCGTAATCCATGTTGGCTCCAGACATCATGCTGCTCTTCCGGCGGCCATTCTTCAGTATTTTCCTGCTCACTTCGACGGCATTGCAGGCTGCCATCCATATCGCGGGTCGAGCTGGTGCTCCCTGCACTTCCATATTCCTCTCCATGCCGCCAGTTGCCACTGACAAACCGCGGTACACACGTGAGAACTATCCCATTTGCAATGGATCCCAACCGAAGGTCGCCGTGGAAGGGTCCGGCAAACGTGAACGTCAACCATACTGCACGCGTTGTAGTTCGTCTCACACCCCGTGTGCCCACCCCCAGTGCGACGCTCCCGCCGCCCCCAGCTTCCGCCGTGCCAAAGGCCAGGTCATCCCTTCCTTTTGCGCTACCCACTACAGAGATGCATGCCACAGTAGCTCACGAGAGTGGAATCTCTGCCGAAATGCACGTGTAGGATGTCGCCTGCTGTCCACCAATAAGTCGTCTGGCTTTTGCCATCCTTGCTCCAGTGCGTGCACACCCTGTCGCTTCGCCAGCCTAGGTTGTCCCGCGCACGTCAGATCGTCAAAGCCGCACGCCTCTGGACCACTGCCGTCATGTAGTCGTCACGACAATCAAGGATGCCCTTACAACCCAGCTCGCCAGTTCGCCTGCGCGTCCCCAGGATGCACCGAAAATCGGAGCGACGCTGCCAGCAGAATGTGCCGCACGTGCCAGTCTGGCCGCCGGCCTTGCTCCACGTGTTTCCTTCGACGCGGAGAACCAGCCACCCCTGACTTGTGTGCGTTGTGCCGCGGAGCACCGGCCAACGCCACGGCGCCCGAAGCAGCGCCGCCATCACACCGCAACGAGGTCGCCAGCAGAGCGTCAGGGGTCTGCGCCACTCCTGGGTGCGCGGCGCCCGCGGCGCCTGGTCGGACACCGTCATCGCTGTCTGCCACGTGTCCCATGTGCACAGTAGGAGTCTTCCCATGCGCCACGGAACTCTGCCAGTTCCGCGTGCCTCGCCAATACGGTGCGATGTGCCTCGTATGCCAGCCACCTGAATTGTTGCACTTCTGCTCCACCCAAGCATGCGCCAACATTGTCGAGACGGTCGCCGACACGCTTTGCTGTCTGTGCGCCTCGTCCTCATTCCCATGCGCCACGCGCGGGTGCACAGGTCGCAGTACCCCAGGCTCATCAGGTCTTTGCCGCGATTGCGGTAGGCCCCCATCAGGCCACGCCCAGATAACGTCGAAGCGATCCGTGGCGCAAGCAGACCGCCCCTGCGGATCACCAGGTTGTAACGGCGTCCGTGCAGTAGGCGACCCGAACGGACGGCGCGTCGCTTGCACGCGGAGAGGGCAGCCGTGCATTCATCGGCCCCATGGCTGCATCTACCGCGTCGGAGCCGACAGACCAACGGCACAGTGCAAGCGCTGTTCACTTACAGGCCCGCCTTGCAGGGGCCCGGATCAGGGCGGCTGCCGCGCGAAAAAAGACCACGGAGTGAGGCGAGCAGTGACAGGCAACAACGGTATGTGCGAGCGCTGCTGCCGACCGAAGTGTTCCTTCCCTGGGTGCCAGGCCTTCCTCACCAAGGCCATGTGCGCATGCGGGTTCTGCCGACAGCACGCCCAGCATGCCGCCGTCCCCGTAGCCGTCGCGGAGTCGCGCTCCCGAGCATCGTTCGCGAGCGCCGTCGTGCACGCCGGCGCTGCCAGTCCATTGCAGGTTGTCCGGAAAGAGGTTGCCGCCCTGGTGCGCAAGTACCTCCGAGACCGCGCAGCGCCACAGTGCAGCGTCCCATGGTGCCGTCGCAAATGCGCGCACGTCCGGCTGAGGGCCTCCTCTTCCGAGCCGCCCACCTGCGCAGACCACCGGAATTGGTTCGCGGAGCCGACGCCCGGGACAACTCGCGGCATCCGCCAAGGGTATCGGGCTGCATGGTGGTCAACGGATGATTGGAGCAGCGGACGTGTTTTGAAGGCTGCGCTGTCGAGCACTGGGCGGTTCCAAAGCGCGTGCCCGCAATGCCGCGCGCTTCACTTCGACGCCGAATGCTCCCGCGGCACCGGTGTCCGAAACGTTTTCGGAACGTGCTGCCGATACGGCGCTCTCGCTGGAATTCCCGCGCTCCCTCCGGCACCGGCCCCCATGGCCGAACTTCTGCGGGAGGGTCCCAACCATGACCATTTCATGCAGCACATACGGTCGTACAACTGCGCCATGGGCTTCGCGTCGTTCAACTCAGAATCCACCGCCGCTGGAACGTCTCAGACCGGGATGGTGCAGGGCAGCAGAGGCCCCCCCGTCTATATCCTCCACGGCCGCGCTTTCAGGTCCATGGGGACGTTGTACCCCGCGTCTGGGAGTCGCCCAAAGTATGCGCAACTGTACATCTACGATCCCGCCGAAGCGACAGCACTCCGTGCTCAAGCCTTTCCGGACCTCCAGGGAGCCATCCTTGAAAGCCTGGTGACGATGCTCACGCAGACGACTGCAAACCCGTGCCCGTCGCACTTCCGTTCCATGCACAATATTGTAGAAGCCGCACGGACAACGCACGGCGAGGCATCGCAACAGCACGTTCTCCGCTTCTCGGGCGGCGTTGAAAAAGACCCACGGCGATACAGTGCGCCGTCCGCAGCTGAGGTCGCCTGCGCAGTGGTCGGTGAAGGCCCGCTTCCGCCTCACTACGTCTCCGTCTTCCCCCGCCGTTCCGACGGCTCCGCCGCCACCCAGGAGGTCTCCTTTTTGTCCGAACATGTGGACCCCTTGACGTACCCGCTCGTGCACGTAGAGGGGGCACTCGGCTACTCCCCTGCCTTGCACACCGACGCAGTGGGCCGCAGGAAGAGGCGAAAGATATACATGCGGGAATTCTACGCACACCGCCTGATGCAACGGGAACCACCGGAGTCGCCATTCGTAGAACTGCCGCACGCTGCCGGTCGCTTATTCCAGCAATACGTCGTAGACGCGTACGCCAAGGTCGAAAGTCAACGTCTAAACTGGGTCGTCAACAACCAAGACAAATTGCGGGTAGACTCATTGCGCGGCCTGCTCGACCACCTGCACGAGAGCGACGCGTCCCGCGAGAAGGAGACCATTCCTGATACGTCGAACGCGCACGGGACACCTGCCCCGGCCCCTCCCAAGCTGGCCGGGACGCCCGTCGTGCTGCCAGCTTCCTTCGGCGGCTCACCCAGAGCGCTCCACCAGTTGTACCTTGACGCAATGGCCTTGGTGGCAGCCAAGGGACGCCCGGACCTCTTCATTACGATGACAGCCAATCCGAATTGGAAAGAGGTGCAGGCAAACCTGCGGCACGGGGAAACGGCTGCAAACAGGCCCGACCTGATAGCGCGCGTGTTCCACGCCAAGCTGAAGCGTCTGCTTCACGACCTCACCCGCAAGCACGTTCTTGGCAAAGTGGTAGCGCACACATGGGTGGTGGAATTCCAGAAACGGGGCCTGCCACATGCGCACATTCTGGTGATTCTTGCTGAGGACGACAAGCCCCGATCCCCTGCTGAGGTCGATCAGCTCGTGTCGGCGGAGATTCCAGATCCATCGAAGCAGCCCGCTCTCTACGAACTCGTCGACCGCCACATGATCCACGGACCCTGCGGCGCTCTGAACCCCCACTGTCCGTGCATGAAGGACGGGCTCTGCACTAAAAAGTATCCCAAAGCATTCCGGGCAGAGACGAATGTCAACATCAACGGTTATCCGCATTATCGTCGTAGAGAGACCACGCCTCTGCGCACCGTAAAGAACGGCGTCCTCGACACCCGTAGCGTCGTGCCTTACAACCCGTACCTGCTCGAGGAGTTCGATTGCCATCTCAATGTCGAGGTGTGCACATCACTCCGGCCTATTAAGTATTTATATAAGTATACTTACAAAGGCCCAGACAGGGCGTGTCTGCAGCACGTGCGGGATGAAGTACAAGAGTTCCTCGATTGTAGATGGGTAGGAGCTCCGGAGGCAACGTGGCGTCTCCCGGGGTTCCCGATGCACGGGCGCAGCCATCAAGTAGAGCGTCTGCCGGTGCATGTGCCTCTCGAACAAGCCGTCCAATTCAAGAGCGGCGAGGAAGCGTCCGCAGCAAACGCGGCTCTGGCACGCCACACCAAACTCGAGGCGTGGCTGGCGCTGAACGCCCTAGCGGCAGCAACTCCGGACATGCAGGACAGCGACCTGGTACTGTCTATGAAGTATTCCGAAGTATCGCAGCATTTCGAATGGGACGCCAAGCACTCTCGATGGCTTCGGCGACGAGTCCGCGCCCGGAACAATGACGTGATCGGGCGCATGTCCTATCCTGTTGGCTGCCGCCACGCCCCCCGAGGACCCTTCGCAGTGGCCCGAGGCCGGCTGACCAGAGGGCGAGTCCCTCCAGCGCGTTCCGGACAGGCCTCTCCGGAACGCGCTGGGGACACACCCCACGGCGGATTCCCCCTGCAAACGCGCTCCGGCATCCGACCTTCAGCCACAGCGCGTTCCGGCGAGCTCCCGCCGGAACCCGCTGGTAAACCTTCCCAGCCGCAGCCCCGCAGAGGCCGTGGCGGGAGGCCCTAGGGACATCGAACAGAAATTATAGCATCAGCGAGCCCCCCCTCTCACCCCGAAGGTCGGGGCATCAGGTTCGGTTGGGGCGGTCTGTTAGGTAGTCAGCAAAGGTCCAGAGTCCAACGCCCTCAAACCAGCGCAGACCTGGTGCGCGGTCGTGAAGCCACAAGCTGGGGAGTTGTATTACCTCCGCCTGCTCCTTCTCCACGTGCGCGGTAGCGAAGCCACTTCGTGGGACTCGCTGGCCCGGTCAGGCAGCGGTGACGGGCCTCCGTCTTTCCAAGCACACGCACGCGAGCTCGGGCTCCTGGCGGACGATGTGGAAGCCATCGCCGCCCTGACGGAGGCGTGCCGGATTGTACGTAGCATGTCGCGCATATGTGAGATGTTCGCCCAGTTCCTCGTGTGGATGGACGTCAACAACAAGTCCGATTTCTGGACGACGTTTCTACAGTTATTATCAGAACATCACTGCGCTGTAGACCCGTCCGTCGTGTACCGCGCTGTCGACGAGCATTTGGTAGTGTACGGCTGCGCGATGCAGGCCTTCGCCATGCCGCCCCCGTCACCCACGGCGACCCTCCTGCCAGAGGAGCGCGCGGCCCAAGAGTACAGCCGGGAATTGCGCAGTCCCGCAGAAATGTGCAAAGAGAAAGACCAGTTCGACAAATTGAGTCTGAATGGCGACCAGCAGCCCATATTCGATTTCGTGCAAGCAAAAGTAGATGGCACTGCGTCGCCAGAAACTGCAAACGTAGTCTACATTGACGGCCCTGCTGGAACCGGGAAAACCCACGTGTATCGCAAAATCCTCCATTACGTCCGCATGACCGGCCGAATCGCGTTGGCAGTCGCCATGTCTGGCATTGCGGCTCTGCTGCTCCCCGGCGGGCGCACCGCGCACTCTCGCTTTCGCCTCCCTGTGCCCGTTCCCTTAGAGGGCTGCAAAGCAAATATCAAAGCGCAGTCCGCCGCCGCCAGACTCATACGAGAAGCTGCGGTAATAGTCTGGGACGAAGCGCCCACGGCCTCCCGCGCCATGTACGAGGCCGTGGACAAGTGCCTCCAAGAGATCCTGGGAGACAGCCGGCCCTTCGGGGGAAAGACGGTGGTTCTGGGCGGCGACTTCCGGCAAATCCCTCCGGTACTTCGCTACCTGGATCGCGACGCCGTTCGTAGCCACACGCTGGTCGCCATGCCGTGGTGGGATTCCCCGCACGTGCAACAGTTCCGACTTCAGCGGAACATGCGGGCAAACTTCGATTCCGAATTCGCCGAATTCTGCCTCCGCGTCGGCGACGGCACTTGCGAGGGCCCACCATTTGTCGGCGTCGACCGCGAGTACGAGTCATGCGTCGTAGAGCTTCCAGATGCCGTCCTTGCCCCTCACACGTGGGCGCCACGGGATCTTCTGGACTGGGTGTGCGAAGGCTTCGAGCATATTGACCCTGCGCAGTGGTACCAGTACTACGCATCGCGCGCGGTCGTCACGCCGACTAACGAGGCCGCGGACAGCCTCAACGCACTGATGGTAGACAAGCTGCCAGCGGACACCGAGATTGTCTCCAGGAGCCACGACGTCGCCTGCGCTGAGGTGGACCACGGAGATACGTACACCACAGAGTTTCTCAACACCCTGCAAACTGCTGGTCTCCCGCCCCACGAGCTCCGCCTGCGACGGGGCTCGCTGGTCATTCTGCTGCGCAACTTCGCTCCGCACCGTGGTCTCTGCAACGGCACGCGCCTGGTCGTAGAGCGCATGCGCGCGTACTTCCTCGTCGTCCGCGTCGTCACTGGGCCTTTCGCTGGCAACGTCGAGCTCTTACCCCGGATCTGCTGCGATTCCTGCGGGGACTGCGAGCTCCCTTTCGTGCTGCGGCGCCACCAATACCTTGTGAAGCACGCTTGGGCCATTACGATCAACAAGTCCCAGGGCCAGTCCCTTCAAGGTCGTTTAGGCGTGTACCTTCCCGGGCCGGTCTTCGCACATGGTCAACTGTATGTAGCGTTGTCCAGAGGCGCCAGCTTCGAGAACGCGACGGTCCTCGTAGAAGAGACCCACCTGAGAGAGCAAGGACGCGCGCCGCCGAGCAGCGCCGGGAAGGCGAGAGCATTCACGTCCAACATCGTCGATGCGTCTTTGCTTCAAGCAGCACGCCCCACACACCGCCCAGGTCATTCAGCATGCGAACCCACGGCCCCTCTAACCTGTGGTCCAACATGTACGCCGCCACCCGCCGCGCCCACATCGTCGAACCTAACAGTGGCCGCTGACACCCCGCTGGAGATCCATCTTTCACTCGACGCACTGCAAGAAAGCCCTGCCGACCTGCTCCGTTTGCATTCGGCGTCCGTAACTGACAGCATCGTTCCCGAAGAAACTTTCGACGAAGGCGCGTCTCACGATTACAGCACGTCCCCTTGTAGCCTCCCCGGTCCAGACAGAAGACCGCGGCGCCCGAGGAAGCGTAGAAAAACAAGCGAAGCCTCGCCGTCGGTGATTCCATCGGTCCGAGAAGCGCTAACATGTGGCGACCTTCATCAGTCATCCGCAGCACCAAGCATAGCTGGCCCTCTGCAGAGGCCCCGCACACAAAAGAAAACCCCGTGCGTGCCACCTCGTCCGCAGACGCAGTGGAAGGGTGTACAACACCCATCCATGCCGTTCCCGACAGATTTACCACCGCTCCTCCAAACTCCGTCATGGTTCAATTCCCCAGCCAGTGTGGCCACCACCTCTGCGGGTACGCAACATGGAGCAACTTGTGGCCTCCACGCTTTCAACCATTGCATGGTCCCCATACATACAATACAGAACCGCCCACCACACATTGTTTCCCGCACCACCTTTGAGGAGATTGCCATGCAGTACGCCATAGGCGACGCCCGTGAACACCTTATCGAGCCGGGTGGTAGCAATTACGATGTGGCTGTGATAACGAGTAACTTCACTGCAGCTGGGGCAGCCTTTTTCCCGATGACGCCCCAAGAAATCCAAGATAGGCTGGGTAATGCATTCGCGAACTACGACACGCCCGAGTCCACATACCGGCCGGGAGCGTACCTTCTACGTATACCATCCTCAGGCGGGCATTGGATAAGCGTGCTGAACGGATCGTTCGTCCCTGCGAACTTGCAACCTGAGTCGACTGCATTGCTTTGCGATTCTTTGTGCACCACGCCTCACGTCATATCCAGCACCCAAGTAGAAGACCTTCTCACCACTTGCGCTTTCGAGCATTCCACACGTTCCTCAGCTCAGGATTTCTGTCCTTGGCACTGCTTCCTGGTAGCTCACCGCATGGACCAGTAGCTAGGTTGTCATCCCCGGACACAGGGCCAGGGCCACAAGCATGCCCGTGCTACAGCAAGCCCGTGCTAATGTGCGACTTCCAGCAGTTTCACTTATCGCCCCTCGGTGTGACTTACTGCGCGTTCGCTGCACGTCGATGCGTGTCCAACAAGATGTGCCCTCTCGCGCACCCCTCTTGAGCCCGGAAGAGGCACAGTAGGGAGATGTCGGGAAGGCCCTTCCGGAACACGCTGAGGCTAGGGCAGGGCGAGGAGCATGAGGAGAAGGAGGTTCTGCGCAATGGGAAGGCCTGTGGAGGCTAGATCCAGATGAGGATGGGAGACGGATTGAGGGTGGGACGAACAGCGCGCGGGGGGGATAGGGGTGAGAATAAAGACAAACTGGGGTGAGAGGACAGGAGGAAGAGGAGGAGGATTTTCGAAACGTCCCCATCAGATCCTGCCTCTGTAGGGGGTCCTAGCGAATTCACGTGGTGAGCTGAGGTATGTCGCCGATTTCGGTGGCCGGATGAGGTGCCGAGTGACCTGGTGCCCGGGTGTTCAGAGGGCCCGCCCCGGGGCGCGCTATATTTCTACGACCCTCTAGCCCCATAGCCATATATAGCTCTATAGCCCGATAGCCCTGCAACCCTACAGCCCTACATCCCTGTAATCTTATAGCCCTATTGCCATATAGCCCAATGGCCCTACATACCTACAGCCCTATAGCCCGATAGCCCTATAGCCCTATGGCCCTATATCCCACAACCCTATAGCCTTACAGCCGTGCTGCCCTATAGACCTACAGCCTTATATCGCCATAGCAATAGAGCCCTACAGCCGTGTACACCTATAGCCCTACAACCCTACAGCCCTGAAGCCTTGTAGACCGATATTCCTACAGCCCTATAGCCCAGTAGCCCTATAGCCCTATACCCCTGTGGCCCCACGGCCCCAGATCCCAATACCCCTGAACCCCATGGAGCCCTAGGGCCCTATAGCCTTACATCTTTATGGCCATACATAGCCCTACAGCCACATAGCCCCATGGCCCTATAGCTTTACAGCCCTACACCGCTACAGCCCTACACCCCTCGCCGACGTTCCCATTAAGAGCGACACCTTCGTGCCAACAGTACCGACGTCATTTACGCCGCCAGCGTCGTCGCCGTCATCCCAACCATGTTCGTCACCATCATCATAGTTACTCATCATCATTGCTTTCTCATGGCTCGAACAGTACTACTAGCGCCACGCTGAGCTACTCTCCACAGCGCGCCCGAGGCCGGCGCGAAGCACACCGCCGCGTCCAATCACTGGTCACCATGGACCTCTCAGCCATGGACCTCGCGAGCCTCGCGGCCGTCAACCTCTCCGATTCCAGCGACGATTCCGAAGACCCCGATTGGGGCCGGTCGAGATCCCCGCGCCGCCCGGGCGGCCTCCCGTCTGGCGGCTCGCTTCCCGCCGCGCTCCCGGGGGCCACCGACGACGCCCCGTCGCCCGGTTCGCCTGCCGCCGCGACAGCGGAGAGTGTCGAGCCGACTTCGGAGAGCCGCCCGGCCGAGGAGAAGGCCATCGCCCTGGAGGGCGCCGAGGCGCAGTTGCGCGCCGCGGGCTTGAACGAGGCGGCGGACAAGCTCGCGCAGCAGGCTGCCGAGCACCGCGCCGCGGCCGCGACGCTCCAGGCATCGACCGCCGCCGCGGAGCAGGAGGCCGCCGCCTTGGAGGACTCCGCGTCGCAGCTCCGCGCCGCCGGCCTGAGCGCGGAGGCCGATGAACTCGTGCAGAGAGCCGCAGAGCAGAGGAGCCGCATCGCAGTTGCGCCCCGCGGAGGCCCCGCGCGTCGCCCTACAGAGGGCGGCGCGCCACCGACGTCGGCTCCGGGTGTCGACCCGGCTGTGCACCCCGGCGCTGGCGCTTCCACTGCCGGCCACGGCGCTGTCGCTCCCGGTGCCCGCGCGATGCCGGAGCTGGCGGGCGCCGCCTTGCCCACAGGCGGCGCGCCCCCTGCCGCCGCCGCCGGCGCGCCCGAAGGAGGCCGCGCCCCGCGCGTCATGCCGCCAGCGCTGCGCGCTGACCCGGGTCGCCTGCCCATCGGGGCGCCTATCGGCGCGGCCCCGCCGCCGCGGGCGCCGCGCCCGGCGGGGCGGCCGATTCCGCCCCCGCCCATCGCGATGGCGGCGGAGGTCGAGCTCGCGGACCTCGAGGGGAATCTCCCGGGCCAGTGGGTGACGTTCAACATGTGGGTCACGGAGAGATCGCAGATCCATTCGGACGCGGAGAAGGCCCAGAACGGCCCCAAGGGCCGCGTCTGGGGCACCGGCAACGGGCAGGTCTTCCCCGCGGGAAATCTTTACCTCCCCCATCTCAGCGGCACGCGCGTCTCCGGGCATCACCTCTTCTGCCACCCCTCCCCTCTGCCCGCTCAAGAGAGCCGGCCATCCGATCCCTGACTGCTCTGCTAGGCCCCGTCGCGCTCCCGCGTGACACCCCCCCCCGCGCGCCCCCTCCCCAGGTCGGCGTGACAGTGTGGAGCTCCGCGCCGGTGGCCAAGAACATCTTCGAGCAGGCCCCGGCGCTGACCCTTCACATGCCAGCGTCTTCGAGGATTGCCACCCGTGCTCCAATCTCGCCGACGCCCATCACTGAGTGGCTTGAAGATGTCCAGATCGCCCAGGCCCAGCTCTTGCACAGCTGGGCCTGGGACGATTCCGGCACGAAAGGCCCCATCTGCGCGGCGGCGGTTGCCACCATTGACCCGCCGCGCCCTCTTCGCACAGATTGGGCGGCAGCATCCGCGCCCTTCAACGCGATCCCGGCATCCTTCCAGGGAACGCTCATCCTGAACTTGTCCGGAATCATCGTGGACCACACCACCGTCATGAAGGTGAACGAATCCCGGCGCGGCATCACGCTCCAGGAGCCGAACGGCAGCGGGCGGATCAACATGACAGCGTGGGCTGCGCTTGCGCTCCGCCCCCTCCCGACGGGGGTCGTGACCTTCCAGCGCGTGGAGGTGTCCTGCCAGAAGAAGCTCCGGGACGGCAGCGTGGTCCCCACGCCCCGGACCCTGAACGCGTGGTGGGGCACCGGGATCATCGGCTGGCGCGGCACGTGAATCTGAGCGCTACCAACCTGTGGAGCAGCGCCAGCGCAATCCCCATCGGCCCGCAGCCCGCCATGTGAAGGCATGCTGCCCCCCGCCGGCCAGCTTTTCGAGCGCTGTGGTGGACGCCACCCCCATTCCAGAATGCATCTAATAAGACTCCTGAAGACTCGGTGTTTAGGAAATCTCGGTCCGTCCGCACACAGGGCACACCCGTTCTGGCGCCGAACGTTCCGGGAAGCCCTCCCCGGAACATGCCTCGCACACCTTTCGGAACGCTTGGATGAATGCCGCCCCATTCCCGAATGCATCTACTAGGTCCCCCGAAGACCCCGTTGTCTAGACACTCTCGGTTGTTCCGCGGACAGGACGCACCCCGTCTGGCGCGACCCCCCCGCCCATCCCAGGGGCCCCCCCCTCTGAGGTCTGAATCACGGTCGCCGGGCTCCGAAACGCCAAAACGTTCCGGCCGCGCCTCCCCGGAACAGTCTGCGCGCACTTTACTGAACAACCCCTGTCCCCACTGATCGCTAGCGGCGCCCGCTCTCTCCCCCTGCTCCCCCCGCCGTCGGCACGCCATCAGGCCAGGCCGCGCTTACCCTCAGATCGCCTACATCGGATCGCGGGCGTCAGTCCTGAGCGGTCGATCCCGCGATTTCAGATCAGCTTTCCCCAAACGGCCTTATTCAGATGCTTCACTTTGAGATCAGCCCTTCCCAATCTGTACTATTCGTGTCCAGACCGTCCACTTCTGTCCCTGCCCAGATGCTCCCAGGTGGTGAAATTGATTTATGCGCCCCGCTGGAGACGCGCGCAATGTGTGATGCGCGAGCTTCCCCGCGCCCGCGCCCAGCATGGCGCCCGCCAAGGCCACAGTGCTGCTATGGCGGATGTCTGTCTACATTTCCTCTCGTTCGGAGTGTGGTAGCCGCGCCCCCCCTCTGCAGAAGCCGATGGTGACATATGAACAACCGAACATGACACAAATAAGCCCCCTCTCCTTTTTAAGAAGAGACACTGGCGCTGCGTCCGACTAGGTGCCCAGTAGATCGGAATCCTTCGGCTCGCGCCTATACCAGGCGCGCCGGAATCCCTCGGCGCGCGCCTCGTAGGCGCGCGCCCCCTCCCCGGCGCGGCGTCAGGCGCTTATGCGAGGCGCGGCGTCAGGCGCCCAATACGGGGCGGAACAACAGCCGCGATATGCGCTTGCGGAAAACTTGTCGGGGGCCTGCGTGGAGGGGCGAGGAGAAGAAGGAGGAGGAGGAGGAGGAGGAGGCGAGGGGGGGAAGAGGAGGCCGAGGGGGAGGACGAGGACGGTAACGAAGAAGAGGAGGAGGCGGAGGAGGAGGAGGAGGAGGAGGAACAGCAAGTGAAGGATGAGGAAGAGGAGAGGGAAGAGCAAAAGGAAGAGGAGGAAAGGGGTCGCGGAACCCTCCCTCCAGGCCCAGGGAGAGGGGATAAGGGGAACCCCCTCCCCGAAGTGGAATAAGGAGGTTTAGCAGAACGAGCTCCTTAGACCACTCACGCCCTAAAGGGCTGGTGGGGTTAGCATCTCGAGCCCTCGGGCCCACGACGATTCCCGGGAAGACCCCTACAGGAACAAGACGCCCCCGGGGATCACGAGAGCACAAGAGGGCTCAAAAAATTGGCGATAACGGTGACGACGTGCACGGCCTACCGCGGCGGTGATAGACGTGAAATTCATGATGATTATGACGAAGACGATGATGATGATGATGATGACGATGGCGATGGCCATGACCATGCTCATGCTAATGATGATGATGATGATGATGGTGATCATGATGATGATGGCCGTAGTCATGGTGATGGTCATGGTGATGGTCATGGTGCTGGCCATGGTGATGGTGGTGGTTGTGATGGTGATGGGAATGTTGATGACGGTGGTGTTGATGATGATTTGGATGATGGGGGAGTGCATGATGTTTTTGATGAGGCACGATTCTGACGATGACAACGTGCGCGATGGCGACGACGATGATGATGCTAATGTTGATGATGATGATGATGAACATGATGATGATGATGACGATGCTGACAGAGATCGTGGCGGTGATGGTGATGATGGTGATGATGACAAATCTGATGAAGTTAGGGTTCGGATGATAATGTTGATGACGACGGTGATGACGATTCGCTCACCGATGGTGACGGCGATGCACGATGATGATGACGATGACGATGACGAAGACAGCGACCGCGTCAAATATTATCGTGATCGTAACGAAGTCAACGACGTCAACGATGTTGATGATGGTGATGCTATTCAGAGTGATGTTGATAATGTTTGCGATGATGCGGGAGCAGGATCACGGGGAGAGCGGCGAAGGAGAGCGAGCAAGGCCAGGATACCCGTGCTCTTGATGTCCATGATGTTCCGACCCATCCGCCTGCTCCTCTTATGTGCGAGTTCGCATTCGTTATCGGAGAAGTCCGCGCTAGAACCTAAGCGCGCGCTGGTCCTCTTGCTTTCCGAATCGGGCAGCCGACTGGCGAGACCTGGATCTGCACGTACGAGTGGCTTTTTGTTAGGATGACGGTCGGTGCGCGACTTCTAGGGGTCGCGTGGGGGGGCGCAAGCCGCGCACAGAGGGCCACGTCTTGCCCACAGGCACTCCTTGCGTGCAGCCGACGGAGGAGAGTGTAAACGGCACCCTTGCGGCAGCAGATCCTCCACAGCGTTGCACAGCTCATGGCGGGGGGCACGTGTTTCCAGGGCCGGGGCGCCCTCACCTGGCGTTGCAGGAAGCAGTTTGCGCCCATCCAGACAGGCTGCTCATGGAAACACGGCCTCGCAGGGCTGCTGCAGGATGGCTGGGCCCGTGGCGAGGCGGAAGAGGAGGAGGAGGAGGGCGAAGACCAGCGCAGCCAGGAGCGAGGGAGGGACAGCCTCGGCCCCTCGGCACGCTGGCGCTGACGGACGGACTCGAGGTGACCCTGGCCCAAGATGGCCCCCAGCGTTTCCAGGCAGGCCCAGGTGCCCTCCAGAGCACCCGCCCCGAGGCCCCCAGCTCCCGTGGGGCTCCGACAGACCACCCATGACTGGGGGGTGCTTTTGCAAAAGGGTGTTTAGAGCCCCCTGCGCCCCGACCGTCTTATTTCGGCACGCACGCACAGACCCGGCACCGCCCACCCCTTTCCCAGCCAGCTTAGCTCCCCCTCTCTCCCTAGCCAGTGCGCACCTTCGCCCCGACCAGTTATTTCGACACGCACGGCACCGGCACCGCGCCCCCCCCACCCCCCAGCAGCCGCACAAGCTCTCTCTCGCCCCCCAGCCGGCACCGCCCACCGCCCTCCCAGCCAGCCCAGCTCCCCCTCTCCCCCCAGCCAGCGCGTCCCCTCCGCCACGACCGTTTTACTGCGGCACGCACGCACGCAACGGCACGGCACCGCCCACCCCCCCGAGCCAGCTAGCCCAGCTCCCTCTCTCCCCATCGCGCCCCCTCTGCTCCGACATCTTAATTTCGGCACGCACGCACGTACGCAGCAGCGCCGCCCACCCCCCTCCCAACCAGCCCAGCTCCCACCCCAGCCAACGCGCCCCTTCCCCGCCCCGACCACTTAATTTCGGCACGCACGCACGGCACCGGCACCGCGCCCCGCCTCCACCCAGCAGCCAGCCCAGTTTCCCCTCGCCCCCCAGCTGGTGCGCTCCCTTCAACCCGACTGCTTTACTTCAACACGCGCGCACGGCACCAGCACCACCCTCCCCCCAGTCAGCCCAGCCTGGAGCCGTCTTGGGGTCCTCTTCCAGCTCTCTTGGGCCATCTTGGGGCCTTGTTCGGGCCATCTTAGACGCTGCTAAGACCCGCGCGCGCTAAACGTATGCGTGCCCCTCGCCCCTCCCCCTTCCACCTCCTCCCCCCCCTCCTTTCTGTGCAAGAGCCATGGCACGCGTGCCACTTGATAACCCTTCTGGGGGGCCGCTCGGATTCGACTCCCTGCCAGAACGGGCAGATTGAACACATTCGCAGCATAAGTATGTTTCGCTGGCTTGAACAGAAGTTCTTCCTTGTCGAGGCTACGGCCTCCACGCCACGTTCTAGTGGACACGGGCGGGCTTCCCAGAGGAGCACGCACGACGCAGGCATTCGCTTCGCTTCGCTTATTCCCGCCCGAACGGTCGGCGATAAGATGGGGCTCCCCCTGGCCCAGGGGGGCATGGAGCCAAGCCCCCCAGTGTTGGTGCCGGTCGGCCCGAGATGGAGCAGCAGGTCAGGGGCACCCTTGCAGTCAAGACGCTGAGGGCAGGACCACTTTGGGCTCAGACTGGGCTCTAGTTTCGGGCCGTTCCTTAGATTCGATCTTCGTGGCCGAAGCTCGCCGAGGGAAAAAGCCCATGAGTTCCGCATTCAAAGTTCTTTCTGGTAGCTCGGTGATGGTATGCCAGGATCGCTCCTGGCAGCCTCCGAGAGACGAAAGGGTGGGGCGGCCCAGACATTGCGCGGGGAAGAACACGACATCAACATGGATACCCTCGCGAAGGCGCGCGCTCCCGCCGTTGCCGCCGCTTGTCCATCTCTGCCTCCTCGGGCCTCCGGAGACCGAGCTCGCCT
This sequence comes from Prorocentrum cordatum, assembly GCA_963575745.1. Taxonomy (NCBI): domain Eukaryota; class Dinophyceae; order Prorocentrales; family Prorocentraceae; genus Prorocentrum; species Prorocentrum cordatum. The sequence goes on from CAUYUJ010014923.1 coordinate 149,587, forward strand.
CCTTGGTTCCCGGCCTTCGTCTAGATTCTCTTGGATGGGGATTCTGCAATGAGGGTAGAGGGTTTTGAGAATCGGTTTGCCCTGAAGAGGAACAAACAGGAAGAGGAGACGAGGGAGAATACTGTGAGTACGAGGAATGTGATCAGGAGGGGGCGCGGAAGAGGAAGAAGAGGAGGAGGAGTCGCCATGTTGTTTCAATATGGGCGCCCATGCTACTGTGCAGCAGCCACCTCTTCGCTCAAAAATTATAGCGGCCGTCAAGAATTGTGCGTGTACGTGTATACGTGTGCAGTTTTAGTGTTGACCAACCACTGTGAAACAGTGTGCTATATTCGTCAAAATCGTCCTGTCCAGCCTGCACGGTAGCGGAGCGAGGTTATGACGAGAATAAGGACAACAACACCTACATCACGACAATATTGAATCGAATCCATTCGTGCGAATTTCGATTTTTTTTGCCGTACCGTGTACTACCAAAGTGACGAGGAGTTCGTCAAAGCAGGCCTGCAGGCGAACCATGGCGCGAAAACGAAATACTTCGAACAACACAACAAGAACGCATTGGCAACCACGACTTGCCAAGCGAACGCGCGATGTCACGAATGAGACCGTTCGGAAACCGAACGCAGTACTATTGAGCATCATCCATCGCGCGACCAAATACGAAGCGTATACCATGCAAGTGTAGATGTGAGCGGCCGAATTGGAGAAAATAGACGAGAGAACGCGAACACCAATGTGATCCTATGTGAAGAAAAGGTCGTTTTAACAAAGGCAAAACCCCCGCCAAAAGCCCGTGATCGAACCAAAAGCAATCCATTCGCTGAAAAGCTCCAACGGAGATCGGGCGAAATTTCGTGAACGGAAGGAAAGATTACTAAACCCAAAGGCGCCGGCCAACAATGGGAACCGCAACGTGCCCAACATCTTGAATTCAATATGAGAGACGGTTGACGGATCTCTGCCAGACCAGAGCGAGGAAAGCGATAACGCACGAGTGCCAAACGGGAGAGCGACAGCAGCATATCACAACAAAGCATCCGCAGAACAGATGAGCGAAGAAGACAACCGTGGAGACGAATGCGTTGTGGACGAAAATGGACCTCACAAGCCAGATGAGGACTTATAGTACATCCTAATCGAGAAGCTGTGGAGCGTTGAGTCGCCAAGCAAGCTGCATGCACATCTTTAAGGGGTGTTCTGCAATGACAGTAGCAACATTACCGGCGAGGATGAGCTCGACCATGAATCCTGAATCCTGACAGCCTGCAGAAGATCAGTGGCAGATCCGCCCAGCTTGGGCGGTGGAGTGCGTTGGTCGAGAAGGTCGACAAGTCCGGTAAATCATACTAACTACATTTATTTGTCAAGGCAACGGCTCTGCAGATCAGACCTACACGCGACAGGGAGTGGTTCGACGATTGCCAACCAGATTGCTGCAAATCACCTGGCCCCCGAATGAGCGAAACGCATGAGGCACTACATCTTAGAGGCGATGACTGGGCTCGGGGAACAAGCGACTGACTGCGGACACAGAAAAACAGCAATGCAATGGGCGTCGGAGGATTGGGGAAGGGAGGGGGCGTTTCGAACCAGCAACAGCAGCCTACCTGGGAAACTACCACAAATAATATGTCGGTCAGCACCAGCCTAACAATCAATCGCACTGCCAAGTTTAAGGATGGCGCCATGTGTCGGTCTGATGCTGCTGCGCAGCGTTTGCCTGGCATTCTGTTCAACGTGTTGCGCCGCGGAGAAGTGAGTCCGGTATTTCTGACGTTGCGCGTGCAGTGTCGAGCAGGGCCAGCCATGCCTACTCGGGTCACCCATCGGCATGACACATTCCGCTTCGGTCGTTGCTTCCAATCCGGCACGCAGCCGTCGGGCACGACGCGCGCAAGTTCCAAGTGTTCCGAGGTCGATAGCATTCGGAAAGTGGGGCACTCAGCGATGAATCACGCGTGCCATTCCCGCGCGGAAGTGCGGCCGCGATGGAGGTCGCCGCGGCGCATTAGATTGGCGCCGAGCGGGCGGGGGGGGGCCGGTGAACCTAGCGCGCAACCGCATCAGAGGAATAATATTGCCATAACGACCCTGCCGAGCTGGGCAGCGAATCCAGCGCGGCAGCGCACCGGCGAGCAAGGCCGCCGGCCACCCACCCGTGCATGCGCGCTGATTTCATGTGGCCCTCCGCCACCGCGCTTGGGTTGCGGGCGCGAAGCCCAGCGGGCGTTCGCCGGGGTCTCGTGGGAGGCCTCGCGGGGGCTTCTTTGAGGCAATTCGGAGACCTCTTGGGGGCCGTGTTGGTTCCTCTTGGCGCGCATTTTGATGCCTCTGGGGGCCTCTTGGGGGCCTCTTGGAGGCTTCTGCTGGCGTCTTGGGATTTTTCCGGGCGCCCCCTGGCCCTTGCTGGGCGCTTCTTGAAGCTTCCTGGGGGGGGGCTCGGATTTTCGGTTCGCGCTCCCTCTCTCGGGCCCGCATTGGGCCGTCTTGGGGCCCGCTCGGGCCGATCTGGGCGCTTCTTGGGCCGCCTGGGGGCCCTGGGGGCCTTGGGGGCCCCGTTGGGCCGCGGGCCGGTCTGGGGCTTGCTTGGGGGAGGCATTTAGGGTTTTCTCTGGGCGGTCTCGGCCGGGGGCGCCAGGGGGCCGAGGCGGCGAGAACGCCGGACACTTACAAATTATGCTAACGGAGTTCCCCACATGGGCGTTTTAATAGGGCGCGGGCTTAGTCAGGAGGAAAAGGAAGAAGCGGAGGTGCGGGGGGAGGGGCACGAAACCTGATAAATAATATGGTTTGCGAATACTGTCCTCGCTCAGGCGGGGCCTCCCTGGAGGGGTGGGAGGGGCACGAAACCTGATAAATAATATGGTTTGCGAATACTGTCCTCGCTCAGGCGGGGCCTCCCTGGAGCGGGGAGGGGCACGAAACCTGATAAATAATATGGTTTGCGAATACTGTCCTCGCTCTGGCGGGGCCTCCCTGGAGCGCTGGGAGGGGCACGAAACCTGATAAATAATATGGTTTGCGAATACTGTCCTCGCTCTGGCGGGGCCTCCCTGGAGGCGGCCTCGAGCCTGATAAATAATATGGAGGGGCACCCTGGAAGGGGCACGAAACCTGATAAATAATATGGTTTGCGAATACTGTCCTCGCTCTGGCGGGGCCTCCCTGGAGCGGTGGGAGGGGCACGAAACCTGATAAATAATATGGTTTGCGAATACTGTCCTCGCTCTGGCGGGGCCTCCCTGGAGCGGTGGGAGGGGCACGAAACCTGATAAATAATATGGTTTGCGAATACTGTCCTCGCTCTGGCGGGGCCTCCCTGGAGCGGTGGGAGGGGCACGAAACCTGATAAATAATATGGTTTGCGAATACTGTCCTCGCTCTGGCGGGGCCTCCCTGGAGGGGTGGGAGGGGCACGAAACCTGATAAATAATATGGTTTGCGAATACTGTCCTCGCTCTGGCGGGGCCTCCCTGGAGCGCTGGGAGGGGCACGAAACCTGATAAATAATATGGTTTGCGAATACTGTCCTCGCTCTGGCGGGGCCTCCCTGGAGCGGTGGGAGGGGCACGAAACCTGATAAATAATATGGTTTGCGAATACTGTCCTCGCTCTGGCGGGGCCTCCCTGGAGCGCTGGGAGGGGCACGAAACCTGATAAATAATATGGTTTGCGAATACTGTCCTCGCTCTGGCGGGGCCTCCCTGGAGGGGTAGAGGGAGCGGTATTGTATGGTATGGTATAGTATGGTATGGTAGGAATAGGAAGAGGGAGCGAGCGTGGTAGGTAGGTATTGGATGGTATTGTATGGTGTGGTAGGTATGCGGTGATGGTGTATGTATGGTTTCCTAGGTGTGGTATAGTAGGTACGGTGGTCTGCTATAGTATGGTATGGTATTGTATGGTATGGTATTGTATGGTATGGTAGGAGTAGGAAGAGGGAGCGGTATTGCATGGTATGGTATAGTATGGTATGGTAGGAATAGGAAGAGGGAGCGGGAGGTGGGAAGGTGGGAAGGTGGGAAGGAGAGGGTGTCCTGGGAAAACAAGAACCCCACTCAGGATGTGGGGAAAAACCAAAGGAGATAATGATTTCGGCCTTTCGGGGCCCTCTTGGGGGGCCTCTGCGAGGCCTCTGGGGCCGTCTTGGAAGCGTCTTGAGCAGTCGCGGGGGCCGTCTTGAGCGTCTTGAAGCGATCGTTCGGCGACCTCGGTGCGTTCTGGGACCGTCGCGGAGGCTTCCCGGAGCCCTCCCGGCCCGTCTCGGGGCCTCCGCGGGCCCCGAAACGTTGCTCGACAAGATGTGGGGGGGGCCGGGGTCGCGCGGGAAGCCCTGCTCACATTTCCCATTTGGGGCCCGGGGCCTCCGGCGTCTCCCCGGCGACCCTCCGGGGCCGAAGACCGAGGCCCCAGGAGGTGGGCGATGGATTTGAGGGCGCGCCCACTCCGTGCCCAGCGGCACGGTGGTGGTCGAGAGAAGCGGGAGGCAAGCGAGACGGCGGCGCGCAGCAGGACCTGACGGGTTTTCGCTTGCCAGAGTCGCCATTCGTGACTGCGGGGAAAAATGTAGCCAAAGATGGAGGCGACGACGGGGGGAAGTTGAACGGGCGTCGTCTGCCGGGGCAAGCGGCGCCCCACATGCCCCGCATTTCGGCCGCTCTTGGGGCCCCGCGGGGCCCCCGCGCGGACCCGCCGAAGGGCCCGAGGGCGAGGCCTTGATCAAGTGCCGCCCGTCTGATCGGCGCCGGGCGCTCATTGGGGCCCGCCGTCGGTGGCGCCTTGGGCACGGGTTCCCTCGGGGCCTTCGGAAAGAGGGCCGCGGAAGGGCCGCGGAGAGCCCCGGGGGCTTGAGGAGGCCCGCGAGGAACGAGATAATACGCCATCATGTTCCCAAGGGAGCCTGCACGTTCCTACGTGTGTCGACGATTCACCCGTAGCGCCAGGGATCCCAACGGAGGCCCGGCGGGGCCCCGCGCGGGGGCGCCGCGGGCGCCCAGTGGAGATCCCAAGACGCCCGAGAGGGCGCCGTGAGGGCGCCTGACCTGCTGCGTCAGGGGCTAAGCGAGGCCGCCGTAAATTGCCGCTTGACAAATTTGGACCAGGGGCCCCTCGGCGCCGCTCTCGGGCGCCCCTCGGGGCCTTCTCGGGAACGCTCCGAGGGCATTCCCGGGGGCATTATTGAGATAGCCTCAGGGGCCCGAGAGCATGGGCGGGGGTGGCCCAGGGGGGCCCGAGGGCCCCGCGAGGACTCAGGAGGTCCAGCTCGATCTTAGATGCGTTGCCCGAGAGCTTCTGGTCTTGCCCAGGGTGCCCCTGGGTCTTTTGCAGACCCTCTCGGGGCTCTCGCGGGGCCTTTTCGGCGCGCCGCCGGCGGCCGCGGGCATGGCGACGCCGTTGAAGGAACATTTTGCCGACGCATGTCCCCGGCCGTTGTCCGACCAATTCCCCGCCCCAAGACTCGACCACAAACGTCGACCAAGAAGTCGATCACAGTCAAGGTGAACTTGCAGAGAGGGGAAAATATGCCAAGATCTCAGACCAGCGTTCGGCCTCATAGGGGCCGCCAGTAAATTTGTCCGAGAAGTTGTGGTAGTCTTTCTTCGCAAGTCTTCCTGCAACTCCTCGTTGCGTCTGCGTCTCCTCCTCGCCCGTCCAGCCCAGCGGCTCCTCCGCGACGCTCATCCGCCTTGAATCGCCGCCTTCGGGGCGCGCTGAGTCGAGCGCGTTGCCGCGGGGGCTGGGGGGGGGGCGCTGTCCGCGCCGCCGCCTGTTCAGTCGACGCCGAGCCGACCGTCGCCCCTCGTCGCAAGCTGCTCTCGCGCCCAGAGAGCATGCCAAGAGAATCCTTTGGGGGCGTCAACTCCGCGGAGGGTCGGGGCGCGCGCGAGCGCTCCGAGCCGACGGCGCCGTAGTCCCTGAGCCCGGGCCTCGGGGCCCGCGCCTGCGCCGACCGAGCCTGCGCGACGGACGAGACCGCGCGCCTGCGCGACAGCAATCGTAGGAGCTCCGGGGGCCGCGCCCGCGGACCGGGGCGCTCAAGAAGCAATGGCCCCGCCCGCGCGCGGCGCATTCGCTGGAGAAGCGCGCCACTTGCACAACGCAATAATCCGCCACCGCGCGATTTTATTCGCGGCCTCGCTTCGCCGGGGATGAGGTTCCCGACTGCGCGGGGCCGCGATTCCGCGGCATCGCGCCCCCCCAGCGGGGGCTCGCAGGCCGCCCGCAACGATTGGAACGCCGCCCCCGCGCGTTCAGCTGTCCTTTCGCCGCCCAGCGCCGTTCAGTGAGAGCGCGCGCCTTCCTCTCGCGCTTGTTCGCCTTCGGTGTTGCCCTCCTTCTGCGAGACCTGGCGCGCGTTGGTGGAGCCCGCATTATCGAGGGCATCGTCAGCCTCGTCCTCGACGAGGCCACGGCTGCTCGAGTCGTCGCCGCCCGCGCCGCCGCGCCCCCCCCCGGGCCCCGCCCCCCGGCCCAAGCGCCCCCCGAGCTTTTCCTGGAAAGGGTTCCGGCCCAGCGTTCTCTTTTAGTAGGTTCACCCCCGGAATCGACTTGAGGTGGGCCGGCGAATGTCTTTTGCGATAAATGACAATGAAAGGGTGGGCCAGCGAATTGAAATATTGAGGATGTCCCTGGCGAAACGCTTGTGTTATATACATTTGCGGAGGATGTCTCTAGCGAGACGCTTGGTTTGCGTCATAGATTGTCTTCCGTTGGGGGCCAGAATTCAGAGGATCCCTCAACTGAAATGCTTGTTTTCACGCGCCCAGGTTCTCGGGATGTTTCGAGCGAGACGCTTGGTTTCACGCGTCCAGGTTGCCCGGGTAAATGTCTGGCATGAGGATGCGTTGAGAATATCGCACGCGAGCTGCCCGCGTGTCCAGGTCGGCCAGGCGGACGTCTAATATGGAGATGCGTTGCGGATGTATCGAGCGAACCATTAGTTTTCAAGTGTCCAGTTTGCCCAGGCGCACGTCTAGCACGACGACGCGTTGAGGATGCGTCGAGCGAAACGGTTGTTTTGACGTGCCCACTTCGTCCAGGCGGATTTCTAGCATGAGGATTTGGCAGCATGTCTCGAGCGAATCGCTTGTCCCCAGCACGTTCCGTAGCGCGTCCCCTTGGCACGTCCCGCGGTGCGTCCCCATGGCGCGCCCCCTGGCATTTCGCCGGGCGCGTCCCTTGGGACGTTCCGCGGCGCGCCCTCCTTGCAAGTCCCTCTGTCAATTAGCTCTCGGGCACCTACTATGTGCTCAGGCAGCTCGAGCTTAAGATCCAGGTCCGTTCGGTCAGGACTCGGATGCGAAGGAGGGCTCGATCCACAACGCTATAGAGCACAATCGCGGCATGGCACATCGCAGTTCAGCACGTCGCAGCACAGCACAGCCCTCGGCACGGTACATCAAGATCGATGCGCTCAGCATTGCAAGTTGGGACGCTTTTTGGCGCGTTCCGTGGCGCGTCCCGTGGCGAGCCCCCCTGGCACGTCGCGCGGCGCGTCCCTTTGCGCGCCCCGTGGCACGTCCATTGGCACGTTTCGTAGCTTGCCCCCTTGGCACGCCCCGCGGTGCGCCCCCATGGCGCGTCTCTTGGCGCGACCCCTGGCGCGCCCTTGGGAGCGTTCCGCGGCGCGTTCCCCGGCGCGCCCCCTTGTCAAGTAGCCGGCAGCTCGAGCTTAAGATCCAGGTCGATTCGGTCAGGACTCGGACGCGAAGGAGGGCTCGATCCACAACGCTATAGAGCACAATCGCGGCATGGCACTCGCAGTTCAGCACGTCGCAGCACAGTGCAGCCCTAAATCGATACACGCAGCATTGCAATTGCCCGTCGCCCAGGCAGGTGCCCTGAAAACGTCGCCATGTCTTACATTTCTATATTCCTTTCCGGGTTCGTGGGCCGATCATGTTGAAGTGGTCGGTAGACCGGCTTGAGGGTGCAATCGTTGAATGCGCCCCGACTCCAGCGTATCTGATCAGCCGATGGGGGTTCTTCGTCGCGTGTTCGCCCATGACTTTGTGTTGAGAGGCCTATTAGCGCCCTGTCGGGGGATCGATGATTTTGCAGACGTCGTTTCAGGTCTCCAATGGCTTTGGACGACAATCATTCGGGGTTGCCTGGCGGCGATTCTTCGGAGGTTCCAGGCAGGCGTCAAGACGGGCAATAACACATGTATCAAACATATTCACGAGTGTTCCTCTCTGCGGCGTCATGATGGCATCCTCTCGGGCCCCTTGCGGGGAACCTACCAGAGGCGTCGGCGGTGCCTTCGCGGCGCTTGCCCAGACGCCTGCCGCATCTCAGGTCGCGCATCTGGTCCAAGATGGGGCGCTGCGAGAATCTATGTTGCCAGGAAGGCCCGTTGGGCAATATCGTTGCCAGCGCAGGTTGCGCCAGTTACGGGCGCTCATTTGAGAATCTACACGGCGGCGTTTATTGCAGGGGGTTCCAGTCTTCCCGCGAAGGCCCGCCGGAGTGACGGTGCACGTTGTCGGATCACCGCAGGGACGAGCACGATGATTGGGCGTGGTTGACGACGGCCAGTCAAGCTTGCTTCCTCGACGACTAGGATGGTCACCCAGGCCCCAGAGTGCGCGGCCAGATCCCCCGTCTGGTGCACGACAGGAACAGCGGTGATATAACCCAGGTCCACATCAACAACATGCCCGAGCTCCAGAAACGAGAGTGCATGAACACGGCCACGACTTGATTCGGCATCCTTTGGTTGGGAGGCGCCGCCCTATTGGCCATCAAATCGTTCTACAGTGATTCAACTATACATCACGAGCATGGAGTCATTCGAACGGGCGTTGTTGCGATTCGGTTCGTAATCCGCGAGTTGGCTCGAGAGTCCATCGGCGTGGGCGATAACGTTTCCACCGCCACTCGACGTGGGCGATGACGTTTCCATCGGCGTGGGCGCCAGGAAGCCTCGCGCACTCGACACCGAGCTGGCGGACGCACCAGAGCTGAGCTGGCGCCCAACAAGGCTGTCTGTAACCAGGTGCAGGGGTGAAGTCATTCAGGCAGATGTATAAGTGGAAGGGTGACGATCGGGTTCAATGGCGCCCCCTGGACCTCGGCGTTCGCGTGGAAAAGAAAATGCTCTGACCGGCTCAGATGCCTTCGGGCCACGACGGCGCGCGGGCCATTGGCGAGCCTCGGGCGGCCAACCCGCAGTCGGGGACGCTGCGCGAATAGAAGCTGAAAGATCGCCACCTGAGGTGGCCTGCGCCCCTCACAGGGCATCCGGCTTTCACCGACAGGCCGGCGCTGGGCAGGGTAAATTCCGGAGGGGTAGTAACGCACAGACGCAAATAATCGTCGATTCCCAGCAAAGTATGGAATAATATGGAAGTGCAGGAGAAGACGGGAGTCAAGAACATATGTAAAGAAATGAAATATCTGGGGTTTTTGTGCATTTATCGCTGTGCCCCTCGGCCCCTTCATGAACGGAATGAACGATCATTCCGCCTGCGAGAAGTTCGAGTGCAACCGCGAGAACGCAGCCGACGCGCGGCGCAACAGCCACGGGGAATACGAAGCCTGGAACGATGACCCCTGCGCGGGGCCCGACGCGCGGAATCGCGCGTTCACGCGGAAGCGCAACCGCGAGGAGGAGTTCACGAGTTCGCGCGCACCGACGCGGGCAGGGGCGAAGGAAAAGGCACTCCAGAAGGCCCAGGAGGCCATGCGTGGCAGCTAACCTTTGATTATGTTCCTACCGCCTCCCTTTTCTGAGGTCTGTCGCATTCAGGATCAACCAAGGTCATGCCAAGCAAATGTGTTGACGTATACAAAGTTCGGATGTCACGCCATGCTTCGAGTCATCTTTTGCGCCGCTCTGTCCGTTCGGCCATAGCGCTCGATTTAGTCATTCACAATCGCGCGCTGCTGTCCGCGATGCGTGCACACTACCCAGTTGATTCGCCTGTTCTATACATATACACATATATATATATATATATATATATATATATATATATATACATACACGTGTATACGTATGTATTTGTATATATTACATATGTATCGATTGGAGCGCTGTCCGCTCGCCTCTACAACTTGCAGTCAGGCGGGGCCATTTCGCGCGGCGCGTAGCTTGCCCGACCTGGCGTGCCAGGCCGGCGGCGGGGGGCTTCACTATGGCCCCCCATGCTAGTATGCAAGCGCTGGCGTGTGGCCCAAGACCTACAACCGCCGTCAGGCGGCGCATGTGCGTTCAACGCTGACTGGAACAAAAATTGACGGCATCCCATTTTCGCCCAGAGTTCCATGTGCCCATCTGCGGGCCCCCCCCACCCGCGCCCGACGAGGGGCGCAGTGGCGCGCGCGATCCCCGCCCGGCACCGGCAGCCGCCTGGCGGTCGCGACGGGCATCGCAGGCGGCGCGGGGCACCCAGTGCCCCCCCGCCCCCTTTTCCAGGCCCGCGGCGGCCGCCGCCAACGCCGATGCCGGCGCTGGTGCCAACGCCGACGCGAGGGACAACGAGCTACGATCATTGTTTCTGGAAAATATGTCACGCCGCCGGCATAGGGAGATGCGCGGCGCTGCTGACGCGGCAGCGCTAGAGCGCGACCCGCAAGGACATGCAAGAACCTCCGCAACGCAGGACGCCAGCAAACTCAACAGAGACGCGCTGGAGTTCATCCCCAACCTGGTGTCGAACATTTCGGAAGCCACCTCCAGGGGCGAGAGCGATCCACGCGGCAACCGGCGCGGCTACTGGCGCGGCTCCCTATACACAATCAGCACAGGTACACCAGCTACCACGACAACCAACATAGCTACCACGGCTACCCCCTGGGCATTCCGCGCCGGATTCGACGCGGGCAGGGGCCATAAAACGAACGAATCGGTGGGTCTACAACTCCCGACCGTCCGCGGCCGCGCCCCCTTCCAGAAGGGGCGACGTGGGCAGCGGGCACGGCTGCCCAACAGTCTTCCCGCGCGTCCACGGGGTTCCGCGGGGGCAGCGACCGATCCGTCGACGAGCCCGACGCTTGCGCAGATGCCGACGACCACGATGACGTCGCGGCGGCATCGCCTGAGGGCAGGCAGGGCCGCGTCATTCAGCTCGTTCGGGCCGATCGCCGGCGCCCGCTGCAGACTGACAAACCCACGCAGGGCCTCTGCGCTTTCTCGACGCTTCATGGAGGACAGCTTGCCGTCGCGAAGGCCGCCGCGCAGACGCTGGCCAGGAAGTGAAAAACTTGCGCGCGCGTGCCTGCCTCGCATCTACAGTTGCGGCGCCGCCTACCTGCGCTACCTGGCCGCCGACCAGATCACCGACTCGCGCGCCCACTTGCCCGCCGACCAGGTTTTGGGCCTCTCGACCGCCGACCAGCTCGCCGACCCCCCACGGCCGCTGGCCCATCGACAAGGAACGCGACAAACAGGAAGGCGAATCGGAGAACACCGCGCACGGGGATAGGGCGAATGAATGAATAAGGTATGCCAAGAACGCCACAGCCGTTGGAGGCGACGATGCAACCGAACAGTCAGGAGAGAGGACCCTCATCTTCCCCATCCGTTGCCGACTCGGTCGGCGCGAGCCTGGGCCCCCCATGGCGGGGGGGCGTCGCCGTTAAGGCCGCAGTGTGCCAGGGGCGCTCGCGGGGTCCTTCATCATTATCGGCCTCGCCCCCCGCTGATCTTGCGACCGCTCTGGGCAGGGGGGGGGGGGGGGGGCGCGCGAGGGGGGGGCCCCGCGCGTCTGGGGCAGGGCGAGGAATATCCAGAACATGAGGAGGCAGGCGCGGTGGAGGAGGGCGACGGGACATCGGGCGCGTGCTTGGGGGGCGTCGCGGGCGCCCTGCCTGGCCCCGTGCGCGAAATTCCCGGCCGCGGCGCCCCTGATTCGGCGCGCTCGGTCTCGCTGCGGACGAGGTGGACGAGGGGGGGGGGGGGGCGGAGCTCCATTCGACCTTGGCCACGAAATCTGCGACGCGGAGTAACGCGATGATTTCGAGGAGCAGGAGGAGGAAGGCAGCGCGCTGAACAGCCCGGCCGAAGAGCGAGAAGCGCGGCGCGATCATGTCTCTCGAAAGCTCCAACGCCACCACCAAGAGTACGAGGAGAGCGTGAAAGAGCATATGATCCGCTTCGAGTCACAGAAAGCCAACTCGATCAAGTGCACATCAGCCACGGTCGAAAGGCAGAGACAGTTTGAAGCAGCCAGAACATCCGTGGAACCGCATGATCGCAGTGCACTGCGCCAGCGCGCCGCACCCGAAGACCACGTTGGGCGCCTAGACGCCTGGACTGTCTCCCATGCTTCGACCACCAACGGTGGCGAGCCACCGCTGACGTAAAAAACGGTCGGAGGGTTGGGATTCGAGCGATCGAACCAGCATCTCGCTCTCTGCCAAATTCCGCCCACTTCACCTTGCCTCCCCGTGCGCGTACGCTGTGATAAATGGCATTCGCTCTTCCGATTACAACATGGACGCGCGAGCAAACTGGGTTTCTCGCCGCGGCGCCCCGCGGCTCCGCCAGTGCGAGCGCGAAGACAGTCATGATCCGCCGCAGCGGGGCATGCCTTTCAACCTGGGCTGCAAACAGACCGCTTGCGCTCCGCGTCGCCCGAAGGCAGGCCCGTTCCCGCGCAGTCGGACGCCGCCCGTGGCAAGGGAGGCGGGGGGGCGCAGAGGGTGGATGGATCCGCACGGGGACACACGAAGGAACTGCGCAAGAACGACCTTGATCTTAAGGCAGCCAAGACGCGACGAAATCCCTGAGATAATCACCCAAGTGTTGGCGGCCTTCGCCCTCTTCTCTCCCTCCCCAGCATCCGTCATGCCTGCTGCTCACCCTGGTTCCTTTGTCTCTCTCGCTGTCTCTCTCTCTCTCTCTCGTTTTCTCTTGTCCCCAGGTTGCTCCTCCTCACGTCGTTCCTCCACTTGTCCTCTTCGTCCGCGGGGGGGGGGGCCTTTTTTAACGAAAGTTGCTGACCAGGGTTACACCACTCCTTCGCCTCTCCCCCATACAGCTGTGACGGGTGGGGACATGGCGGAATTGCGAGGGGTGCGACGAGTGCTCCAGCTGACGCACCAGATTTGCCCGCAGTCAAAAGTCTTGAGACCTGTATAGGAGGAGGAAGAAGAGGAGGAGGGATGGATGAACATCGGTGGGGGGGTGGAGGAGAGGAGGATTGGAAAAGAAGGGGAACCGCAGCAACATGAGGAGGAGGAGGAGGAGGAGGAGGATGCGGAAGAGGAGGAAAAGGAGGAAGAGAAGGAGTTGTTTCCTCCCTTTTTCGAAGGCCAAAACAGCAGGCTCCCAGAGCCTAGCTTGACATCGTCTGGCAATTTTGGTGTGTACGAGCGAGTCCCAGAATACGACCAGGCACAGTGTATCTTTGCATTCAACAGGTACGCGCGGTGTTTCGCACAGTCGGAAACAGAGGTGTTGTTCGTGACAGCGTCGGCGTGCCTCGTGTGGTTGGTTATGGCAGGTCCTGGCGAGGATGGCCAACCATACGCCGAAACGCTGGAGACGGATTGGACCAGGGGTGCCCGAAATAGTGGGCACATTCAGTCCTAGACCAGAACGGAGGCCAAAGGAAGTTGCGCAGTCAACTGCTTCTCGGCGACCCTGGCGCGGCACAGCCGTTGCCAGGCGAGCCTGAGGCGGGTGTACAAATATTGGCTTGTATGTTGCACCATTGTGGATATGCTTGGCGAGTGTTTGGTTATCAGCCGAAAGTCTCTCCAGGAGCTCGTCGTCGGTGGTGTTGCAGGCGCAATGGGTATGATCAAACGATTGGAAACATCGATCACCGTGAACACTGCCGGTGGTTCCTCACGGGCCCATCGGAACAGGTTGCGTCGCATGCCCCAACTCCAGTGGTGGCTTTACCATACAGGGGGTTTCGCAGGTGCGTTCTGATTATCCACGAGCGCCTAACGCAGGGGTCGGCTGGTTCGCACCCCTGGGCCGTGGTTAGTGTCCGCTCAAGGAAAAGGGGGCGATCGCCCGGCTTAGCTGCGGTTGCGGCGGTGTCACGAAAGAGGCGGCAATTGTTTTCTCTGTTCTTCGAAGGCCAAAACAGCAGCCTCTCGGAGCTTAACTTGACATGTTCTGGCAACTTTGGTGTGTACGAAGGAGTCCCAGAATACGACCAGACACGCTGTATCTTTGCATTCAAGAGGTACGCGTGGTATTTTCGCACAGTCGGAAACTGAGGCGTCGTTCGTGACAGCGTCGGCCTGCCCCGTGTGGTTGGTTGTGGCAGGTCCTAAAGAGGATAGCCACCCACACGCCGAAACGCTGGAGACGGACTGGACCAGAGGTGCCCGAAATACTGGGCACACTCAGTCCTAGACCAGAAAGGAGACCAAAGGAAGTTGAGCAGTCAACTGCTTCTCGGCGACCCTGGCGCGGCATAGCCGTTGCCAGGCGAGCCTGAGGCGGGTGTACAACAAATGCGTAGTATGTTGCACTAATATGGATACGCTTGGCAAGTGACACGAAGGAACAACAGCAGGAGAAACGGCACGGCAGGAGGAGGAGGAGGAGGTCTGAGGAGGACGACAGCGAGCAACAGCAGCCACCCCCGCCCACAGTCGAAGTCGGGGCTCGAAGCGATCACAGAGGCGATCGTCATCTTGAAGGCCTTCTACGCAAAGGGCGCCAAGGCGCGTGCCTTCACCGACCAGGGCATGTCGAACAGTCGGAGGTCGTCGTCGTCGTTGTCGGTCGCCGCCGCCGCCGCCGCCACCGCCATCGCCGTCGTCGGCGTCGTCGCCGTCTCCGTCGTCGTCATCGTCGTCGTCGTCCCCCTCACCCCCAGACCTCCAGCTTAAATGCGGATTCGATTCGTTCCATCGCCAAATGAGGCGGCACCGGGTTCATTTTTCGGGGGTCTGCTCCCTGATCCGTGGATGTGGTCCCTTTGCGCAAAATCCACGGATACCTAATCCATGTTAGCGTGACCCCCAGGCTTGTCCAAAGGGGTGCGTTCAACAGCAGAGCCTCCCACAAGTGACATGTAACGCAACGTACGCCAAGTTTGGCGCGAGGATCGTGCCACACATTCGGGGCACGAGAATGGAAAACGGCATAAACACAAGCTTGCGCCACGTACCATTTCCGCCACCGCGTGGACAGAAGAGTCCAGCTGCGGGTGGCGCCCCTGAAAGGATGAGGTTTGGACAATGCAATAAGTCGCCGAGTCTCAAAATCCAGCCGCTCCGACGAGGGCCTCCTGACAGAAGGCCTAACCACCTCAAACTCGTCGTCCGTGGTGGGTTATCCTCTGCCAGATGGTTGTTGTCGTCGTCGGTCATCTGTCGTCTGTCAACCGTCGTCATCGTCGTCTGTCGGTCTTAGTTGTCGTCGTCGTCGTTGGTCGTTTCTATCCTCGCCGTCGTCGTCGTCGGTCGGTCGTCGTCGTCGTCGGTCGTCGTCGTCGGTCGTCGGTCGCCGCCGTCGTCGTCTGCCTCGGCGAGGCCATCTCTCTGGCGCAGGCCTCGCCTGTGGACGAGGACACCGCAGGCCCCCCCCCCGCGCCCCGCCTGCAACCTGGCTGGCTGGCTGGCATTGGCGCGGGTGTGTGGATGGGCCCTGACCTGATGTTTCAGGGGTCCATGTGTCAAGCAGTGTCGAAGCCTCCTGGCTCGCCTTAGACCCACCAAAAAATGTTATAATAACCTTTTGTGGTTTGCACGAAATGTTCTTAGAACACGTCTGGCTGGGACTGTCTTGAATTATCACATTGGGCTTACGTTCTAAAGAACATGGTTTTGTTATTAGAACACGTTTGGCTTCTAAGAACATCTCGTGGTAGGACTATAGGAATGCCGTGACGGTCGGTCCTTGCTCAATTGTGAGCGGGATAAATGACTGGGCGGGCGGGGGGGGAGGGGGGAGGGCAAGCAGCACGGGCAGCGACGGGAGCACGAGCAGCTGGAGCCGCAACCACGTAACCGAGGGAGGTCTTTAAAGATGGGCCCTCCCCCCTGAGCTCTCGGCGGTCAATAAAACTTGTTCTCCCCCTCCTCGTCCCTCCCCTCCTCGCCCTCCTCGCTCTCCCTCCTCGCCCTCCTCGTGCTCCCCTCCTCGCCCTCCCCCTCGTCCTCCCTCTCCTTGTCCTTCCACTCCTCGCCCTCCTCGCTATCCATCCTCGTGCTCCATTCCTCGTCCACCTCCTCGCTCTCCCTCCGCGCTCTCCCTCCTCGCCTTCCTCCTCGAACTCTTTCTCGGACTTGTAGAATTTGTTTCCATGTTAGGAAAGGCGTCATTTAAAAACAAAACCTATCTGGGCCACCTCGCTGACCAGAGCCCTGGAAAAGCCATGCGTACTCAATGGGCCTCGTTCGCGGCACGCGTCACGCAGTCTCTTCAAGTTGACCTCGAAGAGCAAGCAACCCCATGTGCAAATGATTGGGGCTCCGCGCGGATTTCTTGGATCGGCAGTGGGCCACCCTGGTGGCGCCGCCCCTGGCGCTCTCCGCTCGCCATGGAGGGTCCAGGGCCGATCCAAGAAGTCCGCGCGGAGCTAAGAAATGTGATGCCTATGCGGGTCGTTTTCGTTCCTTCATGACCTGGGTTTAGGTGGAGGAGAAGCAGCAGCAGGAGGATGAGGAGGAGGAGTTGCGGGGCCAAGATATTGGGGGTCAGCCTCGCAAGTGCGAGCTTGTGGCAGCCAGCTTCTTCAGGTCAGGGAGTACTCGAAGAGGAACAATTCGAACAAATTGCAGAAACGTTGTCCGCGCGGAGTTCTTTGACCGGCCCTGGACACTGGACTTCCTCCTTGGCGCGCGGAGCACGTGGGTCGACAACACTGCGTGACCCTTCGCCAGAGTGACCTTTGGTGTGGGCTCACCGGGGTCCCCCTGATCGTGAGCACGATGCGATAGCGGCTGATTGCGCGCCTGGATTGGGCCACTTTGCGCCCCCTTAGTCCGCGCACCACAGGTCACTCTTGCCTAGGGCTACTCTTTGTGTGTAGCCGGCCCAGGGGTGGTGCCGGGGGCGCCGCCAAGGGCATCGAGCGCCGATCCACGGCATCCGCGTGGATCTTGAAAGCCTCTGTTTATGAAGTTGTCCGCGCGCCTCGGGGAGGCCGTCCCATTTCGGGCCCCCTCCGCGCGCGCCGGCCGCAGCCTCCGCACGAGAACCGCTCGCTCGCGCTGGGGCGGAATAATGTTTATGAAGTTGTCTGGGTCACCCCCGGGTGCGCGAAGTGAATCGCGCTTCGCGTATCGCGGCTTGGGCTGAAGAGTTGCCTTTCTCCCGGGGGGCGGGGCGAGGCTTCGTTGGGAACCGTTTTTGGTGTCGCGTGCCAGGTTTTCATGGGTCTTTGGGGGCCTCTGGTGGCCCTCTTGGGGGGCGTCGCGGGGGCCTCCTGCGCCGTCGTGGAACTGTTTCGGGACTTTCTGGGTCGTCCTGGACGGGTTCGAACATCAGAAAAGCGACAGCGGGAAACGTGCACCAAAAAGAACACTTGCGTTTGTCAATGATGGCCTTTTCGTAGGCGTTCTGGGAGGGTTCTTGCTGCTCCCAGTCGGCGTTCATGGAGCCCCATCGCGGCAGCTTTGGAAGTTGCGAAGGGGTGGGGTGGCACCCACACTCCCGCTGGGGGGCAAGAGTGGCCGTCTCGGAGTCCATTTAGCATGATCGTTGCCACCTGCTTGCCGCGGTTTCTGTGAGCCTGCCAAACGCAGGGACTCGCTTCCAAAAGTGAGCGCGCGTTGGGTTGGGTGCGTGGGAAAGGGCTCACTGTTGCTTCGCAGCAGTAACTGAAAAGCAAGGGCCCGACGCGCCCCAACCCGCCGCCCGCGCGGTGGCAGGTCTGGACGATTGTCGGGGCTCGACGACAAGATGGAGGAATTTGAAGAAAATGGTAGTTCTTAACCGTGAGAAAATAAAAGGTTAACCGTGAGAAAAAATGACGCTACCCAGGAACCCCACATACTTATATTATGGGTGGAGTGGTGATAGCTGAAGTGAAACATGTGAGAATGATGTTGGTGGCCGTTGCCCCGCCGATACCGTTGGTAACGCCACTCAAGAGGAGAGGTGGAAGAGGAGAAGCGCAGCGCCAGCCACACTTTGTGAGCCCGTTGACCTGGACGACCGGCGCGCATAGCGGCCGCGGTGAGGGACCACCCCCTGCGCACCCCGTCTGGCGTCGAGAAAGCGCCACGCTTGCTATGCCCTGGACGACCATCGTCAATAGTGGCCGCGGTGAGGGACCAACCCCTGCGCTCCCCCTGCGAGGTCGAGAAAGTGCCACACCTGCCACGCCCTGCGCCATGGCCCGCATAGACGCCGCGCTCGGAGACCACCCCCTGCGCACCCCCTACGAGGTCGAGAAAGTGCCACACCTGCCACGCCCTGCGCCATGGCCCGCATAGACGCCGCGCTCGGAGACCATCCCCTGCGCACCCCCTCCGGGGTGAAGAAAGTGCCACACCTGCCACGCCCTGCGCCATGGCCCGCATAGACGCCGCGCTCGGAGACCACCCCCTGCGCACCCCCTACGAGGTCGAGAAAGTGCCACACCCTGCGCTCGGAGACCACCCCGTGCGCACCCTCTATGGTGTCGAGAAAGTGCCACACCTGCCACGCCCTGCGCCATGGCCCGCATAGACGCCGCGCTCGGGAACACCCCCTGCGCACCCCCCACGGGGTGAGGAAATGCCACACCTGCCACGCCCTGCGCCATGGCCCGCATAGACGCCGCGCTCGGAGACCACCCCCTGCGCACCCCCTACGAGGTCGAGAAAGTGCCACACCTGCCACGCCCTGCGCCATGGCCCGCATAGACGCCGCGCTCGGAGACCACCCCCTGCGCACCCCCTACGAGGTCGAGAAAGTGCCACACCTGCCACGCCCTGCGCCATGGCCCGCATAGACGCCGCGCTCGGAGACCACCCCCTGCGCACCCCCTACGAGGTCGAGAAAGTGCCACACCTGCCACGCCCTGCGCCATGGCCCGCATAGACGCCGCGCTCGGAGACCACCCCCTGCGCACCCCCTACGAGGTCGAGAAAGTGCCACACCTGCCACGCCCTGCGCCATGGCCCGCATAGACGCCGCGCTCGGAGACCACCCCCTGCGCACCCCCTACGCCCACACCTGCCACGCCCTGCGCCATGGCCCGCATAGACGCCGCGCCACGAGACCACCCCCTGCGCACCCCCTACGGGGTGAGGAAAGTGCCACACCTGCCACGCCCTGCGCCATGGCCCGCATAGACGCCGCGCTCGGAGACCACCCCCTGCGCACCCCCCTACGAGGTCGAGAAAGTGCCACACCTGCCACGCCCTGCGCCATGGCCCGCATAGACGCCGCGCTCGGAGACCACCCCCTGCGCACCCCCTACGAGGTCGAGAACGTGCCACACCTGCCACGCCCTGCGCCATGGCCCGCATAGACGCCGCGCTCGGAGACCACCCCCTGCGCACCCCCTACGGGGTGAGGAACGTGCCACACCTGCCATGCCCTGCGCCATGGCCGCGGCGAGAGGTGTGTGGGTGAGAGAGAGAGGAGAAGAGGGAAGAGGGGAAAAGGGAGGTGAGTGAGTGAGTGCGCGGCGCGCGAAGGAGGAGACGCGGGTGCGCCGCGGCAGAGAAGAACACCATAACCCCACCAAGCATGTGGTGAGCAATCCGTAACAACCAATACGTAAACGTGAGAAACAACATGTAAAACACAGTACGTAAATCAGTACGTAAAACAATACGTAAAACAATCCGTAACACATTATGCAAAAGACAATATGCAACAACAGTACGTAAAGACAAGCACGTGAGCGCCACACGTAGATACAACACGTGCAAACAAAACCACGCACAACCAACACCACGCAAAACCACAAAACCGCGTGAAACAACAATACGTGAAGCAATACGTAAAAACAATACGTAAAGCAATGCGTAAACCAATACGTAAAACAATACGTAAAACAATACGCAAAAAAAAAACAAAAACAAACGCACAAACAATACGCATATCTCCTCCTCCTCCTCCTCCTCCTCCTCCTCCTCCTCCTCCTCCTCCCTCCTCCCTCCTCCTCCTCCTCCTCCTCCCCCTGCACCTCCTCCTCCCCCCCCCCCTCCTCCTCCTCCTCCTCCTCCTCCTCCCTCCTCCTCCATATCCTCCTCCTCCTCCCTCCTCCTCCTCCTCCTCCTCCTCCTCCTCCTCCTCCTCCTCCTCCCCCTCTTCCTCCTCCTCCTCCCCCCTCCTCCATCCTCCTTCCTCCCCCTCCTCCTCCTCCTCCTCCTCCTCCTCCTCCTCCTCCTCCTCCTCCTCCTCCTCCCCCTCCTCCCTCTTTCTCTCCCCCCCCCTTTCCTCCTCCTCCTCCTCCTCCTCCCTCCTCCCTCCTCCCTCCTCCTCCTCCCTTTTTCCTCCCGCCTCCTCCCCCCTCCTGCTCCTCCTCTTCCCCCTCCCCCCACCCTCGTCCTCATCATCATCACCAGCATCATCATCAGCAGCATCATCATCACCACCATCCTCATCCTCATCATCATCATCATCATCATCATCATCATCATCATCCGCTTTGCGTACGCGTTGTTGTTGCGCGTTGTGCTACATCGTGCGTGTACGTGTTGTTCGTCCGCGTGTCCAACGCCAGTTTACGTGTAGTTCACGGTGTGAGTACGTGCGTTTACGTGTTACGTTTTTCTACATGATGTTTTACGTATTGTTGTCACGTGTTGTTTTGATGTGTTGACTTAACGTTTTGGTATGGTGTGCATGCTGTTTTGCGTATTGTATAGCGTACACCCTCACTGTGAATGCAAATTGTCGTTGCATGTACGGATTGGTGTACGTGCTGGTCGTGCGTGTTGTTACGCGTTGTTGTACGTATTGCGGTACGTGCTGTTTTATGTGTTGTTTTTACGTGTTGTGTTTACGTGTTGATTTTACGTGGGTCGAGCGAGCTTTCACGTGTGTTGCGCAGTGTGATCATGTGCGGTTTTAACGCATAGTGTTTTACGCGTTGTTGTTACGTGTTGTTTTTTCGCATTGGTTTACGTATTGCGTCTACGTATTATTGCTACGTGGTGTGGTTCCGTGGTGTGTTTACGTGTTGTGGTCACGCGTTGTTGGTTTTTTACGTATTGTTCTACGTGTTGGTTATCTGATCATGTTTACGTATTGTTTGATTACGTACTGTTCTTACGTGTTGTTTGGATGTGTTGGTTTAACGTGATGTGTATTATTTACATGTTGTTTTGCGTATCGTTTTACATATGGTTTTCACTGTCAAATTACATGTTCGCTGCTGCTCGTACGTGCTGTTACGTGTTGTGCTTACGTAATGTTTACGCGTTGTGATCACGTGTTGTTTAAACGTATTGTTTTCGTATGTTGTTTTCCGTAGTGTTTTAACGTATTGTGTTTACGTATCGTTTTTAAGTGTTGTTGATGTACGTGCCATGTTTACGTTTTGGTTTTACGTGTTGGTTTTACGTATTGTTTTACGCGTTGGTTTTACGTATTGTTTTACATATTGTTTTTACGTGTTGTTTTTTTCTCACGTGTACGTATCGTGTTTACGTATTGTGTTTACGTGTTGTTTTTCTTCACGGTTAGATTAAGCCTTGCTTGAAGAGGGACTATGTCCTCCTTCTCCTCTTCCTCGTCCTCCTCCTGTTCCTCCTCACTTCCTCTTCTTCCTCCTCCTCCTCCTCATTTCCTCTTATTCCTCCTCTTCCTCCTCCTCCTCTTCCTCCCCCCCACCTGGTCGGGGCCTTATGGCCGATCGATCGGCGATCTATCACCGATTCCAGGTTGATGTTTCCTTCCTGAGCCGATCCATTTCCGACCTTGCTCTTCATCCTCCCGTTGAAAATGTGAACCGGATTCGCCGCAATATGTTTCCATGTGTTGGTTCGCTTCCGAGGGCCACGGCCGAACTGGATTCAAGCAGGGCGAGAAGGCACGGAACCATCCGTGCAAATTGATTGCGTATTTGCACTACCACAAGGCGAGTCGCCGCTGATTTTGTGGACCTCGTGACGCTCCGCGCAACGCCCCCCTTTTCGGACATCCTCCATCACCTTCTTCTTTCGGCTTCGCGGTCCTCATCGTGCTTGTCGTGTTCGTCGGCTGATACACATAGGCCATTCGCTTTAGTTACCGCATCACCGTTTCATACGTTTGCGTCCCCCCGTCTCCTCTCTTTTCATCCTCCCCCTATGGTCCCTCCCCCCCTCCTCCTTCCAGCCGTCAGCAGCTTGGCCAGCAGACTCAGGCAAGAGGCTCTTTCTGAGTTTGCTCCTGTTCCCGTTCCTCCCCCCCCTTTTCCTTTTTCCCCCATCCTCCTCGGGAGGATGGCGAGGAGGGCAAGGAGGAGCAGCCCGCGGCCCCGGAGGCCCTGGCTTCACGGGCAACTACGGGGGCAAACAGGTCGCGTCCAAGGCGTCCCTCTGCCGCCCGGCGGCGCCCCCGCGCTCGGAAGGGGGCGGCGAGGCGAGGCAGGACGACAGTGTCGGGGCTGCATCGGGGCTTGCGCTCGCGGGGGGGGGGAGGGAGAACGGGGGCTGCATCGGGGCTTGCGATCGCGGGGGGGAGGAAGAACGGGGGAGCATGACGGGGCAGGAAGAAGCAGGAGGGTGGGGTAGCCGGAGAGAGCACGTTGGAGGAGGGAGGAGGGGGGAGAGAGGTGGAGGAGAGAGGAGGAGATCTAGGAGGAGCGGAGGAGGAGGAGAAGGCGAAGGAAGAGGAGGAGGAGGACGACGACGACGAGGACGAGGACGACGAGAACAAGGCGGACGAGGAGGAAGACGACGACGACGACGGAGACGACGACGACGACCACGACGACGAGGAGGAGGCAGAAAAGGAGAACGATGGAGGCAAGAACGATGACTTGGACAGAACCCTTGAAATAGCCCCTTGGAGCCACCTTGGGACTCTGTTGGGGATCTTGGGGTCCTCTTGGGAGCTCTTTAGGGGTGTCATCGGGTCCTCTCGGGGCCCTCTTGGGGCTCCCTTGGGAGCCCTGGAGGGCCTTGGGGCCATCTATCTTGGAAGCAATCGATCAAAAGGGAGGGAGTCGCGTCCTAAATGTTCCCCCCCCCCCCTCGGGGGCCATCATCATCGCCTCTTGGGGCGCAGGTGGGCCGCTCCTGGCCGTCGGGGCTCTTTGGGAGGACTCTCGGGCTCCTTTTGGGCATCTCTTGGGCCGATATCGGGCCAGTCTGGGGCTTTCGAAACGTACTGGAAGCGAACAGGCGAGAAGGCAACAAGCATGAATCCTCTCTTCGTTATTGGAGGAAATTGGCCTCCTGGGGGGACCCTGGGGGAGTCCAGAGGGGGGACCCTGGGGGAGTCCGTGTGGCCCTCGTCTGGATTTTTGGATGCATGTCGGAAGCTATCTTGAACCAGCGTCGGCTATCTTGAGCCAGCTTGGAGTCCACCCTGGAGCATCGGAGGCCCTCTTGGAGCCATCTTGGGCCTTTATGGACGTTCTAACGCGTAGCTGCCCGCCCCGAAACAAAAACTCACGGATGGGGTGGTCCCAAAAGGGAAGGGGTTTTTTGGAAGAGGAAAGAAAGGTAGCGCTAGGCCATTTTGGCCCAAAAGGTTGGTCGGCCTAAGTCGGGCTTGGTTGGTTGTGTGTAGAGTTTCCGAAGGTGGAAAGTCTAGTGGGATTGCTACGGGACCTCTTTGGGCTCCTTGGCCTCAGACCCCGCA
Organism: Prorocentrum cordatum; assembly: GCA_963575745.1. Lineage (NCBI taxonomy): Eukaryota > Dinophyceae > Prorocentrales > Prorocentraceae > Prorocentrum > Prorocentrum cordatum. The sequence goes on from CAUYUJ010014923.1 coordinate 173,243, forward strand.
AGGCACTAACTTAGGGTATCTGACTTGGGCCGGCTTGTACAGTGAGGCCCCCGCTCGTTGTTCTTCCGATTGTGCAAATGTTGGTTTGCATCAAACCTTGAGGTCGCTGAAGCCATGAGCGCCAAAAGGCAGAACTCAGGGCTGGTCCTGCAAATCCGACAGCACTGTGGCAAGCAATGTACGTATATGCAGAAAGATCGACGCTCATATGGGACAGTAGTGTTGTTTCTATTACCTCAGTTGAAAAGCTTCATTCGTAGCGGGAATGTTTATGATCATGCGGCGGCCAAGGAGGGAGCAGGCTTTCATCCTGAAGTGCAGCCGGTCGAGGCGTAGAACATGCATTGGCACATCAAAGTGGTTTGTGTTCCCCTTTGGCAGGGGCATGGATTTGCCAGCTCTGGCACAAGCTCGAGTTGCGTGGCACTGAGAAAGTCAAGTCTGCTCCTCCCAATCCTCCTGTCGCTGCCTCTACTGCCTCCCGTCCTAAGCACCAATGGGACAACACGAGCGGCGTCTGGAGGTGTAAGGTTCACCAGCGAGGTTCGTTGGCTGACGAGTGCCCCGCCTCCTCGTGAAGCACCACGCTATTGAACTGCACAGTTTTGGTAATTAATGTGTTTCCGTGCGCTTGCGCTGTAAATGCTGAAGATCGGGAGCCCACGTAAAGGCCTTGGCTGTGTCCGCAAGACTACCACCACCGCTGAGAGGAGGATTTGGAAAAAAATATCTCATGTGGGAATCGGCCTGGAAAATAGGGTGCGGCGGTTGAAGTTAACGACCATCTGCCCTCTTCTGTTCGACATAGCCGCGCCAACTGCGCTTCAGTGTTGGCTGCGGACTGTCCGTTCGTCCTGATGCATGGACGCTGGTGCAACACAGACACAAACAACACGGCATGGGGGGAGGAGGGAAGAGGGAGGGGAGGGGAGGAGGGAATTGCCGCTTCGCCGTCTGCTTGCGTCATGCGCATCAGGGAAGAGGGGGACGCGGGAGAGGACTGACGGCGATGGAAGAAACGGAGGGAGGCGCGGCAGCGGCAGCAGCAGCAGCAGCAATTCAACAGTTTAGCGAAGCGCCCCCGCAGGCCCGAGGGGGGGGGGTGACACGTGGATGCTGCCAGGCCGTACGGCGCAGTGCGCCCCCTTCGGTCGGGTGTTGCTAGAAGCGCCCCTGGTCCAATGTACCCCCAGCTTTTCGCTCCATTTTGGAGCCCCTGGGGCCTTCCGGGCCTCGTGAGGGATGCTCTGGAGGCCGTCTGGGCCACCCCGAGAATCCTGGGGGCACCTTGGGCCAGGTGCACTTCTAGCATCACCCGATTCGGCCTGACGGACCCGCCTCCAGCCGTCAAGGCCGCGGCACGCTGCGCACTGAGGAAGCCCCGGGACGATGAGGAGGAGAGGGAGGAGGAGCAGGATGGTTGCAGCGTCAACCGCGACACTGATGGTGACAGCGACAGCGACAGGAGGGGGAGGAGGAGGAGGAGGAGGAGGAGGAGGAGGAGGAGACGAGGATCAAAGGCCACCTGCGCCAGGAGGAGGCTGGACAGGAGAGGAAAAAGTGCCAGGGCCAGGGGCCTCGGCGGCGGCGGCAGCAGCAAGTCCCCAGCTTGGTGAAGCGCATATGCACTCCAGCTGGGAGGGAGGAGGGAAGAAGGCATGGGGGAGGGAAGGAGGGATGAAGGCGGCAGGATTCGTCCGCCCTCTCCTGCCCAACCAGCCGGGAGGGGCTGCAGGGGGGCGGGGAGAGCGCAACCGCCGCCCCCGCCGGGGGGGGCGAGGGCATCATCGGCATGTTGGCGGTCATCAAAACGGACTTCGAGCGCACGATCAAGGCGCGCGGTCGCTTCGGGGGGCGGTGCGGCACATGTGCTCAGTCGCCAAGCGTCTTGGCACAGTCAAAGCACGGCGGCTTCTCCAGCCTTGGGATCCTGCCCAGCGGCTGAGCCTCGCCGAGAGCGTTTCGGGGGAGTCGTCCCGAACGGCCGCCGGAGACCAGAGCTATGGTCCGAAAGCCAGAGCGGGGCGTCGCGAAAAAATCACGACGGGAGGCTCCCGCCGTTCTCGGGCTTCCGGGAGCCCCCTGCCGGGCCTTGGGGCCGTCAGAGAACGACTCGCAGGATGAAGAGCCAGGGGATGTTGGAGAGGTGCGCGGTTACCGAGTTTTCTACGTGCAGCTGCCGTGCGCATTGTCTTCCTGCCATCCTGCCTGCAACGGCGCACGTGCGCGGAGAAGGAGGAGGAGGAGGAGAAGAGTCTATTGGAAGTGCAAAGTTGCAGTTCTTCGTTGTGTTTTTTGTTTTTATCTCGTGTAGGATCTCTTCTGTGATGTGGAGCAGTTTTTTGAAGGTTTGCGGATGTTTTTGGGACGATTTCTGTTGCTTTGGGGCACTTGAAATTGTCCGAACTTCTTTTGGGGTTCTTGGCAGAACGTACGTGGAAAGTGAAACAGTATCAAGCTATCGATTCGCGAACCCCTTTGCCGTGTTGTCAATCGCCCCTGCTCCATTTTCGTGCACATGCGCCGATCACTGGAAGCCTGCACGTTCCGGACATCAGATCGCTCGAAATTTCAGGCGGTGCTGCTTCTCCCCTCCTGTTACCCCGCGTGGCCGCAGTCTGATCCATTTCAACATCTTCCACCCAACGTTTCAGCCTGCTACTTCCGACCAACTTGAATGATGTATTGCTGGATCTACCCTGAGGTCTTCAGAGGCCTAGGGAGCCCCAGGATGAGGCGAGCACACCCACGTGTCTCGATCCTCTACCACCGGCGACGGCAACGGCGGCGACGGCTGCGGCGGTTGCAGCGGCGACGGAGGCGGCGGAGGCGACGGCGACGGCGACGACGGACCCCCCGACCTGGCATTACCTGTCCAGGGGTGTTCGCTTGCCGAACAGTTGAAGGGGACGCAGCCGTGTCGAAGAGGAGCCCTCCGGATGTTCAGAGGTCCGAAAGCGTCCCCGATCGTTGGTCGTCGATCGACGACGATGAGGACGACGACACTCGTTGTGTTATATCCGACCCAGATCCAAACTTCTTGGTCGGTCAGTGCGGTTGCGGCGGCCACAAATCGGGGCAATGTGTTTGTCAAGGAGTGGCATGCCCTTTCCCAGCCGCTCCCCGCTCTGCGATGTAGACGCGGCTCATTCGTAATAAGATTGCAACAGTGGGCTGCCAACGCAAAGTCCAACATGGGCAGTCATGCTCCTTTTGGCCAGGGGCAGATTATCACGCAACCAGTCGCACTCGCGCGCGAGATGACCAGCGACTCGGAAAAGAAGGCGCAGGCCGACTTCGTGGAGTTCGACCGCGTGTCCAGGCGTCACGGGGCCTCGGGCCGTCGTCGGGCGTTGACCGCCGCTCCGTCGGCCTCCCGTCGTCGCCACCGTCGCCGTCGCCGTCGGCCTCGTCGTCACCGCCGACGTCGCCGCCGTCGCCTTCGCCATCTGCGTCGTTGCCGACGCGGTCGTCGCCTTCGTCGTTGTCGCCAACGCCGCCGTCGCCAGAGGAGGAGGAGAAGGAGGAGGAGGAGGAGGGGGGAGGAGGTCCGGAGCGATGAAGAGGTTTCTGATGACCAAACGTTTCTCGGCTGAGAAAAGCAGACATTGCACAGCTGTGTGTATGTAAGACCGCACGGCCCGTCATGAACACACGTGACGCCCCATGCACAAGCATGAGAACACACCGGACTAGGCTCGGGGGTGCGGGGGAGGAGGAGGAGGAAGAGGAGGCGGAGGAGGCGGAGGAGGGGAGGCAAATGAGGCAAATGAGGCAAACGAGAGAATGGAGCCGAGCAAGCTCCCTCGCGTCCAGCAAACGGGGGGAAGACACCCCGTGTGCCAGCAGGCACCCGGCCGGCGCCAAGCGCCCCTGACGTTGGCCCTCCCCCGCGAGGCAGGGAGGGCAAATACCAGGCAGGCAACACGTGGGTTCCACCCCCCCGAGCCGCCGGCCCCCTTCAAAATTCAGTCCTTGACTGGCCCCTGTCGCGCCCCTCGGAGCTCCCAGTCCCAGCATCACGCACCTGGGAGCCCCATGACGCCTGCCAGCGTCTCGATCACGAGCACCATCTGGGAATCGAGCACTCCTGCGATCCCCTTGCGCACAGCGGCCTGGACCTCGGAGGAGCCGAGCAAGGTCTCCGCTTCGGACACCGAAACTTGCCCGACGAGCCCTTGCACCAGCAAGTGCATCACGTGACTCACGTCCTCGAGCCCCTCGGACAGGAAGTCCCCGACGGTGACCCCCGACGTGACGAACACGCACTGCACCTTCTTTTCCTTCTTCTTCACCTCTCCTTCTTCACCCTCTTCTCCACGAAGCACGAGCCCGCATTGACGCCCTCCGACGTCGCCAACTCCTTCACCTCGACCAGCTTTCGCTGTCACGCGAGCCCTCCTCGTCGACCTCCGACGTCCCGAACTCGTTCACCTTGTCCAGCCTCTCATCGTAGCACGAGCCCGCATCGACGACCTCCGACGGCACGAACTCGCTCACCTTGTCCAGCTCCTTGCCGATCGCCTTCAGCACATCGTGCTCGAGCCTCCACTGGGCGAGGCGGCACTCCTGCGCTACCGAGGCCATCTGGATCGCCAGCTGGTTGGCCTCGACCACGGCCTTCGGCAGGCCTCCAACCTCCGACGGCGGCTCGACCTCCAGGGTCCCCTCGAACTGAAAGCCCGTGCCGCCAGCCTCCGACTCGATCCAGAACAGCTTCCCGCCGCAACGCGAACCCTCCTCGACGATCCCCGACGTCCCGATCACCTTGACCTGCAGCTCCTCGAAGCACGAGCCCGCATCGACGACAACCAGCGCCGCGGACTTCTCCTCCATGTACCAGTCCATGAGCGCCTCGCCGTGGGACTCCCCCTCGGACACGGGCTCTCGCTGTCCCCGAGCTCGAACCAGTCGACCCGCTTCAGTCCAGCACCTTGTCTTTCTTGTACTTTTTGTGCTTCTTTTCCTTCTTGACCTTCGTCTCCTTCTCCTCCTTCTTCGAGCGCGCGTTCACGCTGTCATCCTGGGCCTGCAACGCCCGCTCGAAGTCCAGCCTCGCCTGGGACTCGTAGGCGACGTTGTCCGCTCCACCAGAGCTCTGGGCCTTCTCCATCCTCACCTGCTGGCAGGGCCCAAAGTCCCTTGGCGGCGGCGACGGCGGCGCCACGGATCCGTCCAGGCTCGCCAGCGGCTGCGATGCCTCCTCTGGCGTGGAGGACGTCCTCGCCGTTGGCCGCGCCTTCACTGGCACCTCGCCCAGCGCCAGGCGCGCCGCCCGCTGCGACGGCCTGCGGGCCAGCGACCGCGGCACGCGAGCCCCCAGCAGCGCACGCCCCGCCGCCTCCACCGCTGACGAGAACAGCCGCCTGAACGACCCCCCGCGCGCTGGCGCCACGCAGCCCTTGCTAGAGCGGCATCCGTCTGCGCTCCGCGCCATGCCATCCAATGGCCCTCGCCAGCTGCGCCACTTCGAAGAGCGCTAGCGAACGCGCGAGAGCCCGGGGCTGCGGGGCGCCCCTGCTCGCGCCGGAATGGCTAGGAGGAGGGGAGGAGGAGGAGGAGGAGGAGGAGGAGGAGGAGGAGGAGGAGGAGGAGGAGGAGGGGGAGGGGGAAGAGGGGCAGGAGGAGGAGGAGGAGGAGGAGGAGGAGGAGGAGGAGGAGGAGGAGGAGGAGGAGGAGGAGGAGGAGGGGGGGGAAGAGGGGCAGGAGGAGGAGAAGGAGGAGGAGGAGGAGGAGGATGGAGGACGGGGCTACCCTGCGACGGCGCAGCTCCACGATCGCGTGGGCGACGGGGAGGACGAGGCCTCTGGAGGTCCCGACGGAGGCCTCTCGAGTGCCGAGGGGACCTCCGCAGGCCTCGGGGGGTGCAGTGGGCGCCAAGAGCGTGCAGCGGTTTTGATCCTCGAGCCTCGCGGTGCGAGGGGGGGGAGGAGGAGGAGCAGAGGGACGGTGGGCCTCAGGATGTGCAGCTGAGGGTTGGTTTGCCTCTCCCGACAGGGCCCCCGCACTCGCGCTGGGCCGGCCGCTCGCCCTTCCAGGCGGCCGCGGGCGCGCGAACGCGGTTGGGGACTCCCGATGGCGCTGCGTAAGTAAGTAAGGAGCAGAGGGAGAAGGAGAAGGGAGGAAGGATGAGGTTGGAGGAGTGAGCGGGTCAACCGTTGTCCACCCCTGCCCCTGCGGGTCCGAACGGCACCGGAGCATCACGCCTTCCACCGCCACGCCGATGGACTGCACTGTGATAAGTCACGGCTTCACACGTCCACGGTGTAGAAAGATTCCGGTCCATGAGTTTGTGCGAAGCTATTGGCGCGAGTTTCGGACCATCCGTTTGCGGCAGGTTCGCGTCGCGTCGGCGCCGCAACGACCTTGGCGTGGGGCGTCGATCGGAGGGCCGCGACCGAAGCCAACGCCCAGGTCGACACCACGCGGGCCTGCCGTGTGTTGTAGGGCAGGATAGGCCAGAACTCTTTGAGAAGGCCGCGACGCCCGAGACATCCTCCAGAGCAGCCAGATCTCAGAGATTCTCGATTTATCCTCACCCGATTGCATTATCGTCCTGGTTTCGTCTTGAATTACTCGAGTTCGCGCGCACACAATGCTAGGTCGTTCCCGCTGGGTCGTCCCCGCCTCTCCGTGCCGGGCTCGACGCGAGGGCCGCCAGGAGCAGCCCTTTACCACGAGGCGATACTCGCCCAATATCCCCACCAAGTTCCATCGCCATCGTTCGTTGAAGCACGTATTACTCCCAGGTTGCATGTTGTGCAGGCCTTGCGGCCGGTGCCGCCGACGGGGTCCCCCGGGACCCGGGGGTCCATTTTGGGACCCGGGGCCAATCTTAGGGCCAGCTTCTCACCGAGTTCCATCGCTATCGCTCGTTGACAGCATGTGTTATTCACGGGTTGCAGTATTTTTTCGTTGCCTTCCCAATTCCATGACCGACTGGCTGCTTGCTGGCCCGTCGTGGCCACGCAGGCCTCTCCGCTCATTTTTCAGCGTTCCTTGCGGCGGCACGGTGGCAGTGTGGCAGGTTTCGGCCGCGTCCGGCGACTCCAGGGCAGGCGTTCAATCAGCGGCGCGCCGAGGGGTGAAGTGAGAGGGGCGGGCCTTCTCAGAAGGCGGCGGGGCTTCTTGGAAGCCCGTTGGCCTTCTGATAAGCCCTCTGCGGCTTCAAAGAAGGCCTGGAAAGCTTCTCAGAAGGCCCGTGGCCTTCCGAGCCTTCTGAGAAGGCCCGCCCCCTCTGCCCTCCCCCGTGGGCGCGCTGCCGATTTCAAGGGTGGGCGCTGCGAGTGGCCCAGAATCGGTCAACCGCTGTCGGATGCAGCGATCGTCCAAGGTCGAACGATCCGCGCGGTGTCAGGGGCCAACGCCGGCGTCGCCGCGAGGTGTTGGTGATCCGATAGCGTGGGGCTCGCGGTGGTACAATTTGTGTGCATTGCCGTTTCGCACTCTGGGCCCCCCCCCTGCGCATCGGGCGCTCGCGCGGCTTACTGGGCGCTCTGCTATCCGCAATCATGCGAGAAGAAAGTCGAGGAGGAGGAGGAGGAGGAGGAGGAGGAAGGGCGAGGAGGAGATGGGGAGGGAGGCAAGCCAGGTGCGCAAGCGTCTTATCAGACGTCCTACCCCTCTCCCATCCCTTACCATGGCGTAGATATCCTCTCTATTCGCGCAGTCGGATGTCGTAGCATGACATAGCATTACATGGCATAACATGGCGCTGAAGATCAATGCGTAGCATGACATAGCATAGCATGGCATTGCGTAGTCAAGCATTGCACATCATAGCATTGCAGCTGAAGGCATGGCATAGCACAGCGTAACACACCGTGGCATTGCATTGCATGCCAAGGCATGGCACTGGAAATGAGGCCAGCGCTGCAGCGGGATCATGGTTCGGAACGAGCAGAAGCGCGGAAATGAGGCCAGCGTTGCAGCGGCAGCACGATTCGGAACGAGCGGAAGCGCGGAAATGAGGTCAGCGTTGCAGCGGGAGCATGCTTCGGAACGAGCGGAAGCCCGAAAATGAGGCCAGCGTCGTAGCGGGAGCAACATTTTGAACCACCAGACACAAACGGATGTACAAAAGCACATACGACAGCCCAATTGGCCAGAATCCGGTGTGTAAAAACAATACGCGGAGGGGGGCCGAACATCTTCCGAACAGAGTCAGGGGAGAGAGGAGATGTAATTTCTCATATTGTGTAGTTGTGGAGGGGGGAAGGGATGAGGACGGGGAGAAGGAGGAGGAGGAGGAGGCTCCCTCTACTGTCCCCGGCCAAGGGTCCCGCAGATTTACATTCTGCGAGTGGCCATTTGCTAGCAGCACCGAAGCTCTGCGCACGTACATTCGAGCCGAGTCCCATGTAGCCCCAGGCTGCGGACTCACCAGGTCCGTTTCCCATCCTCAGGCAGTCCAGGAATGAAGATACGGCGCATTAGAGCGTTCAGAAACGCTCTCAGAGCGTTCCCAGACGCTCTGAAACGGCCATGGCGCCCGATACATTCTCCAGACCCATTTAGAGGTACCTGATTTGTCGCCATCTAAATTTCTCCGCACCTTGCTTTCGTCTTAGACACTCGGGTCGGACGAAAGGATAGGATAGGGCCATAGGCCATAGGGAAATGGGGGTCACGAAATCAGTTGCATGCAGCTGGTGTCGGCCCCGCCTCCGGGCGCTTTTCATCGATACAGTGGCGCCTCCCAGCGCCAGGAGGCGCTGGGAAAATCAGCTGCGTGCGCTGCTTCGCTAACCCCCCTTGTTATCCCCCCTTTTCGTCCGACCCGATCTTAGACTCTTGCCCCTGGCAGGACCGACATCAGCGGCAAGACCACGAAGAAGACGCTGGACGAGGAGGACGCGTGCCTCGTTGGGGTGGCGCCCGCCCGCGCGGGCGCGAGCCTGCTCCGCCTCGGCACCGCGTCCCTCTTGTCGTGCGCGCGCGCCTCTGAGCTTGCCGCCGTGAGTCGGCGAGGCGTGGCAGCGTAGACATAGACGCTGGGAGCTCCGCGCGAATTGTGCTCGTCGGCGCTGGGCTCTCCCTGGCGCGCGGAGCGCGCCAGCGGGCGCCGCCAGAGAAGCCTCTGGCGGCGCCTCTGGTGGGAGGGGCATCCAGCGCCGATCGAAGAAGTCCGCGCGGAGCACGGAAATTGTGTGGCTATGCAGTTGTTTCTCTTACATTCGGGCTGACCGCAGGGTGTCGGGACTTAGGTCAGAGAAACTATGGATTGGTTGGTGTCGGGGATTCGGTGTTCTGCAATGTATGGGGCCAAGCGGACAGCGACGACGACGACGACGACGAGGACGAGGACGAGGGCGACGAGGACGAGGGGGAGGAGGAAGAAAACGAGGACGTGGGGGCGGAGGGCCAGCACCCCCATCCGTCTTGTCGGCCCAAGCCAAAAGCAAGGGCAGAAGGGAGAAACGTATCGGAGTCACATTGGATCCATGTTTACACAATCTTGGGGGTCAACTAGGGTTAAGGGGTCATCTTGGGGCCATCTCGAAGTCGTCTCGGGCTCATGGGGTCGTCCCGGGGCCACCTCGGAGTGAAATCGGGGTCACGTGGGAGCCTTAGTTCAGTCGGAAGACGATGGGTTCGTCTCGGTGTTCTCTTTGGGCCGCAGGGTCGCTCGGGGGCCATATTGGGGCCACTGTTTAGCAGGGGTGGGTATCTTGGGGTGACAGGGGGATCTTGTGATACGTTCAGAACTCTGTTGGGTCCATCTTGGAGTAATATTTCCGATGCTGCCTCTCTCTCGTTGTTGTTGTTGTTGTTGTTGTTGAATATTATTAATTCTAAAGAATAATTATTGTTGGGCCCCCTGGTGCACGCCCCCCTCGCCGCGCCTAGGCCGCAGCCACATTTTCATCATTTCCGTGAGGAAGTCTCAGGCAAAACGGGGGAGTCCGGATCCGGTTGTTTTGTTGACGCCCGCTTTCCCTGTCAAAAAACAATATAGAATGACATGTCTTGTTCTAACATAGCCAAACTTCAAGAATCCTTTGCAACAAATGACACGAAGTGCGCGCAAGATGAAATCCTTCCAAAACCTTAGTTTTCGTAGCGATTTTAACATAAAAACATGAAAACCCACTGTTTTTTTCAAAAAAAAAGTTTCAAAAATTCATCCCGCGCGCTCTTGCGGATTTCTTAGGAAACCCAATACTTTTTCAACATTTCTGTCAAACGGGCTCTTGCGAGCAATTTTTTCACGTGCTTCGAACTTCTGCAACAACGGTTGCGCGCCTGCCAGGGCCATCATCCCTGTCAAATAATACCATATGGGACACTTTCGATTTTTCTTCGCGCGCGCACGCCGAAATCTTCAAACACCATTGGGTTTCTTAAGAATTTCAGCACCGCGTATCATAAAATCGCACGAATCGCACCGTAGGTCCTCGAAAAACACGTGCACGGATTTTCAAAATTTCTACCCGCGCGCGCTGTCCGAATCCTTAAAAACCAATGGTTTTTCAACATTTATGTTACATGAGCTCGCGCGAGCTACTTTCGCAAGCTCTTTCAACGGCGTTCGCGCGCCTGCCAGGGGCCACAATCCGCCAGTGTAGTAGCCACGCGCCAGTGTAGTAGCCACGGTCGTCCGCAGGCCACGAAGTGAAGTGTCCGAACGTCATAGGGCGGGAAGCTGGGTGTGGGTGGTGGCGAAGAGTCGTTTGGAAATTGGTAGAGCTTGAACCGGCCCCCCCACAAAGTGGGGGTATTGCCCGCCTCCTATGAAAACCCTGGCACTGGTGAGAACGGAGTGTCCCCACGTGCTAGTAATTGTTGTTGTTGTTGTTGTTGTTGTTGTTGTTGTTGTGTTGTGTTGTTGTTGTTGTTGTTGTTGTTGTTGTTGTTGTTGTTGTTGTTGTTGAACATTATTAATTCTAAAGAATAATTATTGTTGGGCCCCCTGGTGCACGCCCCCCCCCCCGCGCCTAGGCCGCAGCTACATTTTCATCATTTTCGTGAGGAAGCCTCAGGTAAAACGATGTCCAGATCCGGTTGTTTTGTTGTAATCCGTTTTCCCTTGCAAAAAACACTATAAAATGACATTTCTTGTTCTAATATAATCAAATTTCAAGAATCCCTTGCAAAAAATAAGGTAAAGTGGACATTCGCGCGCGCAAGACGAAATCCTTCCAAAAGCTTAGTGTTCGGAGCGATTTTAACATAAAAACATCAAAAAACCAATGGTTTTTCAACAAAAAAATGTCAAAATCTCATCCCGCGCGCTCTTGCGGATTCGTAGGAAACCAACACTTTTTAAACATTTCTGTCAAACGGGCTTTTGCGAGCAACTTTTTCGAACTTCTGCGACAACGGTTGCGCACCTGCCAGGGCCATCATCCCTGTCAAATAATACCATGCGGGACACATTCGTTTTTTCTTCTGTCTCTCTCTCTGTTGCTCTCTGTCTCTCTCTCTGTCTCTCTGTATTATGTATTGTATGGCACAATTGCACCATGCTGGGCACATGCGCGCCCCGAATAAGTGACCAAGTTCTGTGGGTGTGTACCCCACGCCAGTGTAGTAGCCACGGTCGTCCGCACGCCACGAAGTGAAGTGTCCCAACGTCATAGGGCGGGAAGCTGGGTTTGGGTGGTCGCGAAGAGTCGTTTGGATATTTGGTAGAGCTTGTAATGCCCCCCCACGAAGTGGGGGTATTGCCTGGTGTCGTATGAAAACCCTGGCACTGGGGAGAACACCACGCGTTCGGGTAAAATGATTGTTGGTGTTGTTGTTGTTGTTGGTGTTGTTGTTGTTGGTGGTGGTGTTGGTGGTGTTGGTGTTGGTGTTGGTGTTGGTGTTGGTGTTGGTGTTGGTGTTATTATTGTTGTTGTTGTTGTTGACGAAACCACTCAATGGCGCCGGCCCCCCCCCCCCCCGCGCAACGCAACGCAACGCAACGCACGTTACCCCGAACCCTATAGGATTCCAACGGGAATCCTATAGGGTCTCTGCGAACCTCATAGGAACCCGAAGGAAATCCCACAGGAATCCTATAGGGCCTTTTACGAATCCAATGGGAATCCCATGGGAATATTATAGGAATCGTATGGGCCTTTACGAGTCCTATGGGAATCCCATAGGAATCCAATGGGAATCCTATAGGGCCTTTACGAGTCCGATTGGAATCCGATTGGAAGCTTGTAGGAAACCTATAGGGCCTTTTTAGGATTCTTATTGGAATACCATAGGACTCCCATGGGAATCCTATAGGGCTTTTCGGATTCCTATGGGAATCCCATAGGAATCCTTCGGGAATCCTATAGGGCCTCTACGAAGCCTGTAGGAGTCCTAAAGGGCCTCTGCGACTCCTATAGGGATCCGATCGGATTCATATGGGAATCCTAGAGGGCCTCTTACGGATCCTATAGGAATCCAGTTGGAATCCTATGAGAATCCTATAGGGCCTGATTCCTATGGGAGTCCCATAGGAATCCTATGGGTATCCTGTTGGGTCTTTTACGAATGCGATAGGAATCCGGTAGGAAGCCTGTAGGAAACCTATAGGGCTTCTCCGATTCCTATGGGAATCCCATACGAATCCTATAGGGCCTCTACGAACACTATAGGAGTCCCACAATAATCCTATAGGATCTTTACGAATCCTATAGGAATCGTATAGCAAACCTATTAGGAATCCTATAGGGCCTCTGCGAATAGTATAGGATTCCTACAGGAGTCTCATCGGATTCCTATAGGGTTTTCACGACTCCCATAGGAATCTGATAGGAATATGATAGGAATCCCAGAGGACCTTTATATATCTTATAGGACTCCCATCGGAATCCCATAGGGCCTCCACGAATCCTTTTCGAATCCTATATGATGTGTATAAGTATCCGATAGGGCCTCCACGAATCCTATAGGAATCCCATAGGCATCTTATAGGAATCCTAGAGAGCCTTTACGAATCCTATAGGAGTCCTGTGGGAATCCTATGGGAATCCTATAGGGCCTCTTCGAATCTTATAGGAATCCTATAGGAGTCCTATAGGAATTATATGGCCTTTTCGAATCCTATAGGAATCCTGCGGGAAGCCTAGGGCTTTTACAAATCCTATGGGAGTCATTTTGGGGAACCTTATAGGAATCCCATAGGGCCTCTGGCCTCACAGGGAGCTCCTCCGAAGCTTCATTTCGGCACGCCCCTCTCGAGGATCGTGGCCCTGGCCTCAGAGGGAGCTCCTCCGAAGCTTCATTTCTGCACACCCTTCTCGAGGATCGTGGCCTTCCCCTCACAGACGGTTTCTCCGAAGCTTCATGTCGGCACACCCCTCAAGCATGATCGTGGCCCTGGCCCCGGAGGGAGCTCCACCGAAACTTCACTTCGGCACAACAATCGAGGATCGCGGCCCTGGCCGCACAGGGAGCTCCACCGAAACTTCATTTCGGCACATCCCTCTCGAGGATCGTCGCCCTGGGCCCACAGGGAACCCCACCGAATCTTCATTTCGGCACACCCCTCTCGAGGACCGTGGCCCTGGCCCCACAGGGAGCTCCACCGAAACATCATTTCGGCACACCCCTCTCGAGGACCGTGGCACAGACCCCACAGGGAGCTCCACCGAAACATCATTTCGGCACACCCCTCTCGAGGACCGTGGCACAGACCCCACAGGGAGGCCCACCGAAGCTTCATTTCGGCACACCGCTCTCGAGGATCGTGGCCCTGGCCCCACAGGGAGCTCTTTTCGTTCCTGTGCCAGCCCAGCCTCTAACACGCCTCTGCCGTGCAGGAGGCACGGCGGCGGATTTGACTCCCGTGGCTCTGGTGGCCTTGTGGCTGACGTGGGCACGCTCCTCTTCCTCTCTTCATGCGTGGTTCAAGCCATTTGGGCATGCGCCTCCCCCCTCTGGGGCAGGCCACTGAGGGACGCCGGGCAACACGCCGGGACCCATGGGGATTCTGTAGCATCCCTTAGAGATTCTATCGCATCCCTTAGGGATTCTATCGCATCCCCTAGGGATGTTATAGCATCCCTTCGGGATCCAGTGGCAGCCCTTATGGATTCTATAGCATCCCTCAGGGATTCTATAGCATCCCTCAGGGATTCTGTAGCATCCTTGAGGGATTCTATAGCATTCCTTAAGGATTCAATGGCACCCCTTCAAGGATTATATAGCATCCCCTTAAGGATTCTATAGCATCCACTTAGGGATTATATAGCATCCCTTTCTAATGATTATATAGCATCTCTCTGGAATATTATGGCATCCCTTAGGGATTCTATAGCATCCCTTAGGGATTCTGTAGCAGCCCTTAGGGATTATATAGCATCCCTTAGGGATTCTATCGCATCATTTAGGGGTTATATAGCATCCCTTAGGGGTTATATAGCTAGGGTTTCTGCAGCCTTCCCTTAGGGATTCCATGGCATCCCTTAAGGATCCTATAGCATGCCCGAAGGCTTCGGTTCGGGGGAGCGCGCATAGTTTCAGCTCGTGGGAATGCGTCGGTTTTCTCAAGGATTTCGAAGGATCCCAGGGGATTTTCCAACGGTTTCCTTTGGTTTCTGTTGCCAGCCATCTGTTGCGTTGTGTTGCGTTGCGTTGCGTTGCGTTGCGTTGCCGGGGGGTGGGGGTCCAGGTCCACCAGTGAAATGTTTCGCCACAAGGAGCGAAACAGCGAGCTGGTGGACCCTCACTGGGTCCACCAGCCGGTTGTTTTGCCTTGTTGTTGTTGTTGTTGTTGTTGAACATTATTACTTCTAAAGAATAATTATTGTTGGGACCCCTGGTGCACGACCCCCCCGCCGCGCCTAGGCCGCAGCCTCATTTTCATCATTTTCGTGAGGAAGTCTCAGGCAAAACGGGTTGGTCCGGATCCGGTTGTGTTGTACAACACAACCGGATCCGGACCAACACAACACAACGTTGTTACGATCGGTCTTCCCTTGCAAAAAATAAGCTAAAGTGGACATTTCTTGATCTAACATAACCAAACTTCAAGAATCCCTTGCAAAAAATAAGGTAAAGTGGACAATCGCGCGCGCAAGACGAAATCCTTCCAAAAAACATCAAAAAAACAATGGTTTTTCAAAAAAAAAATGTCAAAATTTCATCCCGCGCGCTCTGGCGGATTCGTAGGAAACCCGTCACTTTTAAATCATTTCTGTCAAACGGGCTTTTGCGAGCAACTTTTTCGAACTTCTGCAACAATGGTTGCGCACCTGCCAGGGCCATCATCCCTGTCAAATAATACCATGCGGGACACATTCGTTTTTTCTTCGCGCGCGCACGCCGTCGTCGTCGGCCGCGGGGCCCTGAATAGTAGCCACGGTCGTCCTCATGCCACGAAGTGAAGTGTCCGAACGTCATAGGGCGGGAAGCTGGGTGTGGGTGGTGGCGAAGAGTCGTTTGGAAATGTGGTAGAGCTTGAACCGGCCCCCCCACAAAGTGGGGGTATTGCCCGCCTCCTATGAAAACCCTGGCACTGGTGAGAACGGTGTGTCCCCACGTGCTAGTAGTTGTTGTTGTTGTTGTTGGCGGCGGCGTTGATGTTGCTAGTGCTGCCTGGGCTGCCCCTGGTGCCTGGCGTCCCTGGCGTCGCTGCTACATGTGCCGTCCCAAACCTTCGACGGCTCCGCTTGTCGAGTTGCTCGTTTTGTATTAAAATCGAAATTGAATTTAATGTCGGGCCCTCTTGGAGCCATCTTGGGGCCCTCTTGATGCCCTCTTGGGGCCCTGCGGGAGCCCTCTGAGGGCCCTAAGGCCTCCAAGAGGGCCCGAAACTCAACACATATTTAACACAAACCGTCACCTTCTTGGAGAGAGTCTTATGTCAAAATTGTGTTAAAGTGCGGCCCTCTTGGAGCCATCCTGCGGCCCTCCTCCTGGGCCCTCTTGGGGCCCTGCGGGAGTCCTTTGAGGACCCTAAGACGCCTCCAAGAGGGCCCGACAATTAGTACACATGTGGCACACACACACACACCGCCACCTTATTGGAGAGCCCTCTTGGGGCCCTGCGGGAGCCTTCTGAGGGCCCTAAGCGGCAGGCCTCTAAGAGGGCCCGAAATTCAGCACAAATTGTAGTGGCCTCCGGCCAGTCCCGCCGACCTGGGGCACTCCGGATTCGCGTCAAAATGGACGACGACGACGACGAAGACGCTCTTCCTTTTCCTCCTTTTTCTTCTCCTCCTTCCTCCCTCCTTGAAGGCATACTGGATGCATTTGGGGGCTTCTTTGGGGACTCATGGGCTCCGTCAAGCATCGATCCTGGGATGACAACCTTCACCGGATAGACCCGGGAGGGGTCCGCGGACCAATCTTGAGTGGATGCGGAGGAGGATGAGGACGAGGAGGAGGAGGAGAAGAAGGAGAGGAAGAGGAAGAGTGGGACGATGAGGAAGAGAAGGAGGTTGAGGGGGCGGGGGAGGAGGAGGAGGAGGAGGAGGAGGAGGAGGAGGAGGCAGAGGATGTAGAGGAGGAGGAGGAGGAGGAGGAGGAGGAGGAGGAGGAAGAGGAACACGAGGAGGACAATGACCAGGGGAACAAGAAGAAGAGGACGAAGAGGAAGAAGTGGAGAGACTCAGGAGGTAGGAGGTATTAACATAAGGATAAAGACGGGGGATGGAGGAGCAGGAGTTGGACGAGGTGGAGGAGTAGTTTGGAGAGGAGGAGGATGAAGAGTCTCAGAAAGAGGAGCAAAAGAGGAGGATCACCATGCCCACGTCTGACTTCCGAGGAGGAGGAGGAGGACGGGGAGGAGGGAGATGAGGAGAAGGAGGAGGAAGAGGAGGAGAACGACGAGGAGGAATTGATGATGATGGTGATGATAATGCTGCTGCTGCTGCTGCTGATGATGATGATGATGATGATGGGCGCTCTTGAACTATAATCCTGGGGCAGAATGAGTGCCGCTGGACATCAATGTCCATCTCGGAGTTGCGGGATAAGGTCATCTTTATCTGCCTCCGTAGCCTTTTCTCTCGAGATGCGGCCAGAGGAGGCCTGGATTTCATCGATCGCCCTCCTCCTGGCCGGGTTCGCCCTCGGTCCAGCCTCGCGCGGGCTCGCGCCTTCTGGTGGCGGGCCGCCACCACCCGATCCTCCGCCGGCTGCGGAGGCGCCCTTGGAGCCAGAGGCGCCCTCAGCCGAGGCCTGCGCCGCCTGGGTCCAGCCTGCTCCGCCGTGCGCGGAGCCGATCGTGGAGCTGCGGCCGCCCTCCATCGAGGAGTGCGTCGCCTTGCTCCAGGAGTGCTCGGCGGGGGCCGGGCAGGAGCCTGGGCAGCAGCTTGCAGTGTCGCTCGCGGGCCCGCTGCTCGTGGAGGCGCTTCGGTGGCTGCTTGCCGGGCTGGGGTGCTGCCGACGCGCCCTGGTGGAGCAGCCTCCACCGGCGCCCCGGCCAGCGCCGTCTGTGTTGCCTGCGGGCAGCCGAGCGCATCAGCAGCCGCGGGGTTCGGGCGTGATTAAATGATAGAAGGTGATGAGCTGTTCATCGAGTATGCGGTCGACCCTCCGTTGCTGCACGGCCGCAGTGTGGTGGGTGTTTCTCAGCTTCAGCCCCTCCACGCAGTGGTGGTCACTCCCGACAACGATCTGTACGTGGAGGAGCTGGAGCCCGCCAACACGGACATCCGTGCCTGGTATCGCAGGGCTCCTGGCGGGGGGCCCCCGCCGGCCGCGGCTGCAGGCATCCCCGTGTACGACTTCGCGCAGCCCCTCACGCTCGCCGACTACCACGCGCTGCGCCCTGCAGCCCTCAGGCTCGTCGCCGAGCACGACGCCGCCTTGGCCGCCGCAGGGGGCGCCGACGCCGTCGTGCCTGCCGGGCTGGGCCACGCCGCGGCCGCTGCAGCAGCGGCGCCCATCGCACCTGCCGCTGCAGCCGGGCCTGCCGGCCTCGCTGGTGCTCTGGCGCCTCCACCAATTCCCGGGGCTCCTGCTCCAGCGTACGTCGCAGCGGGTGCTGGAGCTGCTGGCGCTGCAGCCGCCTTGGGCCCAGCAGCGGGGGCCCCCGCGGCAGTGGGCATGGGTCGCGGCGCGGCCGCCGCCGCCGCTGCGGCTGGGCACGAAGGCCTCCACGCTGCTCTCGCAGGGGGCGCTGGGCTTCCACCAGCTGCTGCAGGGGACGACTTCCGCACGCTGGCCGTCTCCTACGACCAGGAGGGCCGGCGTCACAAGGAGTTCCGCGAGGGGGTCAGAGCCATGCGCCAGCAGTCTTGGCCGGACTGGGTCGTGCCTGGCCCGTGCACGGTCCTGTGGTGTGCCAACTACATGCTCGAGAATGGCGGGTCGGCGGTCGGGCACCGCATCGCTTTCCGCTCCGCCTGCCGCCTGGGGCTGGACGATCCCGTCATGCTGCTTCACTCGGAGATGTCAAAGATCTTCCAGACCGCGCTGTGCTACGATCAGCTGGGCGCCAGCAACATCGCCGCTCTCGAACTCATCTGCCGCCAGATCCAATTGTGCGAGGAAAAGCTCAAAGACGTTCTGCTTGGGTCGTCGGGCTCCGATGGCCAGCATGACGAGAGCTTCTTTTTCACAGGGCTGCAGAACACTCGCGGGATCATGGCGCGCCCGGCTTTGGCAAAGTGGATTTCTGAGCAGGTCGCCGCCGAGAACGCCGTGGCCAAGGGGCGCCGCAAGGCGCGGGAGGAGAGGGCTCTCGCGAGGCCGCCGCCGGGCCGGGGGCCACGGCCGGGCCGCGGGAGCGGCTCGTGAGCCGCGGGGCCTCTCGACAGGACAAGGCTGCTGCCCGCGCCCTGGCCGCGCGCGGGAGCTCCCAGTGCAGGCCCCTCGCTCCTGGCCCAACATGGTGGCCAGTCGTCAGCGTGACATTTTCCCTCTCTCCCCGCTCGTCGTGCCCGCCAGCCTGCCCGGCGGCTCCCGGGCTATTCAGCGACGGCGTCAGCGGCTTCAGCACAGTGCTAGGCTCGCCAACCACGCCATCGAGTCCCTCAATTTTATGGCTGGCCGCTCCTACGACGGGCCCGCCCAGCTGGGCACGGTCACCCAGTCCCTCGCAAAGGAGCGCGTGCTGGACAACTGCGTGAATGCCATCACGCATGGCGACTCCTCCCCGGTCGTGCCCTACAACAAGGACCTCGTGTCCTGGCCCGAGACGGGCGCAGCGCCAGTGCAGCTGTCGGACGCGCTCGCCCCGGAGCACCACACATGGTTGAGGGATCTATTGGCCAACTCGCGTCGCAGCACCGCTGACGCTGACCGCCTCAGGATGGAGTTGGGCTTGGTGCGCCCTTACTCCGACCCTGCCTTCCGCACCATCTCCAACTACGCTGGCTTCGTCAAGCAGATGTACTCCCGTGGCATGGTGCGCTTCGCCCTCGCCACTGGCCGGCCGCCGTCGCTTGGCATCTTCATGGTGGCCAAGAAGAGCGGGGCCCAGCGTATCATTTTCGACGCGAGGTGGGCCAACCTGGACTTCCTTCCCCCGCCTCGGACCCAGCTGCCGACGGCGGCCGCGTTCAGCCAGATCGAGTCAGCCGATTGCGACGTGTGCTACTTCTCTGCCGGGGACATCCAGAACGCGTTCTACGCCATCGCTATCCCTGCCGAGCTGGGCGACGCTTTCAGGCTAAAGACGGTCCGAGCTGGTGCCGCTGGCTGCCCGGCCGTGGAGGGCCGCCCAACTCGCCCGGGAGACCTGTTGACCCCGCACCTCGCAGTGCTCCCCATGGGCTGGAGCTGGGCGCTGCACCTCTGTCAGCTTGTGGTTGAAGAGGGCGCCCGACGAGGGGGCCTGCCCGCCGATCGGCTGCTCAGCGATCGCTCGGCTGCGTCGCCGCTGACCCCCGCTGTCTTGCAGGGGGCCGTCTACGTCGACAACTTTCTGGTGCTCGGCGGGCCCCGCCAGGCCGTTGCATCCACTGGGCAGCAAGTGGCGAGCGCCTTCTCCGACTCCGGCTTCGTGGTGCACGAGGAGACCGGCGCGTCGTCGAAGGTGAACTTTGTTGGGCTCGAGCTGGACGGTGTCAACCATACTGTGCGGGTCTCGCGGAAGCGAGTGTGGCGTCTGAGGGTAGCTCTGGCCGAGCTGCTCCCCCAGGGCCGCTGCAGTGGCGACGTCATGGAGATCCTGGTCGGCCACCTGACGTGGGTCATGTTGCTCCAGCGGTCCGCGCTCTCCGTCCTGTCCAGCGTGTACGCCTTCGCGCAGGCTGGCAAAGGGCGCGTGCTGGACTTGTGGCCCTCGGTTCGCCAGGAGCTGACGACGGCCATGGGCCTGCTCCCGCTGCTCGTCGTCCACGCCGACGCCGTCTGGCACAGCGTCGTCGCGGCCAGCGACGCCTCCCACTGGGGCTGCGGGGTGCGCCGCCGGCACTGCCAGGCGTCGGAGGCCGCCTCTTTCGGCCGTGTGGCGGAGCGCTGGCGCTACCGCGCTGCTGGGGCAGCCAACGCGCGCGCCCACGCCTTCCTTGCCGAGGGCGCGGCCCCGGACGTCGGCGCCGGCGCGGGCACCGAGTCCGACTCGGCGCTCCAGGACGAGCAGCTTGGCTTCACCGCGGGACTGCTGCAGGCGCACGCGGACGCGTGCTCGTTCGACCCCGTCGACGCCGACTTCATGCATCCCAGCCGGTGGCAGGTGGTCCAGAGCTTCAAATGGGGGGCCGACGCAAACATCCTCCGCCTCGAGGGCTTGGCCTTGTCTCCGGCTCTTCGTCACCTGCTCCGGAGCCGCTCGGCTTTTGGGCGACGGCTGCTCGTCTTCGTCGACAACCTCGGGCTGGCTCTCGCAGTGGGAAAAGGGCGGTCGGGGGCTTTTCAGATTCGAGACGTCCTTCGAGAAGTTTGCGCCTTGTCGTTGGCTTGCGGGGTCGGGCTTTCTGTCCGATGGGTTCCGTCTGAACGCAATCCCTCGGACTACCCCTCCCGAGGTCGTCTCTTCATCAAGCAGGCGCGCGACCTGGGCGCCTCGGCTGCTGCTCCTGGCGCTGTGGCTGCTGACGGTGACGCCGAGCCTCTGCCAGCCGTCCCGCCATTCCCGAGCCTCATCGAGGACGGCCCCATACACGACGCGGACTCTGCAGCCAGAGGCCCACGCGTGGCAGGCGGGGCAGACTGCGATTCCCAGCGGGGTTCAGACGGCAGCGCGCCGACGCTGCGTGCCGCTGCCCCCTTCGCCTTTCGCCCTGCCGACCTTGCAGCAGCTGACCTACTTGGAGGGGCGGTCGGTGAAGCCCGCGACGTACAAGGACTACCACCGCCGAGCCCTGGCCTTCGTCCAGTGGGCCACGGCAGCCCGCCAGGGTTGGGAGAACTACGAGCAGCTGGACCTCTGCCTGGTGCTGTTCCTGGACAAGCTGTTCTTCGGGGGCTTCACTGGCGACGACGCGAGCAAGCTGGTCGCCGCAGTGAAGTTCTTCTACCCGGACCTCGGCCGCTGGGGCGTTGCGGCGCTCCCGCGCACATCGCGGGCCCTGGCAGGATGGGGCAAAGTCGTGCCGCGCAAGTCACGGATGCCGTTGCCCTGGGTCCTGCTGGCTGCGATCATTGGCGTCCTGTTGCACCGGAACCATGTGGGGCATGCTGTGGCACTCCTGGTCTCGTTCGCGGCCTACCTTCGGCCAGGCGAATGCGACTCGCTCACGTCGCTCCAGCTGGTCGCCCCCGTCGCGGCGGCCGGAGGGGCCGCAGACGTCTGGGGCCTGCTGCTGGCGCCAGTGGAACTGGGCAACCCCAGCAAGACCAACAGCTGGGACGACGCGGTGCTCCTGGACTCGATCCCGTTTGTGCACCCCTGCCTCCTGGTCTTGAAGCGCCCGTGCCAGTCGTCAACGGACCGCTTCTGGAGCTACCCGCCCGGGGACCTCTCGACCAAGCTGGCGGAGGCGGCGGCGGAGCTCCAGCTGACGCACCTGGGGATCACGCTGTGCGGGCTTCGCCACGGGGGAGTGTCACACGACATCCTGCACCGTCTGCGGACCCCCTTGGAGGCAAAGATCAGGATGCGCGCGGCGTCAGGCTCGACCCTGAAACGGTACGCCAAGCAGACAAGGGTGGTCTCAGAGCTGAGCAAGGCACCGCCGCTGGTAGTGACCTTCGGCAACCACGTCTCGTCCCTGCTCGCCGCCGTGTTCGCCGGCTTGGCCTCGGCGCCGAGCCCGCCCGTGCTGCCAGGCAACCCGGGTGCTCTGAGGGCGGACTGAGCGATCGACAGGTGACCGCCCGGATGCGCTCATTGCTCAGGGCAGCGCTGTCGGCTGCCCGTCGCAACAAACGACAGATTTTTCTAGAGCTCTTTGCAGGCTCCGAGGGGCTCAGCCGAGGGGTGAAAAATCTGGGGTATGGTGCGATCGCCGCTGACATCGTTTCTCGTCCGTGGTTTGATTTGGATCGGCCCGTCATCCAACGCACCCTTCTCGGCCGGGTCTCCTCAGGGCTAGTGCTGGCCGTCTGGCTCGGCACCCCTTGTAACACATGGTCCCAGGCGCGCCACGGTCCCCCAGAATCCAGCTGGTGTAGACTTCGTGCACCGAATGCAATCTGGGGGCTCCAAGGCCTCCACGGCCGAGCCTTGGCCGCGGCACGACACGGCAACAGTCAGGCTATCTTTTCTCTGAAAGTCATTCGAGCCTGTCTGCGTCTTGGGACCCCTGCCTTCCTCGAGAACCCTGCCTCCTCCTTCTTGTGGTCTGTTCCCCCTCTCTTGAAGCTCGCCTCTCACCCTAGCTCTCAAAGCCTTGTTTTTGATTTCTGCGGGTTCGGGACCCGATGGAGGAAACGCACTCGTGTCCAGGCGTGGTGCAGCGGATTCAGAATCCGCTTGCCCAAATTGTGTAATTTGCGAGGGGGAATCTGCGCTCACACGCTCAAGCCCCACATCGTCCTCACTGGTCGCGACCCAGCCTCTGGAAAGCTCTGGACCCAGGTCGCGCAAAGTTACCCCAGGAGGATGGCCAACTGCTTTGCTTCCGCCATCATGCGTACCGTCCAGAGCCTGCACCTGGCCCGAGTGCAACAAATGATATCCATTTAATCGTTTTGACGGCATTTTGCCAGTAACCATCTTGGGACTTGGGGTCCCTCTCCTTCTCCCTCCTCGTCGGTGGTGGTGGTGTGTCCTCCTTCCTGCTCCCTTTCCTCCCCCACTGCCCGCTCTCTTTGGCATGAGTCGGTCCGTGTTCAGTGATCTCTCGCCTGGCCTGCGAACACAAATACGTTCTCTGGCACGGGTGGCGCGCAGGATGGGCGTTCTTGAACTATAATCCTGGGGCAGAATGAGTGCCGCTGGACATCAATGTCCATCTCGGAGTTGCGGGATAAGGTCATCTTTATCTGCCTCCGTAGCCTTTTCTCTCGCCCGCCCTCCCTCCCCTTTTCTCCCTCCTCGTCGGTGGTGGTGGTGTGTCCTCCTTCCTGCTCCCTTTCCTCCCCCACTGCCCGCTCTCTTTGGCATGAGTCGGTCCGTGTTCAGTGATCTCTCGCCTGGCCAGCGAACACAAATACGTTATCTGGCACGGGTGGCGCGCAGGATGATGATGATGATGATGATGATGATGATGATGATGATGATGATGATGATGATGATGATGATGATGCCGGCGGGAGCCCTCTGAGGGCCCTAACCGGCAGGCCTCCAAGAGGGCCCGACATTTAGCACATAGTTTTCACAAACCGCCTCCTTATTGGAAAGCGTCTTGCAAACAGTTCGATCTAACTTCGGGCCCTCCTGGAGCCATCTTGGGACCCTCTTGGGGCCCTCGGGGGCCCCACATAGTCCCAAAGGATGTCCAAGAGGGCCCCAGGTCGCCCAAAGATCGATCCAAGGTGCCCAAGATGGCATCGAGACAGCCCACGTGGGCCCCCCGACCACCAAGCTGTTTTCGCAACAATATGCATGACGTCGCCATCGCGAGACGAGTTTGCATTGACAAACACTCGCTTCACACAAACTATCTGCAAACATACATCTCGGAAGCCCCAGAATTGCACAACCCATGTTCGTTCACATGCATGGGCTGCTTCGTATTATAAAGAAGCAAACCATTTAAAAAACATTGCAGGGAACAAGCCACAGTACCGTTATGAAGCAGCAGCCGCAACCAATTCGAGTAACCGCAATGTTTTCTACAACAAACTGTTTCTGCGTGCGTCCGTGTCCGGATTCATGTTATGTGCTGGACGCGTTTCAACCGCCTCGCCTCGGTGGGATTATTTGGGGCCTCTTGCGGGCTTGCTGGGGCCAGGGTGACCTGGAGACCTCTTCGGGGCCCCCTTGGAGCTTTTTCTTGGGTGGTTCCAAGATGGTGGGAGGAGGGCGGAAGAGAGGGCTGGACTTCCTGGATATGCGGACGCGGAGGAGGGGGCGGCTTCTTGGGGCCTGATGGGGACCTACCAGGCGCCTCTTGAGGTATGCTGAGGTGTCTTGTTGAATATTGATTTCTAAAGAGAAAATATTGTTGATCTCTGGAAACGGTTCCGCGCGCTCTCGCCTCGACGCCGGCTACATTTTCGCTGAAAACGAGGCTCCCACTCGAGCGTTGGCTTGACCCTAAATGACGGCCCTTGGAGGCCCAGCTACGACAGCAACGGTTCCCGCTCGATACTTCCTCACAATTTACCCCGAGACACCCTGGCCAGAGAGGCCCCCGAACTCAGGAACGGCGCTCTCGCTCGAGACTTCCTCACAACTCAATTAAGTTGGTGGAGGCCCAGCCACGACGACAAGGGCTCCTCCTTCCTCCCGATTTACTCCGAGAGCCCCTGGCAAAGAAGGCCCCCGAACTCAGGAACTGCGCTGTCGCTCGAGACTTTCCCGCAATTCAGACAAATTGGTGGAGGCCCGGACACGGCGACAAGGGCTTCCATTCGATATTTCTCCATAGGTATTCCGAGAGCCGTTGGCCAGAGAGGCGGCGCTCTCGCTCGAGACGAGACTTCTATGCACTTCTGTCAGTGGCCGACAGGGAAGATATTCCCCCCGAAAGGGGGTGCAATCTCAGACGAAGTGGGCGGGTATCGAGGGTTGGGGTATACGGAATGCAAGACACGCGTGCCAGTAAGAGCGAACCATCGGAAAATGACTGTTGTTGCTGTTGTGCATGCTGCTGTTGTTGTAGTTAGTTGCAGCTGTAGTTGTAGTAGGTGTTGCTGTTGCTGCTGTTGGTGCACGGGGTGTTGTTGTTGCTGCTGCTGTTGATGTTGCGGTTGTTGTTGGTGGTGTTTGCGTTATTGTTGGTGGTGATGTCGTTGGTGGTGGTGTTGTTGTAGTTGTTGTTGTTGTTGTTTTTGTTGGTGTTGGTTTTGGTGTTGGTGTTGTTGCTGTTGTTGCTCATGATGTTGTTGCTGCTGTTGCTGCTGTTGCTGTTGTTGTTGTTGTGGTTGTTGTCGCTGTTATTGATGATGATGAGAACGTGTTCCTGGGGCCCGGTTTCGTTGCGGGGGGGGGAAGGGGGCGCAACGCAACCGCGCAACGCTCGAGCGCGAGCGTGGTTGGGTTGCGACCTCCCCCCCGCGAGTTGCGCCCTCCCGTGCGCGAGTTGCACCTCCCCCCTTGCGCGTCTTGTGCGCCTTCCGCGGGCCCCTCATAGGGTTCTGCGGCAGTCCGCACGGGATCTGTATCGCATCTCATACAGGCTGTATGGGATCTGTACGGGATCCCATACAGGCCGAATTGGATTTGTATCGACCCTATACAGGCCGTATTGGAATCCCATACAGGCGAAGTTTTCGGGTCCATTTCGGCACACCCCTCACACTGTCTGTGGCCCCACAGGGGGGACAGTTGAAGGCTTCTGATCTATTTTGGCGCAGCCCCTCACACGGTTCGTGGCCCCACACGGGGCACAACCGAAGGTTTGGGGTGTTTTTCGGCGCAGCCCTCACACGGTTCGTGGTCCCACAGATGGCACAACCGAAGGCTTCGGGTTCATGTCGGCACACCCCTCACACGGTTTGTGGCCCCACAGAGGGTGCAACCGAAGACTTCGGGTCCATTTCGGCGCGCACCTCACACGCTTCGTGGCCCCACAGACGGCGCAGCCGAAGGTTTCGATTTCATGCCGGCACACGCTTTACACGGTTCGTGGCCCCACAGACGGCGCAACCGAAGTTTTCGAGCTCATGTCGGCACACGCTTTACACGGTTCGTGGCCCCACAGATGGCGCAACCGAAGGTTTCGAACCCATTTCGGCACACCTTTTCGAGAGTTCGTGGCCACACAGGGGCCGCAACCGAAGGCATCGGGTTTCTTTTGGCACACCCTTCAAACGGTTTGTGGCCCCACAGGGGGCGCAACCGAAGGCTTCGGGTTCATGTCGGCACACCCCTCACACGGTTTGTGGCCCCACAGGGGGCGCAAACGAAGGTATCGGGTTCATGTCGGCACACCTTTCACACGCTTTGTGGCCCCGCGCAACCGAAGGTTTCGGATCCATCTCGGGATATTTTCACCAGGTTCGTGGCCCCACAGGGGGCCCCACGGGGTTGGTGAGACGCGCAGCATGTCGAGCACGATTTCGGTGAGCAGCTCGATAGGCACTAGCAGCGCGGCGGTGAGCTGCGCGATTAGTGGCAGCAGCCTGGAGATGCAACAATCATTGGTCCTAAACGTACCCTTGCCCGGGGTCGGCCTGGTTAAAATGGGTCGTCCGCTGGATTGGGCGCTTGCCACTGCGCCCGATCAGCCTGCCGCGTGCGCGCTGGTTCAGCATCCGCGCGTCAGGACGCAACGACGCGCTGAGCGGCTTGTTGTTTGATTGCAGCGACATGCTCTGGTTTGCGTCAGGGACGTCTGTGGGCATCGGGGGTGTCCGCGGGGTTTAGAACATCGTTTGAGTGGTGGTGCCTGTCCAATTTTGGGACAGGCACCACCACTCCGTTGCGTTTGGGCCTGCGCGCAGGAGCGTCGTTGCAATCTCACGCTCCTCCGGGGCCGCTGCGGCCGCGTTCGGGAGCGTTCTCGGGGGCCGCGCGTGCGCCCGAGAGCAATTTCGACGGAACGCCACCTCGACTAGGTACGGGTACGTGTCCCGGGGCACCATCAACGCGCGTCGACGACTGTGCCCCCCCCACACGTACCCGGACCTAGCTGGGGTGACGCAAGGCGGGCTCCAGGGAGCAACCCCTGACGACCGCCCTGGCGACCGCGCCTGGCGTTCGGATCCCCAGGCGTTTGGGGCGAGCGCGGGGTTGCAGCGGCGTCCGCCCCCAAGACACCCAGGACGCATTTTGCGCGTAGAGCCCCAAACGCTTGATTGTGCGTTCGTGGGCGCCCCTCCGAACGAGCTACTCTAGCCCGAGAGCGACCAATGCGTGTTCGGCCACTGCCGATTGGAATCGCCTTCGGTGCCAGCGGATGCCCGGAGAAGACAGCGTCCGGTAATGCCCCATGGGCCGTCGCATCTGCACTTGTGCAATCGCCGTCGGCTGCGGCGCGTCGCTCCCCCGCCCCTTGCCACCCCGCCTGGGTAGGGGTAGGGGTATCTTTCGCGCTCGAGAAACAAGCACATCATATACAACATATACGGCAGATACCGCACGCACAGCTATACAACATATTCAACATATTCCACGGATACGACATATACATCAGACACATCATACACATAGACCGCATAAACCACATATACAGCATATGCTGCATATACAACATTTACATACGTTTCCGCATGCCGTCCGTATCAGCTCCTTTCAGTTCCTGTATTTCCCCTTCCGCCCTAGAACGTTCCCAATGTCGTCCGTTTTATGATCCCATACTTTGCCCGTAGCGTCTTTCCTACCACCTAAATCTTGCCGCCCCTGGCGGTTCCCACGCATTGCCCATACCGTTTTGATCATATCCCATACATGTCCCATACCGTCAGTATCAGTCCCCCTACGTCCCATAGAGTCCAGACGAGATATTGTTGTTTATATTTTGCCATACCGTCTTTATCATGTCCCATACATATTATAGACCGTCCCGATCAGCTTTACACCGTGTTCACACGGTCCCATATCAGTCTTTTTCGTTTTGCATGCCGTCCCTAGTTGTTCCCATGCATATCCCATACCGTCCCTCCGATCAGTTCCTATACGTGTCGCAGACCGTCCTTTTGAGGTCCTTTACATGTCCCATACCGTTCTTATCAAGTGTTGTATTTTTCCCATGCCATCCGTAGCAGTTCTTGAAAAGTCCCACATCGTCCCTATCAGGTCCCAGACGTTTCCCATACCGTCCCAGTAGGTCACGTAGCATCCCCATAAGGTCCCCGATCGGTCTTGTACCATCCCCACAAAGCTTCCATTAGGACGTTGCAAAGCAGTTCAGGATCGGTGAGGTGGTCGGCCAGGCGTTGCTCAGCGGGGGGGTAAAACGGAGGGGGGGGGAGACAGGTGCACCCTTCGTGCATCTTTGGGGGCTCCAACGGACCCCACTGGGGCCAAGAAAGCGCACGAGACGTGCACGTTTTTCCGCCCCCCGTTCACAGTAAATCACCGGGAGCGTACAATTATTGGTAAAGTGCCCACACGCAAACGTCCGAACACACACACACACATACATTTTGCCTCGATGAAATGGATCGTAAATGTCCCCCGGCGGATCCTGGCCATTTATTTGCAAGTTGATATTTTGCGAGCAGTGGAACGCGCATGTCTCGTCAAAACGCTGAAGTAGGGACAGTCTTGGGCTCAGGAGAGGCTCGGGTCGTCGGGCCATTCTTGAAGCTTGGGTCGGGGGAGCACTTCGTGGCCGAGGTTCAATGTGGTCAAGAAACTCTTCCGCTTCTTACCCAGCGCGCCTCCTGGTACAGTCGGACCGAGAGGTAAGATCGAGGTCGGTTCGAGGAGGGCATCCTAATGTCATTCGTGCTTGTTTGATGCTCTTGTGCATCCTGGGGAGGTACCCTTGGATGTTCTGTTGTGTTTTGGCCGGCGGAGGGTCCCATGTTTTTGAGGGAGGCTCGTCTGGTTTAGGTCCGGCTGCATTCAGCGTCCTTCTTGGTAGCACGATGACTGTGCCGCGCGTGAGGTCGGCGCTGTGGCGGCGAGTGGAGTTTAGCGTCCCCCCCTGCCCTCCTTCCTCCCTCCCTCCAAGTTCGTGTGCAGGGAAGGGCCTGCCAGGGTTGAGCGTCTGCTGGCTTCTGCTCTCAGCGCTGCGATTGCAGTCTCGAGTTAGTTGCACTTGCGGCACGAGGACTGTCAGCACCGCCCAGGTCGGTTGACGCACGTCGCGACCAGTTGGACGCCCGCCGGCCCCCCAGATCACCGCAAACCCGCCCTGCTTTCCAATCGGGCTACGCACGGACCGCGCCAGGGGGAGCTGTCCTACTATACTCCTGCTTCGCCAGCGGTGCCCCCCCGGCGGGGCGCGGCCGGGCAGGACCTGAGGACCACGGTCGCCGCGATCGCCGAGGGCATGTCGAAGCTACAGACGGAGATGAGCTTGCTGGATCCCCCCGCAGCCGCTGCGTCGGTCGCTGAAAGCAGGAACCGTCTGGACTCCCAGGTCCCAATCTACTTCTGGCGTCTTCCTGTTTCAGAATCGATCTGCTTTTGCTGTCTCTTGTTGTTCTCTGGGAGGCCCTGAACCCAACCTACTTTATCTGCCTTCCTACTTCATGCTTTGACTTACTTCTTCCGACCGACGTGTAAGGGGGGGGATGGGCTTCGAGGGGTGCGCGCTTCGAGCTTTTCGTTGGTTCTCGTTGGTTCCCGGCGGTTTCGCAGCCTCGGGGTGCTCTCCAGCAGCCGCGCCTCGCCGAGAACGTTTCGGGGGTGCCCAGATCTTTTCCGAGCTGCCGACGGAGAGTCGCGACATGGCTCAAGCATTCGGCGAAAATCGGGGCGACGTGAGGGATAGGCTCAGGGGAGGGGGGGATGCGTCGCCCCCAATCGCCCATTCATCGCGGAGAGATGGCCCAGGAGCGGGCGAATTTGCTATCGTTCGCCTGTTGCTGATCTATGTGCGATGCATCGCCGATGCCAGGACCCCCTGAGCCGGGTCCCCCAGGCTCGGCCAGCATGGAACGACTTGGCGATCGGAAAGTTGCCGATCGTTCCAAGATTGAACGATCCACGCGGTGTCAGAGAGATCGGCGCCAGGGTCGTCACGCCCTCTGTGCCGTGCAATGCTCAACGGCGCTAGAGCAAATTTCACAATTTCGTCGTAACATTTCTATGCCTTCATGTTATCCGTAGTCACGATGGCTCGAAAGCGCTAAGCAAGCGAGGCTACCCACGGGCTAAAGCAGAGTCCCGTGCGAGCCAGCCTTTCGGTCACAAAGTGTTCGCACTTTAGTATCAGGCGGAAAACATCGTCAGCGTCATCGTCATCGTCGAGATCGGCGCCAGGGTCGTCACGACACGAAGCTACCATACGTGCCCACGCGGTCTGGATTCCGAGGCGCGATCCCCGGATGCGTTCCGCGCGAGGCGCCCGCGCCAAGCCGCCCTGCATCCACGGGGTCGCGGGCGGAGAGTCTGGACCGCGAGGCCGTGGGTGTGGATCTCAGGGGCGATCGAAGTAAGTCCGGAACGAGTGTGCAGTGTGCACAAAGACCGGCAGCACATCGGGTTTATTTTGGAGACGGCTCGCGGTCGGCGTCGCCGCGGACGCTGCCCATTTGAGACAGAAGGCCCCTCGCCCAACAGCAGCTGCTGCCGGTGTTGGACAGAATGTGCTGTTGGGCATCTTACAACTTGTTGCGTACCCATCTCGGGCGTCCAAGGATGCTTCCATCCCACGGAAGATGACGCCCAAAGTGTGGAACGAGGGCCACTACGGGCACCAGAGACCCCGACGCCTTGAACAACATCAGTGCGAAGGCTCTTCGCCATTTTTCGGCGTTTCGGGGCGGGCCCCTGGGTCCTGGGGACCGTTGACCAGAGAGGCCAGACGACATCGTCAACCCCCCCTTGCATCGGTACCTCGACCCAGGATGCAAGAGGCCAGGCCTGGGGATGGGGTCGGGAGTTCCAGGGCCCCCCGGCGGAACATATCAAGCCCTCGGACCTCTCGGGTCTGGCGGAGTCCCTGGCCCCTGGGGCTCTGACTCGGCGTCGCCCCCCGAGCGCCCTTTTCGCAGACCTGGGCGCGACCGGGGTGGGTGCCAGCTCGAGGATGGTGCGTCTCGGGGCCACAGATCCAGGAGCGCAGGTTCCAGGATGGTGCCTCTTGGGGCTAGACTTGTAGCTGGCTGGGGGGCTGGGGTGGCCCAGCCTTGCTTCCGGCCAGCAGAAGGGGGAGAGAAATGGGCCCCCTCCACGGCGGAGCGCGGCTCGAAAAACTTGTCAGTTTCGATCACGGGAGGGGAAGGTCTGGGGGCTGATCTTGAGCGGATTTGTTTTCGTCACCCTCTCTTGACGGCTTCTCTCTGGGCCCGTCCAGCGCAGACTCTTTGGCCGCTTCCAAGAGCAGACCACGGTGCGTCCCATGGCCGTCCCAAACTTTATTCGTGTGTGAGGAGGGCTCGAGGATGATGCGCCACGGGGCCAGGCACCAGTGGCTTCCAGGATCGCTCCAGGTGCACTCCGGGAGTGCAGGCTCTGGGATGGTATTTCCTTGGTCCTGACCCTAGTGCGTTCCAGGGTGAATCCTGTCGCCAGGCAGAGGTGCGTCCCAGGGTCGTCCCCAAGTGCGTTCCGTTTCTTGTGTGCGGGCTCGAAGATGGTGCGTCTCAGGTCCAGGCTCGTGAGTTCTAGGATCGCTCCAGGTGCACTCCGAGGCCACTTGGACCGTCTTAAGGCGATCTTGGGTTCCCATTGGGCCGTCTTGGAGACTCGGAAGCCCGAAAGAGCGGGAATACACATTATATATACACAGCATAAACACATACACATACACACACATACATACATACATACGTACGTACGTACATACATACATACATACATACATACATACATACATACATACATATATATATATACAAGACTGCATTGGCGCTTCGCGCCATGCACCTTGGTCCTTCAACCCTTGCGCGCGTTGGCGTCTAGCGCGGCCCTCCACGGTCTTGGAACCGCGGTTGGTTCGCGCCCAGTTCCCGGACCTGCACCTTACTTGCTCGCGCCCTCGCTTTGCTTGTCCGCGCGCCACTGGGACTCCATGAGAATGTCCCAGCGGACCGATCAGCGGCGATGAGAGCGGCCGTGGAGGCTCCGGAAATACAAAACGTCGGACAGAAGGGGCGGGAAAGAAGTGGAGGACGATTTGGGGAGGCGCGGCGAAGGGAGGAATATCATGAGGTAAGGTAAGGTAAGGCACGCATTGGGGCGGCGTGCTGTCTCGACTTGCGCATGGGGGTGAGACAAACGGAGATGCCTTGCGATCACATATGGAAACAGACCAGGGGGCTGCGGCTGCCCTCGTGAAACCTCCATGGAACGATTATTCTGGGATGCGATAGGGCATAGGGCAGCAAGCATGCAGGCAACGTACCGGATCCTGGAAATGCTAAGGACATATACCGAATTCCGGGGAAATGTGCCGAATCCCGGGTTCGCAGCCGATTTCCCGGGAATTTGGTTGCGAACCCGGGATTTCAAGCATTTTGGTGTTTTGCGTGGGATGCCACTGTCTGGCAAACAACGGAGCAGCGCAGCGAAGCCGTTCCGGAGGTGGCGGTCAAGTGGGGCGATTCAGCAGTTTTGAAGCCTCTTGGGGGGCCGTTTTGGCTGCCTTTTGGAGAGCCATTTTGGGGCCTCGTGGGTTCTTTTTGGGAGTCCTCGGGGCCTTTGGAAGCCTCTTGGGGCCTCTTGGGGCCCTCCTGGGGCCTCCTGGGGCCCACTTGGGGCGGAAAGTTAGATGTTTGAACTTTTGATCGCCCTGTGGGGGCTCGTTTGAAGCTTTCTCGGGGCCCTCTTGGGCCTTCTTGGGCGCCTCTTGGGCTGTTTCGGGGCGCTCCAGAGCCGTCTTGGGGCCGTGTTGGGGCCGTTTTGGGGCCCCCCCGGGCCATCTTGGGGCGCTCTTGAGGGCCTCTAGTTCTGTCTTGGAGCGTCGGAAAGCTAAAATGGCGAGAAAGCAGAAAACATCGAAAAACACATTGGAAAATTGACCATTTCGGCCTCCCGGGGCCGTCTTGGGGGCTTCTTTGGGGCCGCTTGGGGCGTCTTGGGGGCTCCTGAGGCTGTCTTGGGGCTATCTTTGGCGTCTTGGAGCGCTTTGTGCCTGTCTTGGAGCGCTCTTGAGGCACTCGGGACCGCTTCAATGGGCGTCCGGAGGGTCCCAAAGTCCCAGGATCCCAGGAGTCCGGTTTGGGGGGGGGGGGGGGGTGCGGGGTTTTGCGGCCGCCCGGGCTTGTAAAAATATCGGAAGAGGAATATATATATATATATATATATATATATATATATGGGGAGGGGGTCCTGGACCAGGGGAGGCCTCACGTTGCCCAGTGGCTGTGGTCGCCCCCCCCCCGCCGGAGACGCCAGGACGCTCCCAGGACCCTCTAAAATGGCTCCAGGACGCCCTCAGGACAGCCCAAGAGAGGTCCGAAGCGGCCCGGGAGCACTCCAAGACGAAGGGTTTTGGCGTTCTCCCCAGTTCGGCTTCCAGACACTCCAAGGCGGCCCAAGAGGCCCCAAAGATCGCCGCAAGACGAGCCAAGAGGCCCCCAAGAGACCACCGAGACAGCCCAAGAGGGCCCCAAGACGGCCCAGGAAGCTTCCAAGACGGCCCAAAAGAGCTCCCAGAACACTCCAAGAGGAGCCCCAGATGGGGAACACGAACTGACATTTCGAGCCCTCGCCCACCAGAAGCTCCCAAGAGGCCCCCAAGAGTCCACAAGAGGCCTCGAGAGGCCCCCAGGAAACTCCAAGTGGCCTCCAACAGGCGCCGAAAGGGCCCCGCAAGGCTTCCAGACGCTGGTGATAATGACAATGATGATTATGCAGGGCGGCCTCAGGCCCACAACCTAAATCCCCAACACTGCTCACGCGGCATGCAAGACGCTGCGGAGATATCCTCGAGTTCGGCGGGGGAGCTTCGGAGACGACGGTGACGAAGATGATGATGATGATGACGACTACTATGAAGTTGACGACGATGATGATGATGCTGATGATGATAATAATGATGATGATGATGATGACGACGAGGAAGAAGATGATGATGATGTTGACAGTGGGAATGATGATGATGATGATGGTGATCGTGATGTGAGTGATGCTGATGATGATGATGATGGTGGTGATGCTGACGATCATGATGACGATGACGGTGATGTCGTTAAAGATGGTGATGCTGATGATCATTATGATGATGCTGGTGATGGTCAGGATGATAACGCCGATGATGATAATAATTGTGGCGATGCTGTTTATGGTGCTTGTGATGCAGGAGTGGGCGGATGATGAAGCTGATGACGATGATGATGACGATAACGATGACGACGATCACGACGACGACGACGATAATGATGACGATGGTGATGATGATGATTATGTTGATAATTCAGGTGACGATACTGACGATGATGACGACGATGGCGATGATGACGATGTTGCTGCTGATGGTGGTGATGGTGACGATTGTGATGATGGTGATGGTCATGGTGATGATGACGATGCCGCTGACGATGACGCCGGATCTGATGGTGATGAGGATGGCGATGATGACGATGACGATTATCCTAGCTAGAACTTGATCGCGCGCGAAGCGCGCGCGATGGTTTTAGTATATATATATACAGAGAGATGTTGTGTTGCCTCGTGGGGCCTTCTTGGGGGGCCTCTTGGTGTCCTCGTAGGGCGCCTTGACATCTTGGTCATGTTGGACGCTCTTGGACCGTCTGTGTCGGCGTCTGAGGACGCTCTTAGCCTGTCTTTGCGTCCTCTGGCCTGTGGGAAAGTCACGCGACCGTGCGCCAAGAGCGCCAAGAACTCGGGTCTGCGAGCCCCTCGAAGAGCATGCTGAATATTCAGTCCTCGCCACAGAGGGCCCTCAGGGACCTGAGGACACCCCACCACGTGCCAAGGCACGGCGGCAGATTTGGCCAATCCGAAACCCAACAAAGTCGGGCACTGGGGTTGCCATACTCCCCGTCATGGTGTCATCACCGCCCTACCCTCCCCCATTCTCCTAAACCGCTGGCGAGAGCGCTGGCATTCGTGGGGGCTGAACAAGATGGACCTGAGACCAGCAATGCGGTCCCCTCCCTCCCTCCTTTGTTGCCAGGTGCTACTCGTGCAGTCAGTGCCCTTCGCCGTGAAGCAGGCAGGTCTTGAGGGAAGCTTGGTGCTGTCTCCGTTTCTGGCTTCTTGCAGGAGCAACGTTATGGAGAGACAGGCCCAAGGGATCAACGGATCGACCCCCGATAACCCACTGATCGCCAGCAGGGGCCCGGCAGCCCACCCCCGCCCAGGAACGTGCGGATCTGCTGTCGGGGCCCTGTCACCGATCTATCGAGAATGCACCGCCGATTCCAGCTCGATGGTTTGTCCCCGACGTTGCCCCCAACTCCTGGGGCCCTCCACGGGCCCTGGGACCGCTTGACAACGACGCGGAAAGAACAAAAGTAGTCCCGGGGAAGGGCCCAGGCCCTGGACCCGATCTCTTCTGGACCCTCGCCATGCCAAAGTGTGGGGATCTAGTCAAAGTTGAATACCCGGAGGGGAAAAAAACACACAGACACAATGAATCGTCGATCCCCCAGGAAATATGGGAAAATATGGAAATTGGGGGGGAAGACGAAAATCCAGAAGATATGAGAAAACATTGGGAATCTTGGGATTTGTGTGTATTTATTTGTGTGTCCCCGGGCCCCTTCAAAAGTTGATAAGTAGGCCGGCCTTGCCAAAGCGAGAGTACCCTTTGTGCTCTGTGTTCAGCGACCCACGCCTGTGCATTCCTATGGCTATGTGGCCCTGGGGAAGATCTTGTGTCGTCCTCTCGCGTATCCTCCCCAATCATGGCCGATTGTCAGGGGCAGTTTGGATTTTGGAAGGGTTGCAATGACCCCTGGTCTTCCCCTGGGCGTTCTCCCGTGCATTTGGGCGCAGCCAAGGCCTCGGACGGCGCTTCCTTCCGTACCCAAGGCTTCTCACAGCAGGATTTCGGCCGCAGTCGAAGAGGAAAAGAAGAAGAAAAAGAGGAAGACACATACGAAGAAGCATAAACAAAACACTCTGAAAATTTCGGAGGTTTGCGCGGATTTCTCGGATCGGCGCTGGTCCCCCCTGGCGGAGCCTCTGGCGCCGCCCCTTGCGCGTTCCGCGCGCCAGGGAGCGGGGTCCAGCGCCGATTCAAGGAATGTGAACTTTCGTGGGCGTGACGCATATCCGTACTCGCGGCGTTGCGGGCCGGGCCCTTGGGCGCATTCTTTCCGTGGGCGCCCCACGCGGCACGCATCCGTGCGACCGCGGATCCATCGGATCGCGCCCTTTAGTCCAGACCGCGAGGGCGTGGATATGGATATGTTCGACGCCCATGATTATCCGAAAGTGTATTCAAGACGCTTCGCGTTCACCGCCCGCCCCTGCCAGTTCTTGCCGGGCGTGTCGGAGATGGCCAGAAACAGTGGTCAGACCGCTTTAGACTTCCCAGGCGCGGCCCAAGGGGGCCTTCAAGTGAGCGAAACGAGGTCCGACACGGCGAAGTGCCCCCCGACGGCGCGAGGACCCGCCCAAAATGTATCCAAGATGGCGCGACAGCATTCCAAACGAGGCCAACAAGGGCCCCAGAGGACCCCGACAAGGGTCCAGAAAGGGGCGAGTATGGGCCCGAGGCGGCCCGGCGGGCTTCCGCACAGCCGAAGCGCGAGGATTTCCGCGTCTTGCCACAGACCCGTCGCATCTTGCATTGAAAATGGGCGGTGACACGCACCTCAGCCCAGTGGGCAGGCGAATTCCAGTGGCCTACGCCATGCCATCGGCCCCCAAGGGTGGGCCTCTTGGAGGGCTCTTCGGGGGCATCTGGGGGGGGTTCTTGAGGGCCCCTTGGGGGCTCCTTGGAAGCCTCGTGGAGGTCCCTCGGGGGGGCCTCGGTGGCCTCTGGGGGTCTCTTGGAGCCGTCTGGGAGGGAAAGGCCAGGTTGTTTTTATAGTGATGCCCTTGCTTCTCCTCTTCGGTAGGCCGAGCGGGCGTGCCGTCTCCCTGCAGCGGAGGGGGTGGGGGGGGGCGCCCTGGTTTTCGCCGCCGACGCGGCGGGAGCGGCGGCGGCCAGAGCCCCGCAGTCTCCTTGCCTTTCTCGGCGGCGAGCGAGGGGGGGCGCGAGAAGGAGAAGGCCTTCTCAGAAGGCGGCTGAACTTCTCAGAAGGCCTCGTGCCTTTTAGAGGCTTTCTTGTGTCTTCGGGGAGGGCCTAGAACACTTCTCCGAAGGCTGGGGGACTTCCGAGCCTTCTGAGAAGGCCCGTCCCTTCTCCTTTCCCCTCGGGCTCGCCGCTGATTTTCCCTACGCGGGCAATAATTTTCACGGGTAGAGCTTGGTGCCATTATGTTGTCTCCCATGCCAGGCCTGTTTGCACGGCAGGTCGGCTTGTTGTGGCGTTCCAGGTTTGTTTTTGGCATGTCTCTGGTTCGCAACATGTTTAATAATATGTTAGCCGAGGAGTCGAAATTAGTTTTGCTTCCAGAGGGTGCAGGACACACTCCGAGGGGAGTCCAGTGTCCAGACCTCAAGCAGCTGCCAGTCGGCCCCAGCTCGACGTTCGTTGCCGATGATTTGAAGAACCATCTCTTGGTCCTTTCTTGGATCCACGAGTTGGCGGCGCGCGCAAGGGGGTGGTGCGAGGAGGGAGTGTTTCCAAGAAGTCGCGACACACATCGCGACGGGAGGTATTGAGCCGGTTTCGGCTTCGCGGGCCCTCGCTGGGCCCCGGGAGGGTCAAAGAGCGGCACAGGACGAAATATTGGGCCCGGGGAAATTTTTGAACAGTCTTTTAAACAAGAAATCAGTTATCGTATGGATCGTTTTTTTTTGCATGGCTGTGTAGAAGCCAGGAGGGCTTCTCAGAATCCGCTTGCCTTCTCAGAAGTCCCCCCCTTGCTTTCTGAGAAGACCGCCCCCCTCGCGCCACCCCCTTGTACGCGCCGCCACATCAATGCCTCTGCTTGTGCTGACAAGCTCGCTCCGAGAGCAGAGTGCGGCAGCTTCGTGCCGTGACGGCGCGGCGACGACCCCAGCGCGGACGATCAAGATCGAACGCCGCAAGTGGCCCAGACTCGGCCAATATAAACCGATCCTGAGATCGGAGAGCCGCGTGTATCGTTCAAGGTTGAATGATACACGCGGTATATGAAACGATCCTGAGATCGGATAGCCGCCGATCGTTCAAGGTTGAACCATCCACGCGGCATCAGAGACCTCAGAGACCAACGCCTGGGCCGTCACGGCAAGAATCTGTCGCAGCCGCTCGGCCGCGATGGAGTGCTTGTGCAGTGGGGCACCGAAGAGGGTGCCCGGCCTTGCCCTGTCCCCCGCAGGACTCGGCCCTGAAGCGGCTCTTCGAGCTGAAGCCCATGTGCACCGATTTCGGCATGAGCTACGCGGACCGGGCCGCCCAGAGGCATCCCAAGATCGGGGGGCGCCGACAGGAGTGTCTTCGGAAGTTAGTGTCCTTGAATCGCTTCGCTCATTCCGCCGGCTCATTTTCGCGCACCGGGAGGCAGTGCCCAGGAAGCTCTTGGGAGTTCTTCGAGGCTTTTGGGGACGTCTTAACCTGGAGCCTTTTTGGGGCTCTTGGGGGCCTCTTGGCAGCCTCCTGACCGCCTGTTGGGGGCCTCTTGGGGCCTCTTAGGGACCTCTGGGGACCTCCTGGGGCCTGCTTATAGCCGAGGGCTCGAAATGCTGTTTCGTGTTCCCCCTCTGGGGCCTCTCTTGGGGCGTTCTTGGGGCCTTCGTAGGCCGTCTTGGAGTCGTCTTGGACGGTCCTGAAGCCCTCGGGCCGTCTTGGGGCTCTCTTGGGCCCTCTTGGACCCTCTTGGGGCGATCTTGGGAACCTCTTGGGCCGTCTTGAAGCGTCGGGAAGCCGAAAAGGGGGAAATGCCAAAGTCTGTCCGAAACCTGCGGGAAATCAACGAATTTTAGCTCTTGGGGCCCTCTTGGGAGTGCTTGTGGAAGCCTCTTGGGGCGTCTGGGGGCAATCTTGGGCATCTTGGACCGATCTTCTGGCATCTCGGAGCCCTCTTGTTCTATCTTGGGGGCCTTTTGGGGGCCTCTTGGCCCTTCTTGGGGCTTCTGGAGGGCCTCGAGGGCGGCGCCCACCCGACCCGACCCGACCCGGGGATCTCTGACCCGAACCGGCCGGGGACCGCCCGGGGTTCTTCTCGTCTGGGGACCCCCAGGGGCCGCTCCGCGCGCGCGAAACAGACATATTGTACGCAGTTACCGGAGATTTTAGCACGCTGGCCCGTTGGGCCGGCGAACTGGATATGTTCGGGATTTGGGGACTCTTCGTCGGTTCTCGGCCGTCCTCCAGCCTCGGAGTGTGTTCCAGCAGCTGCGCCTCGCCGAGGGCCTTCCGGGGGTGTCCAAATCGTCCCCAACGGCAGCCGGAGAGCAAAGTTATGACTTGGCAATCAGGGGACAACGTTAGGGGTGGACAGGCGCAGGGGGGAAAGCTTCGGCACCCAATCGTCCATTCCTCTCCGAACGTTGTGCTTCCATGGCGGGGGCCGCTCGCCGATCTATCGGAGATGCCTCGTCGATTCCATGCCACTGTGATCCCTGAGCCAGTCCACCCTGAGCGCTGTCACTCGTCAGCCCGTTGGAGCAAGAAACCTTCACGGTCCGGAAAGGGCTCAGAAATCTTTGACGGTTTCTTATTGTTCTCCGCATGCGATGCGGTATGATACATTCCGTGGCAAGAGATAATACGGACCATTCTAGAAACAATTAGCCTGGCGAAGGACCCAACCGTATGCAGTTGTGAATACCGCAAATATGAATATCGTTTTCGGTGGCGCTACCTCTGGGTAGGGGAGACGCATGCGAACACCCCCACTAAAGCCTTCGGTGGAGCTCCCTATGGGGCTACGAAACGCTGCCCTCGGTGGGGGAACCGCATGCGGGCACCCCCACTGGGGCCTTCGGTGGGGCTCCCTATGGGGCCACGAAGCGCTGCCCTGGGTGGGGGAACCGCATGCGGGCACCCCCACTGGGGCCTACAGTGGAGCTCAGTACGGGGCTAAGAAGCGCTGCCTGGGTGGGGGAACCGCATGCGGGCACCCCCACTGGGGCCTTCGGTGGAGCTCCCTGTGGGGCTACCCCCACTGGGGCCTTCGGTGGAGCTCCCTACGAGGCCACGAAACGCTGCCCTGGGTGGGGGAACCGCATGCGGGCACCCCCACTGGGGCCTTCGGTGGAGCTCCCTATGGGGCTACGAAACGCTGCCCTGGGTGGGGGAACCGCATGCGGGCACCCCCACTGGGGCCTTCGGTGGGGCTCCCTATGAGGCTACGAAGCGCTGCCCTGGGTGGGGGAACCGCATGCGGGCACCCCCACTGGGGCCTTCGGTGGGGCTCCCTATGGGGCCACGAAGCGCTGCCCTGGGTGGGGGAACCGCATGCGGGCACCCTCACTGGGGCCTTCGGTGGAGCTCCCTATGGGGCTACGAAACGCCGCCCTGGGTGGGGGAACCGCATGCGGGCACCCCCACTGGGGCCGTCGGTGGAGCTTCTTCTGAGGCCACGAAACGATGCCCTTGGTGGAGGAACCGCATGCGGGCAGGAGAAAGGGGGGGTGGGGAGGAGGGGGGAGGAGGAAGGAAGGAAGGAAGGAGACGCGGGGCGCTGTCTCTTCAAAGCGAGGACCCAAAACCACAGGATGGTTGGGAAAACATGCATATTCTTGTTGACGTTGTTCCAGGGGCTACAGCTAAATGAGCGCCAGACTGGGCGCGGCTGGCTGTACCCGCATTGGCGCTGGATGGGCGCCTGCTCGCAGCCATCACATGAGGTGGAAGAGGAGGAGGGGGGAGGGAAACAAGAGCGTCAGGGGGAGTGAGGAGGGGAAGATGAGAGAGTAGAGAGGAAGAGGGACGAGGACGAGGGGGAGGAGGGGGGCGAAAAGGAGAAGAAGGAGAACCAGGAGGAGAAGGTGAGAGCGTTGAGGGAGGGAGAGGGGGCAGGGGGGGAGAGGGGGGAAGAGGAGGGCCAGGAGAAGAAGGAGGGGATGGAGCAGGAGGAGGAGGAGGAGGAGGAGGAGGAGGTGGAGCTGGAGGAGGATGAGGAGCATGAGGTGGAAGACGAAGAGGGGTAGGAATCGTGGAGGAAGAGGAGGGGTAGGAATCGGCATTGGAATGAACGTGATGAGTTACAGCCAAGCAGTGACCATGCCTAAGGGGATGAGGAGGTGGAGGGCGAGGGCCGGTCCGCCCGAAAGTGCCAGAGAGGACCGCGTGGCGAAGCGCGAGCAGGAGATCGACGCGCTCAAGAGGGCCCCATCGGGAGCAGCCGAAGCACGCCCAGACCTCGTCCAATGCAGTCACGGGGGGTCGTTCGGGGATCGCTTCCCCCCCCTTGCTCCCTCCATCCTCCTCCTCCTCTACCTCTCTGGGGATGGGAGGCTGCCCGATTGAATTGGAGCCTTCCCAGACCTCCACGCGTCGAACAGAAACACGGCGGGAAGTTTTTGGCTGCAAGTCCCAGGGGCCCTTGCCTCGGGCCGTCAGAGAACGGCCAACTGAAAAGCTGGCCTTGGGGAACGGTCGAGATTCCCGGGGAGCCCGTAAGACACAAAGGCGCCGCATCGGATGTTTGGGCCCAGAGCTTCGAAGAGATTGTGCAAACACCACTGCGGTTTTCTGCTCGCCGTCCCTCGGCGTCCCAGAGGTCGCTTCTTGGGCTCCTCCATCGAAAGGGCAGCACGGACTTCAGAGCGGGCCCGGGGAAGTGTGCATTGGGGCCAGAGGCCCGATAGAATCTGGTCGCCGGAGGTCTGGGGAGGATGCCAGAGGAGGAGCGCATACCAGCACCGACGCTCCCCCCCTTCCACCTCCCCTGCACTCCGACGCAGCAGTTTGTTCGTGACATCGGCCCCCAGGGATTTCGACCCCTTCCATGGCCTGGAAAAGTAAGGTTCGAAGTTCTAGTTTGCTGGAACTCAAGTTTGCCAACGCTTTTTCCGACGGGCTTGTCCTGAATTTTGAAGGTTGAGTCTTCGTGTGATGTTTCCAGCAGGAGTTCACGCCAAATTTCAGATTGGGTCCCGTCCTTTTCCTGGCGGCCCCATCAGGCCAAGGCAAGTCCCCCGAACCTGAGACTTACGTCTCCCCGACACGGGGCGGGCTTCCCTTTCCTGAGTCGTTTTTGGACGGCCCCGGGGCCGAGAACCGGTTTCCGGGGGCCAGCGACATTGAAAATTTGGCCGTCGTTGTTTGTTCCCGTCGACCAGATCTGAGGGTCCCTCTTTCTCGCTATTCTCTGGTCTTCTGGGAAGCCCTCGTCGCCACTGCCATATGGGCGAACGCTGTAGGGCGCGTCTCTTGGAGTCAGAGCAAAGTTGCGTGGGGGGGCAAGACAGGGCGCGACAGTCTCTACAGGCGACAGACATGACAGGCACGCGCGTGACAACGGATACCAAATATGCAGTATGGCGATTCAGAAATGGGGTGATGATTCATACATCTGGTTGCGGACCTGCTCGTGGGCGTCGACGCCGTCATTGAGATTCATTAATAAATCGTTCCCTCTATGCTAAAGCCTCTAGCCCCGCGTGTTTCCTACTACTCATCCTAAATTACTGGCGATGGTGGCCGTAATATGATGGCATGCGGGAGATGAAGATGATAGGACGTCGCAGGTGATGACGATGTCGCGCACGATATGGTCTTGGTGCTACGGTGGATGGTACGATGGCGATGCGACCAATGGTGGCGTTGCGGACATGCGTGCCGATTATGCACGGCGTGCTGGTGCAGTTGCAGTTGATGATGTCTTCAGCCGGAGAGACATGAGATTTAAGTTCGCCCGAACCCGGGTTTGCCGAGGTTTTGTTGATTGGCCCGTCACGAGTTCTGACGGCCCAGTTTCCGTTCGTTTACAGCGGAAGTTTGTGGCACATTTCGCCTCTTCTCGGCGGCATTCGAGGGGGGGAGTGAGAAGGAGAAGGCCTTCTCAG
The DNA here is from genome assembly GCA_963575745.1 of Prorocentrum cordatum. Lineage (NCBI taxonomy): Eukaryota > Dinophyceae > Prorocentrales > Prorocentraceae > Prorocentrum > Prorocentrum cordatum. The sequence goes on from CAUYUJ010014923.1 coordinate 216,193, forward strand.
AAGGCGGCGGGACTTCTCAGAAGGCTTCTGGCCTTCTGAGAGATTCCTTTTGTCTTCTGGGAAGGCTTAGAACACTTCTCAGAAGGCTGGGGGACTTCCGAGCCTTCAGAGAAGGCCCGCCCCTTCTCATTTCCCCCTTGTCTCGCCGCCGATCGTCGTTTCTTGGCAGGCTAGACCGAGTTCCCCCGAACCCGAGTCTACGCCTCCCCCGAGCCAGACGCTGGTGCCTTCGCCGCGCACGCAGCGGGGGAGACGGGGCACAGCCATCGTGCTACGGTCGGCTCTGGGTCAGTTCGGGGAGGGTGCCCTGACGTTTTTCGTGCTTGCTGGGTGTTCTTGTGCGACCTGTCGGCGGCAAGCCAGGGGGGGAAGTGAGAAGGGGCGGGCCCTCTCAGAAGGCCAGGAAGTTCCCCAGCCTTTGAGGAGTTGTCTAAGCCTTCCCCGAAGTTGCAGAAAGCTTTTCAGCAGGCTGAAGGCCTTCTGACAAGCCCCGCCGCCTTCTGAGAAGGCCTGCTCCTTCGCACTTCCCCCCCTCGCTCGCCGCCGATCCCGGGGGGGCCTCGAGTCTTCTTCAGTTTTTGGCCGGCGGAGGGTCTCATGTCCTTGAAGAGCGCTCTTCTGTCCCCTCGAGCAGCACCTACACACGAGGAGCGCAGGGGCTTCTCTGGCCGCTGCCAACCTCGGCTGCGAAGAGGTCCCCTGGCCCAGGCCCCTCCCGAGCCCGAGGCGGCCCTCACTGCAGCGTCTTGGCTGTCCTCACCTCCCTCCGTGCCTCATCGGTGCTCGCTCCCCGCTCTGCCCCTCCTCCCATCCCCCGCGAGAGACCAAGAAACGGCACACGCGTACACGTCCGGCAGTCCGCGCGGGTGTCTTGGGTCGGAGTTGGACCCCCCCCTGGCGACGCCCCGGGCGCCGCCCCTGGCGCGCTCCACGCAAGGGTGTCCGCCGTGCGGTCAGCCCGGCTGCGCCGCGGTCGGTTGAGTTCCGTCCGTTCGGTTCGGTCGGCTATGGGGCCGAGGCCGCGTTGTTGTTTGATTCTCGACCGGTTCGGGCAAATTCTGTTTCGGTCGGTTTCAGCTTCGCTGGCGGTTCGGTCGCTTTTCAGTTGTGTTGGGGCCGTTGACGGCCGTGGGGATCCACCACCGACCGTCCTACCCCCGCCCCCGCCGCCCCCAACCAGCCGGTTCGATTCGATATCGATCCGATCGATATCCGATATCGATTGATCCGATGTGGTATCAATCCCGTCCGGTTCGATTGGAGTTCGACGGTCTAGACGCTTCGCGTAAACCCACCAGCGTCCGTAGCCCCCCTGGCTCAAGCCGTCTCGGCCCAAGTCGGCGTGCATCAGGGCGCATGCTGGCCTGGGCGGCCCGCGGGGCACGCGTGCGTGGGGCGCAGGCGTGGCAGGAATGGGCGACGGCAGGCGGGCGGCCTTCGAAGGCTGCCCGCGCCCAGCGCGGCGAGAGAAGGCTGCCGCCCGGCGCCAGCGGCGCCTCCGGGCGCAGGGGCAGGCCTCCTGCTCGCCTGGCGCGCGGGCGCCGCGTGTGCCAGAGCGCAGGGAGGAGCGTGGAGAGACGGCAGTGGCGGCGCCGTGGGCGGGCGGGGAGTGGATCCCGAACATCATCAAGGCCTCCCTTTACCTCAAGATGGCGGCCGTCGACGACGATTCCACGGCGATCCAGGAGGGGATGCAGCCCGCTGTGGAGGAGGGTGAGGAGGAGGAGGTCGCCCGGCGAGGGCCTGCAGGAAGACCCGGCGCGCCAGTGCCCAAGGTAAGGAGGAGGGCTGGAGGTGGTGGGGGACGTGGCCGCGGCGAGCGACCCAGGAAGCGGCTGCGCACGGCAGCCGTAGCAGTGGAAAGGCGCTCCTGAGTGCCAATCGGGGCTTTGAGTGCACCCGGGTGCTGAACCTGTTCTTTATCCGCTTGAGCTTCTGTGCTTATCAGTTTACTGTAGTTCGGTGCTCGCGTTGGTTCCAGGGGATGTGCCTCAATTTCGTTACACCGGCGATCCAGGAGATGTTCGAGAGCGTGGCGGAGTGGATCACGAACAACGTCAAGGCGTCCGTGTGCGGCATCCCGCTGGAGGACCTCGACATGGTGGTGGCTTTCGCCAGCAACTCCACGACGATCCAGGAGATGTTCGAGCTCGTGGCGGACCACATCCCGAACAACATCAAGGCCTCCGAGTACGACATCCCGCCGAAGGATCTCAAGATGGTGGTGGCCTTCGCCAGCAACTCCACGACGATCCAGGAGGGGTTGAAGCTCGTGGCGGAGTGGATCCCGGACAACACCGAGGCGTCCGTGAGCGACATCCCGCTGAAGGACCTCAAGATGGCGGTGGCCTTCGCCAGCAACTCCACGGGAATCCAGGAGATGCCCGAGAGCATGGCGGAGTGGATCCCGAACAGCATCCAGGCGTCCTTCGCCGGCAACTCCACGGCGATCCAGGAGATGCTCAGGCTCGTGGCGGAGCGGATCCCGATCAACATCAAGGCCTCCTTGTACAACATCCCGCTGAAGGACCTCAAGATGGCGGCCGTCGACGACGACTCCACGGCGATCCAGGATATGTTCGAGAGCGTAGCGGAGTGGATCACGAACAACATCAAGGCGTTCCTGTGCGACATCCCGCTGAAGGACCTCGACATGGCGGTGGCTTTCGCCAGCACCTCCACGACGATCCGGGAGATGTTCGAGCTCGTGGCGGAGTGGATCCCGAACAACATCAAGGCCTCCGAGTACAACATCCCGCTGAAGGACCTCGACATGGCGGTGGCCCTCGCCAGCAACTCCACGACGATCCAGGAGATGTCCGAGCTCGTGGCGGACCAGGTCCCGAACAACATCAAGGCATCCATGTGCAACATCCCGCTGCAGGACCTCAAGATGGCGGCCGTCGACGACGACTCCACGGCGATCCAGGTGATGTTCGAGAGCGTTGCGGAGTGGATCACAAACAACATCAAGGCGTCCGTGTGCGACATCCCGCTGAAGGACCTCGACATGGTGGTGGCTTTCGCCAGCAACTCCACGACGATCCGGGAGATGTTCGAGCTCGCGGCGGAGTGGGCCCCGAACAACATCAAGGCCTCCGAGTACAACATCCCGCTGAAGGACCTCGACATGGCGGTGGCCCTCGCCAGCAACTCCACGACGATCCAGGAGATGTCCGAGCTCGTGGCGGACCAGCGGCCGTCGACGACGACTCCACGGCGATCCAGGTGATGTTCGAGAGCGTTGCGGAGTGGATCCCGAACAACATCCAAGCGTCCTACGCTGGCGATTCCACGACGACCCAGGAGATGTTCAAGAGCGTGGCGAAGCGAACCCCGAACAACATCAAGGCCTCCCTGTGCGACACCCCGCTGAAGGACCTTAAGATGGCAGCCTTGGCCTACGGCTACGCGGCGATCTAGGAGATGTTCGAGGGCGTGGCGGAGCGGATCCCGAACAACATCAAGGCGCCCTCCGCCGGCAACCCCACGACGATCCAGGAGACTTTCAGGCGCGTGGCGAAGCGAATCCCGAACAACATCAAGGCCTCCCTGCGCGACATCCCGGTGAAGGACCTCAGGATGGCGGCCTTCGCCGACAACTCCACGGCGACCCAGGAGATGCTCGAGCACATGGTGGAGTGGACCCTGATCAACATCAAAGCCTCCCCGTGCGACATCCCGCTGGAGGGGCTCGAGATGGCGGCCTTGGCCAACATTTCCACGGCAATCCAGGCGATGTTCAAGCACGTGGCGGAGTGGATCTCGAGCAACTCCACTGCGACCCGGGAGATGTCCGAGAGCGAGGCAGCGCGAATGCCCCGACAAACATCAAGGCCTCCGCGTGCGACATCACGCTGAGAAGACTCATCCCGTTTCCGTGGCTGCACTCCTTAGTGAACCATTGTGTTTTAGATGTTCGCTCGAGTGCGATCTCCACTTAGGCGCTCGTTTCCGCTGGGCGCGCCCGGACGCCAGGCAGGATATCAGAGTAGCACTGCACGACTGCAGCCTCCGTTGGGGCCGCGCGACTGGCATGCGGGCGCAAAGTCTTGCCATCCTGGCGCTTGATTCGGAGGGCGAGTCTGAGGGCTCAGACCTCTGAGCCCCCCCTTTTCCTTGTTTCCCTGGTGCAGTCTCACCCCCCGTGCGTGCCCCTCTGCTGGGCAAGCCGCGGCTTCGCCGCGAAGCAGGCATTACCGGTGCAGGCACTGCCGGCGCGCTTTCGCGCTGCTAGGGAGCGCGCGCGGAAAAAAAAAACTTGGCCGTTTAGTGGCTCTCAGCGCTGGCGCACGAATCGTGGCCAGCGTCTGCTGTCGGTGGCGGCAGCGTCGGCCGCGCGCCGAGCGGTTCAGCCTTCGGCGTCGTCGACGTACGTGCAGCGGGCTTTCCCAGCTGGTACACATCAGGTGTCGCTCCAGCCGTGGCATAGTGTGTTCGGCCTGGTCGCTTAGTGGCCCTCAGCGCTGGCTCACTCCAGCCTATGCCGCTCTGCACCGTGCACTGCCGTGCGACGCTGTGTTCTTGCATCGTAGCCAGCGTCTGCAGTCGTTGGTGGTGACGTGGGCCGCGCGCCGAGTGGTTCAGCCTTCGGCGTCGTTGGCCTTCGTCTATCACTACGTGCAGCTGGCTTTCCAGGCTGGTACACATCAGATGCAGCCTCAGCTGTGGCGTAGGGTTCTGACTCGGTCGCTCTGAGGCTCTCTTCGCTGGCAGACTCCAGCCTACGCCACGCTGCGCCGTCGTGCCGCCCCCCCCCCCCCCCCTCTGTGCACTACGTGGCTCTTGCGGCGGTTAGCTGCACCCCCCACGCGTGTCCACTCAGTCGGTGCGCAGCTGTCCTTCAGCTTCGTACCGCTGGTACACGTCAGGTGCAGCCTCAGCTGTGTCGCGTAGTGTTGCCAGTCCTGTCGGCTTGTGGCTCTTAGCGCTGGCGCGCTCCAGCCTATGCCGCACTGCACCGTGCAGCCCCCCCCCCCCCCCCCCCCCCCCCCCCCCCCCCCCCCCCCCCCCTTTTTTTCACTGCGTGACTCTTGCGGCGGTTAGCTGCCCCCCCCCCCCCCCCCCCCACGTGTGTTCTCACAGACGGTGTGCAGCTGCCCTTCTGTTACGTACTTCTTGCGGCGGTTAGCTGCGCCCCCCCTTCCACGCGCCCTGTCGCACTCTGTGGGCTGCAGTAGCCCTCCCACACCCGCGCGACACGTTGTTTTGGATTCTCGGCCAGCGTCTGCAGTCGGTGGTGGTTCCGTTGGCCGCGCGCCGAGTGGGTCAGCCTTCGGCGTCGTCGGCCTTCGTTTCCACTACGTGCAGCTGGCGTCCCAGGTTGGTACATAGTTGTCTGTCTGGGCAGTTGCTCGGAGCTTGGCGCCGCAAGGGCGACTTACTCCGCAGCTTGCACCTCTGTGCGCTAGGTACGTCCCAGTGAATGCTGAGCATGTAGCTCAGTGCGCGTGCATTGCACGCCTCGCGTGGACTTTGCTTGTTCCGCCGTCCCGGACACGCCTGTTGCCGCCAGACCATTGTCGCGCGGCCGCCGACCAAAAAAAGTAACCCCACAAGCCCATCCAGACGATGTTGAGATGAGTTGCCCAGATCAGGGCTGTTGAAGAGCATGCGGTAGAATAAAGGGCATAACTACCCAAGAGGGGGAGCATTGAGGAGGAACCGGGGGAGTAGGAGCAGAGCGCTATGGAGCCCTTTTTTAAACAATCTGGGCGATAACGCTCGTGGTCGCCCCCGCAGGCTTTTTCCCCACGTGTCTTAAGGAATCATCCAGGGTTTCCAGAGGATCTCAAGGGGTTCCCAGGAATTCGTCGTCGTCGCTGTTGTCCGCGACTGGGAGATGAAGGAGGAGGAGGAGGAGGAGGAGGAGGAGGAGGAGGAGGAGGAGGAACAGGAGGTGAAGGAGAAGGAGAAAACCCGATGGCTTCGAGGGTTTTTTTTCGAAGGATTTGCGCAGGGGATGTTTCGAGCGAGGCGCTGATTCTTAAGCGAAGCGCTTGGGCCATCTTGGAGGTCGTTCCGAGGTCGTTCCGACAAGATGTCTTACAAGAGCGCTTGGCGCATCCCATTGTTTCGAGAATGTCTCGGGCGAAACGCTCATGTTTGGAGGTTCGCGAATTACACCAGCGATTTCAACATCCCCATTGTCCGAGGATGTCTCAGGCGAAACGCCTACGTTTAGCAACGTACGTTTTAAGATACGACCCCCAACTTCACGATGTGGCGAGGATGTCTCACGCGACACGTTCGTTGATTCCAATATTTCCTGACATGAACGGGAAGCGCGTGAGAGGGAAGAGTTGCGCAATAACTTGCAGCACCATCGCGATCACATGTCATACAGGCGAGATCTCCGAACGCTCACAAGGGATACGTATGGATACGCGCCCCCCGAATGTTCACCAACATATTCCTGAGTATCCTCCCCACTCCTCCGCATGAGGAGGACAACGGCGAAGACGACGACCCGGGAAAAAAGGAGAGGGGGAGGAGGAGGAGGAGGAGGAGGAGGAGGAGGAGGAAGAAGAGGACGACGACAAGGACGAGGACGAGGACGAGGACGAGGACGAGGACGAGGACGAGGAGGAGGAGGAGGTGGAGGAGGAGGGGAGGGGAGGAGGAGAGGAGGAGGAGGAGGGAGGAGGAGGAGAGGAGGAGGAGGAGGAGGAGGAGGAGGAGGAGGAGGAGTTGGAGGAGGAGGAGGAGGAGGAGGACGAGGAGAAGGACCAGCAGCAGCTGCAGCAGCATCATCTCAAGATGTTCCCAGGAATTCCTCCTCGATCCCCTCCTCCTCCTCTGCTCCCTCTCCCTTTTCCTTATCTTCCTCCTCTCGAGACTGAAAGGGAATGTCAGAGCACGTAGCATGAGAGAGCGGCCGGCCGGCCAGCAAGTTGCAGTGTTCCGTCCCCTTCCCTCCCTCTCCCCCCGCGCGCGTCCACAGCCATTTTAGCTAGGCACGCGCGCCTCCATATCATACAGTACCGTGCATTCACATGCCATGGATAAACGTGTTATCGTTGTCATCCTATTCATCGTCCACGTCTTCATCGACGTCTTCTTGTGCCAGTTGGCCGCCCTACCAGCTGGCTTTCCAGCTGGTAGCGGAGCCGTCTCGATGACGGACCGCCGGGCTGAGCCCAATGCACGTCTTGCTCGCGGGATGCGACAAGGCGTAACCGCAGAACCAGTCTCACACCGCAGTCGCTGGATACGACGCGGCCCAGCACGCCATGCTCGCGAGACGCGACGTGACGTAACCGCAGAACCACCACACCAGGCTCGCGAGATGCGACTTGGGGCCACTACGGCCACATCTACCACGACACTATCGAGTACACCTGCCGCGGCACAGGTTTCGACAACAACGGCAACTACAGCAAGTACCAGAATTACCACTACAACAACTACCAGTGGAACGATTCCAGGTGCGAGCAGGTACTTGGGAGAGACTGGGGTCGGTACCCAGCCTCATCTTACCTCTCCAGCAGGCGTTGGGATCGGTACCCAACCGCCTAAGGATCTGGTGGGCTCTGGGGTCGGAGCCCAGACAATCCAAACGCCACAAACTACTGGGGTCGGAACCCAGACCGAGCACAACAGTGAGTCCGGGGTCGGTACCCGGCGCAACATCATCCATTATTTTTGTCGACCACCTTCTGATGATCAATTTTGTGGTGCTGTTCTTCATGTTTGCCTCCATTGTTGCGTACATGTACAACGACATGCGGGAAAGCAGGGGCCCACCAATCTGGGGCCCACACATGCAAGACAGGTACCCATTTCGTGATTGGACGCGCGACGTGATGCTTTGGAGCATTCGGGAAGACATGCCCGAGGCTCGCAAGGCAGCGTGGGTTGCAACGAATCCACGCGGAGGCGCGAAGAACCTGATGAACACCATGCCGCCGCAGGCCTTCATACACGGTGGGCAAATCAATGGCGTACAAGTTGGTGCAATGACGTTTGTGTTGCATTCATTGTCAGAGCGGTACGGCCCACTAGGAGAAGAAACGCGGATGAAGGCCAGCAAGGCCCTCCTCCGATTCCAAGCCGAGCCTCGGGAGAAAATCGACGATTTGCTAACGAGATTCGACATCGTACGACACCGCGCTGAACACGAAGGGGGTCTCGGGATCAACATCCAGACGACCGCCGAGATCTTGTTGCAGGCGTGCATGTTGAGCGAAGAGCAGTTGTTGCGTCTCTTGGAACCCACCAACGGCCTGACACCGTCCACAGAGCAACAATACGTTGAACTTTGCACTCGTTTACGTCGCATGGGTCATATCGTGGAGGGATCTCCTGATAATATTGTTTCCCAGCTCCGGAATGACAGGGGGCGCTCGCACACGTATTTTGGAGCACAAGGCGCCAACCCTCCACGAGCGCAGCACGAACAACAAGATGAACCGAACATGACTTACATGATGAATGGGTCCGCGTACCAGGAGCAAGATCCGTTCACGCTCACAGAACACACGTACTACGGCGACGGCAACGACGACGAACTGGACAGCGGCACGGATTCGGACACGGTAAGTAGTTTGGGTGACACTCCACACCCTGAACCTACCGGCCCTCCAGAACGCCATGGACAAGACATCTTTTGGGCCTACCAAATGGCCAAATCCAGGTGGCGCCAGTACGCCGGCAAAGCCACCAGAAGAGTGCGCCGTTTCGTTAGGAAGAAAGGAAAAGGGAAGGGCAAAGGAAAACTGCCAAACCATGGCAAGACGTCTGTAAACGCATTTCTCGCCAATGCCCATCATGCGGGCAATCTCGGCAGCATCTTCTTGAGCAAGGGCAAAGGCAAGGGGAACCACTCAAAAAGCAGCGGTCTCGGTTTCGGCCGCCGCAAGAACCCAAAAGACCGCAATGGAGTGACCATGAAGTGCCATGGATGCGGCAGCGACGAACACTTAGTCAAGGACTGCCCGCGCCAGTCTTCCCCGACGTTGTTGACAGGACCGCCACAACGGAGTGACGGCGCCGTGGGCTACGGCGGCAGCAGCGGCAGCGGGGCGAACAACTGGTACGGTTTGGTTGAGGGATCGGTACCCTCTCCACCTCCACCCGTCGACTTCGAAAACGGCCCGTTGGCAGGCCTCATCCCTGAGGTCAGCAGTGCAGCAACCCACGTGTTGATGATCGGACCTGCGACGACCCCGCAGGGCTCGGACCAGTCAGAAGGCTACGAGTCGGCAACTTCGCAACAAGGCTTCGCAGGCAGCCCTGGGGCAGCGTCTGCCAGCGCTGCTGCTCCAGCTGCGCGCCCAGGGCCGCGCGCGCAACCCGTCCAGGCACCGAACATCGTCCGAGCAGGCGACCTCTCGTATGCCGTGATCCCAGGCGCACGGGTCGTCCAGACGATCCCTGCCGCTCCACAGGTCGATCTGCCCAGCTTCACACAGCACGAGTCCTTCTCCTACTTGCTCGCCGGCGAAGGGAGGCCTTTCCAGGCCAGCGATCAGCTTACTCCTCTCTGGAGCGGCGCCACTGGTGGATTCGCACCCTCAACCTTGGACCCTGGACAACGCGAGGCCACCGTTCACCAGCACGAGGTGGAGACTTGGATGGCCACGCCAGAGTGGGAACGCCCAGCCCCCGCAGTTGGCCTCGCCGCAGCGCCGATGCGGAACATGAGCGATGAGCAGGAGCAGATGCTGAGCAGCTTGAGGATGGTGCAGGAGTACGCTGAGGAGCAGAGGAGGATCAAGGAGATGAAGGGTAGGAGGAGGCCCCCACGCCCAACTGACCCGCTACCAGACATGCCGGCAGAGTTGGCATCGATGCAGGATAATTTGCGAGCTCGCCAGTCCCTCGGCCAGGACTACCTTGGTGATAACTCGCAGTGCTCTTTCTGCTTGATGGATTTTGGGCACGGGGAGGTCGTGACTCGTCTTACTTGCAGGCACCTTCCACAGCGAGTGTTTGCAGGACTATGCTGCCGACGGCCAGCGTCGCACGCAAGAGGCGCGCAGGAATGGCGTGGAACCACCAAATCCCGAATGCCCGAACTGCCGCGGATCAGCCAGGATTGCATCCAGGTTCAGGTTCATCTGCCCACAGGAGTCCACTACCTCAGCAGCCTCATCGGGGCCAGCTCCACGACCAGGCGGAGCAGCTCCGACATTGCCATGGACGCCAGCCGGGGACGTCCCACAGCCACGAGGATACTATCATGCCAAGACCGCGTTGGCGAACGGAGCGCCTGCGCTCCTCGTAGACATCGGCGCATGGACGAACGTCGGAGGCGCCGATCGTGGCCGCGAGGCGGCTCAAGCAGCCCTCAACGCAGGATACGAGCCGAAACAAACTAAATTGGACTGCCCCCTGGAGATTCAAGGTGTCGGCCACGGCACGCAGAAGGGCGAGTACAAGGCCACCGTCCCCGTAGCGCTCATGACGGAAGATGGCAGCGCCACGATGTTCAATTACGAGGTGCCCCTCATCGACAAGAGCCCCAAGAACGGCATGGGCCACCAGCTCCCATTGATTGTAGGCCTCAGGTCGTTGAAGGACAAGCGTGCTGTCCTTGAGCTCGAGGACGGCAAGGCGATGATGACCTTTCCGGGCCCTGGGGGCTATACTATCCAGTGGAGCCCCGGCACGGTGAGGATCCCTATGGAGCAGGGGCTGTCTGGACATTTGATGGTAGGTTGCTCACATTACGATAAACTTCCCAAAGCAAAGGGCGGCGTCGAGACGGCCGTCCCCACGCTGCACGTCGTACCAGGACAGGAACAGACAGCAACAACACCACCAGCACCTCGGCGGGATCGGCCCCCGCAGAGTACAACCCAGCACCATTGACTAGGGACAGGCGGCAAGACGCCCTCAAAGGCCGCTTGTTCGCAGACAGAGGGCACAGGCAATCCGCCTACAACTGGCGGTGGCAACCTTGACGCCATCAGTTGGACTATTGTTATTGAGACGGAATGTGGTATCAGTACTGTGCTCACTTCTTTGGGCTACCGCGTGCAACGTCACAGCCACATGACCGTCAACACAGGCAGTACTGGCGACATTTCCAGCATGATCAAGCGTAACAAGATCAACGTCTTCATTTCGCTATACCCAATTTTGGGATTCAACGTACCTCAGCACAAATGGCATTCCCACATCACACAGTTGCTGAATTGGGCTAGGCTGTGCAAGCAAAATGCTGTACGGTACCTCATCTTGGGCTTCCAGGGCAGAAAGTGGGACGACCCTCAAATCCAGAGCGCTATCGCGGATGGGACGTTGCAGTGTTCTTACCACAGGCTTTGTTACATGGGTATCAAGGTCGATCCTGGTGCAACGCGTCCAAGCCGTACTTGTGTTCGCGTTGCTTCCACCATGCATTTACCAAGCCACTCATGTATATGCACCGTCAAGCAAAACGAACATACGAACGGCATCATGACGAAGGCGTCTAGCACTATGTCTCGGCACAAAACCATTGCATTAGTCAGTGCAGCGAAATACATCCTCGAGAAGATGCTCAACAGGCAGGGTACCTGCGCTGGCTCTTCCCCTCCCGACTCTGCACCTCCATCTTCAACTCGATTTCCGATGCGCTCTCAATATTATGGAGCGCCCGACTGTGAAGCAGAACCAGCTAGGAAATCCAGTGGTGCAGCGTACCTTCCTTCATCAGTTTCTCTTCTATCATCTTGGCCTCCACCGCCCGCGCACGCGTGCCCCACAGAGGAGCGCGTCAGACAGAAAGCACGACTACAAGCAATGAAAGAACGCGGAGAAACACCAAACACACGAAAATTCACCATCGAAGCGCACTACGACGACTGCGGCGAAGACCTCCGTGGTCTCGGCGCTGACTATGCCGCCCTGGGAGCGGATTACGTGGTCGAGCTCTGCGACTATGGCGGCAGCTCTTATTCTACGACGGTGGATTGGCACCACCTTGGCAGTGCGCCATCAAAATCCTCCTCATCCCCTTCTTCATCATCATCTTCACCGCCATCGCACCTGCACGCGCACGACAGTCTACACGTCAGCAAATCGTACGCTACGACGGTGGATTGGCACCACCTTGGCAGTGCGCCATCAACATCCTCCTCATCCCCTTCTTCATCATCATCTTCACCGCCATCGCACCTGCACGCGCACGACAGTCTACACGTCAGCAAATCGTACGCTACGACGGTGGATCGGCACCACCCTGGTTACACGCAGCGCGTTACGACGGTGGATCGGTACCACCCTGGCGACGAACAGCATGTTACGACGGCGGATCGGTACCGCCACAGCCGGGTGGACGCCGGCGTGTCGCACCTAGTTGCGGCGACGCACGTTACGACGGCGGATCGGCGCTGCCACAGCCGGGTGGACGCCGGCGTGTCGCACGCAGTTGCTGCGACGTATTCGACCTACGACGCAGACGACCTCTTCGAGGCGCATGCGGAATCCGCATCGTTAGCGCTGTGGTTCCTGAAGGGGCCCGAGGGGGAAGCGACGGACTTTCAGCATCCCCGTCCAAACCTCCGAGTATGCAGTAGTTTCGAGGAGTTCGTATTCTTGTCCCTTCAACATGATGACCGGGACGACCTAGTAGAATTTTGTGGAGGTCAGGCGCGTGTCTCTGCAGTTTGTGCCCGCAGACGCCTTCCTTCAGGTGAGTTGTTCGACGTGCTGACGGGGGTGGAGCTGGATTGCGCCAAGGACCAGGAGCTTGCCATGCAGTACTTGCGTGAGCGACGCCCCATTGTCGCGATCATCAGCTCATGCTGGCACGCTTCTTCTACGGCATCCACTTCACATGGTATATTATGTGGCCACGTTGCGTTACACCAGCTTCAACGACGACAAACGCACGACGACGACAGTTCGTTCTTGATTGGGCAGCCTGGCACCACCACATTGTACGACGAGCTACCTTGGCCAACAGTGTTGGCTGACGCATCCGTTAACACGTTTCTCATTCACCATAGTGTTACAGGAGCAGTGGGACAGTCTGAATTGCCCGTCCAGAAGATCCAGAAGATTACTAAGATGACGTCCAACGAGGTTTTGTTTCTACGCCCTCTGGTATCTTTTCAATGCGACGGGGAACGCGAGCACGACACGCCCACAGGAGAATTCAACACGGAGGGGCCAGAGCTGCACCCGCACAAGCGGAACCAACACCACAACCCCACGGTTAAGACACCGCGCAACCATCGACTATGGCCGTGGACCCTGGCCAGCACCATCAGCGATGCCATTGTATTGGTGGTGCGGCGAGCGAGGCAGAGGTCCGCAGGCACACGCCATCACTTCGAACATACGTTTCCAGCATCTTCGGCGGAAGCGGCAGGCTACTGCCCTGGTTGCAGGGGCAATCGTGTTAAGACGGATCCGAAGCACAACCGAGTACCTGGTCAATGCCGCTTTCCCGAAGTGGCAACTAAGGAGTACAGTTGTTTAGGATGCAAGCAGAGGCAACCCTTTGAGCACAGCAACCACACGTACATGCCTGGAGAGTGCAGATACGGCCCTGGGGAAGACTTGGAAGGCGCAGACCGACGTTTCCTGGGCCATCGTCGTCAAGGCGCGGCACCCCGGGAGCCATCTGCCAGGCCAGCCTCGAGTCCAGTTGCCGACGCTCAGCCGCAGCTGGCCGACGGCACCGACCTCGCAGCAGACGACGAACAACAAGCTCGCAACACAGAGGCCATGAGCAGGGAGGACAGAGTGCCAGATGCAGGATCGGCCCCTGCGCTGGCCCCATCGGGATCGGCACCCGCATCGTCCTCAGCGGGATCGGCACCCGCAGCCGCACCAGAATCTGGACTGGCCCGAGCGGGATCTGAACCCGCTGACGTCAGACGAGCACGAGACGTCCCTCGACCACCACAGCACCAAAGAGCACGGTACCCAGAGCAAGCCGACGGCCCAGAGAGGCCACGCGATTGGACTCGATTCGACATTGGATCCAGCCTGGCCGTGTTACGGCACGGCTCCCACGCAGCATGCCTTAGGGAGTTACGTAAACTACATATGCGGTGGTGGCATATTAAACAAAAGCCTTTCCACGACATATTGGCGGCAGTTGGGTTACCACAGAAAATCTTAGACATGAGCGCCGATGTCGTTAAGACGTGCCGAGAGTGCCGCCAGTGGGAGGAGCCCGGCGACGCTACGCAGACAACGAGTTTTCTTGCAGATCGTTTTAACCAGCGCGTTGAGAGCGACATCTTTTTCGTCCTCCAGTTCATGATTTACCATTTGGTTGATAAATGTTGTAGGTTTCATGCAGGTGAGGTTGTGGACGACAAGACTGAAGCCACCTTGCTATCAGCACTTTGGACAGCATGGATTGGCATCCACGGCCCCATGGAGCAACTTGTTATTGACGGGGAGGGTGGTCTCAACAGCGACCGGGCCAAGGCCACGCTCAAGGCTGAGGGCATTGAGTTAATCACCAGAGCTCCTGGGCAGCATGCCCACACAGCAGAACGATCTGGCCAGATGCTCCGGCTCGTGATCCATATGATTGTGGAGCAGATGGTCAAGGAGGGCATCACCTTACCCATTAAGATCGTTGTGAGCCAGGCGTTTTTCGTCATGAACGCCATTTACGGCAAGAACGGCTGCACCTCTTACCAGTGCGTTTACGGCCGGCAGCCTCCTATGCTACCTCCGATCCCTGGCACGGGATCCACCGACAGCGCCGACGGACGCCAGGAACAGCGAGTCCGACAGATCGCGATCAACTCGTTCGTGCAGGCTTCCGCCTTGTCTCAGACGAGACGTGCTCTGTCTGGCAAGTCAAGCAGCAGTGGGCAGGGCATGTACCAGCCAGGTGATTATGTAGACTATTACCGGCGGAGTGCCGACAAGGATACGTCTGGCTGGAGAGGCCCAGTTAAAGTCGTAGAGAACCAGCCTAACAAAGGAGGAGTAGTATGTCGTATCAACAACAGAGACCAGCCGTGTAGGTATCAGGACGTGCGCCACACTCTACACCTTATCTTCCTCACGCAGCTGGTGCACTTCAGCGACAAGGAAGACCACGTGCGATCGAAGATGCTTGCCATCGTGCTCACCCACGCCGAGGCCCTCCGGGGCACCCAGAAAACTTGTTGAAGCTGTCTTCGACACGCAAACGTCACGATGGACTTCCTCATCGGCCTTGCGACAGGACCGACGTCTCGCAGCTGCTTTGCATTACGTCGTTACGAACTTGTTTTGCTTAGAGCACGTCATGGCCGTCAGGTTGTCACAAGGAGTGCAACGATTGTCGAAGTTAAAAGGTGCAGATTTTTGTTACCTCTACGTTTGGTTACCTGGCGAGTTCGCGAATGTACACATCATTGAGCACGATAACGACAGGATCAACCTTCATCACATCATCGGCGACTCTTGGAAAGACTTCGTGTGCATCCAAGTTTTTCTTCACTGTGAAGGCGGGTGCTCTTTGGGACATGCTTTAAACGGTACGGTTACTGACGATTTGTTCCCTCGTGGCCCTCAGCACGACAGGAATCGCGAGCACTCTCGCGAGGAAGCGGGATCGGCGCCCGCATGGCGGATCGGTACCGCCACGGCCGGGTGGACGCCGGCGTGTCGCACGACAGCGCTCGAGGTGATCCCCGAGGGCGACAGCGAGTCCGACACCACCACAGAGACTGAAGCACTTGCGGTACTCCACGCTCATTTCGAGACCAACTCAGATGGAAAGTACGATGATTCGTTACGTGAGGCTGCGCTTTACATCTACATGTATGGCGAGAGCGACCCATCGACATCGTCATCGTTATCATCATCGTCATGTGTAGCAGCATCCATGAATAGTTGCGTGATGGATGATCTTATTCATGCTCATTCTGCGCATGTGCACCCAGCGTACTTCTTGCAAGAGGACGTCAGCACATACCAACACTACCTGACAGCAGGCTTGCCCGTGAGCGCATACATGACAGACACACGTATCGATCGTAGTGGTAATCTGGGTGTCGAGATGTATTTGTCGAAGGAGTTGTCCAAGCTTTCCGTAGACCACCCGTTCCGAGATGATGAGTTCGTTTCGATTCTGATCTACGTCGCCGGCCCATCGCGGAAGGCAGTGGTTACCGATCAGGACGTCTTGACGAAGGACGAGCTCAAGAAGTACCACAAGGAGGTGCGAGCAGCCATCTTGGAGGAACTCAAGATATGGATATCTTACAAAGCTTTCGAACGTGCTCGGAGGACTCATGGTGGTCAAGTTGTTATGTCCAGTAGGTTTGTTGCCAAGTGGAAGTGGGTGCAGAAGGATGACGGCTCTTGGACGCGAATCATCAGGGTGAGGCTTTGCTTACGAGGCTTTGAAGATTACTTTGCGTACGAGCGAGAGAACTATTTTGGCACCGCTTCGCGGCAGTCCCAGCGCCTCATCAACAGTGAGACCGCGTGCAGGCCCACGTGGGTACTCGCCACGATAGACATTGAGAATGCGTTTTTGCAGGGGTTGACCACGGCGGAGGTTGCAGCATGCACCGGCGAGGAGCAGGAGGTGACCTACTTCACCTTGCCGCCTGGGGCTGCGGCTGTTCTCCGGCTCATCCCCGGATTCGAGACATTCGACGAGCATGCCGAAGTTTTTCTGGCCCTGAAGGCCGCAACTGGCACCAAGGGGGCCCCGCGTGCCTTCAGTCTCAAGCTCGCTGGGGTCACTAGGAGCCCACCTTTGAACTTGAAGCCTATCTCCAGAGACCCCGAGCTCGAGGTGGGGCACAATTCTGACGGTGAGCTCCACATCATGTGCGGCAAGCACGTGGACGACCTCAAGGTCGGAGGTGAGAGCCATATGGTGCAGAAGTTGCGTTCTTCCCTGGAGGCAGTGTTCGGCAAGCTCAAGTTTAGCCTCAAGACGTTTACCAACGTCGGTATCCGACACGTGCAACGTGACGACGGCACCGTCGAGACCGACCAGACCGAGTACGTGAACGCCATCCAGACCATCCCGCCTGAAGTTTACAGCGGGAAGCGTGGCGACGAGAAGTGCACTGAGCAGCAGATGTCTATGCTGTGGTTTTTGGTCGGTGCTCTTGGTTACGCTATGATTACTCAACTTCACATGCTTGTTTACGTAGTTTCTTTACAGAGACAGCAGCGTGATGCTTCGATTATTCATTTGCGTCGTGCCAACGCTCTTGTTCGTCATATGCAGCGGTACCCCCGGACGTTGCGATATAGAGCTATGCAGTGCAGCCGACAGCTGCAGGCATTCTCAGATAGTGGTTTCCGCAAGGAGGAGGACAAGGGTTACGGCATGAGGGGCGCGAATTTCCTCCGCGTTGGTGTTGACCCTTCTGGTGCACAAGTGTGTCATTTGATCGACGCCCAGTGCCGTAGCCATCGGCGCGTCACGCGGAACACGTTCAGCAGCGAGCTGTTTGCTGGTTGCGACGCCGTCGACGATCTCATGAGCCACGCTCTTGCTTTGCACGAGATCATCCAGGGACCCCAATCGAAGCAACATACTTTGACAATGTTTGAGAATGGACGCCAGATTTTCGATACCATTTTGGTGATCGATGCCATGTCTGTCTTCCAGGCGGCGTCCGCGATCGCCATCAAGGAGCCTGCTGAGAAGGGCTTGCTGCCGCACCTGCAGTACCTGAGGGAGAAGTTGGACATGAAGCAACTGGGCGTGCTCCGGTGGGCAGACACCCGCGACATGAACAGCGATGGCCACACCAAGGGATGCATACCCAGAGATGCAATTGTCTTGTCTATGGATGGTTACTTCAAGTACGACCACGAGTACAAGGACTTCGTCCCGAAGGTCCCGAACCAGCGGGACGCTCAGAGGCAGCAGCAGCAGGTTCGACAGCAGAAGACAGTTCATTTGGCCAAGTCTTACCACGATCCGACTACTGGTGGGGATGGGAACCACCCGTATGCTCACGGGAGCAGGGGGAGCAGTTCTTCGTCTTCGACGGTACCGCGCCGGCACTGGAGGCGAGCGACGCCAGCCAGCCTCGACAAAACGACTGCCGAGGCGGACCACAGCAGGCTTGAGCGTGATGAGCGTACAACGTCACCGCCTGGCCGCCGAGCCTCCCAGAGCCGACGGCGAACAGCGCCACGGAGCCGCAGCATCTCTCGTGCCCCTCTCCGGCCTCTTTCGGTACGGACCGCGCCGGCACGGAACCGCAGCATTTCTCGGAGAGTGCATCGTGCTCCTCTGCAGCCTCTTCCGGCACGGATCGCGACGAGGAGCCGCAGTGTCAGGCGAGCATCGGCACGGAGTCGCAGTATTCCTCGTGCTTCTCTCTGGCCTCCAGCGGCACGGACGTCGACGCGGAGCAGGAGCATCCAGCGTCAAATGCGTCACGGGGACCAGGCGGACCAATCGTGCCCCCCCAGGAGCCGGACGCAACCTGGAGACACGGAGGCCTGGCGAGGTATCTTCGAGGACACGTATCGGAAGTACTGCCCAGACAAGCTCAAGGACATTGAGTTCTTGTTGCAGAAATACCACGGTCACGAGAAGGAGTGCCACCAGCGTATTCTCGTCAAGTACGCTGGGGAGACACGCGGCACCAAGCCGAACCACGAGTTGAAAGACAACCAGTGCAGGATCTGTCATGGGTACGGACACTGGGGACACGAGTGCCCAACTCGCAAGGCCAGCGTAGGCACGACGGCAAAGGCCAAGGCCAGACCACCGTGGTATCAGGGCAGATGATTGCGAACTTTGACTTGATTTTTTTTGTCCAGGGCGCCATCCACGAGGCGAATCTGCAGACAGGTGCGCGGAAGACACTTCACGCGACTTCTCCTTCCCCGACTGAAAGGGAATGTCAGCGCACGTAGCATGAGAGAGCGGCCGGCCGGCCAGCAAGTTGCAGTGCTCCGTCCCCTTCCCTCCCTCTCCCCCCGCGCGCGTCCACAGCCATTTTAGCTAGGCACGCGCGCCTCCATATCATACAGTACCGTGCATTCACATGCCATGGATAAACGTGTTATCGTTGTCATCCTATTCATCGTCCACGTTTTCATCGACGTCTTCTTGTGCCAGTTGGCCGCCCTACCAGCTGGCTTTCCAGCTCGAGGGCCGGGGGGTTCGAAAAAGGCCCCGGGAGGCCGAAACCCGCCGTGATGTGATCGGCTCCCCCCCCCCCGATCACGGAGGAGTAGGAGGAGGAGAAGGAGGAGGAGTAGGAGGAGGATCAGGCTCATGAGGAGGAGGAGGAGGAGGAGGAGGAGGAGGAGGAGGACCAGTGCAAACCCAAGACTCATCAACGATATTGGAACAAACCCTCCCTCCAATCTACCTCTCCTACAAGGAGTCATTTCCACTGAGGGAAGGGCCCCCTTGGGAGGCAACCGTTTGAAGATCCTAAAGCGTGCCAAGAGACCATCCTCGGGACTCCGACGCCACGAATCAATTTCACTGTTGCGTCTTGACGGTCACGAACCGTGCCAGAACGCCATTCCTGGGACTTCAACACAGCGAATCAATGCAACTCTTGCGCCCCCGCAATCCTGAATTGCTCCAACACGTAATTTATGATACGTTACCAATGCGTCACTTCTGATACGTTAGCAATGGGAATATGCTAAATTGTTGCAGATGTTTAAGGCGGATGCGGGCGGCCCTAAAGCGAGAGCCACAGTTTGAAAAGGAACCGCCCTCAATCCGTGAAGCCCTCGCAAATGTTATGACGAAAGTGTGCGGCGCTACGGCGAGAGCAACATTTTGAAAACGACCCGCCCTCAACCCGTGAATTTCTTGCAGTGTTTAAGAACAGATGCGCGCGGCGCTAATTAAGGCGAGAGCCATATTTTGAAACCCACCCGCCCTCAATCCGTGAAGCTCTTGCAATGCGATGCCTTAAGACGAATGTTCGTGGCGCTCAGGCGGGAGCCACGTTTTGAAAGCCACCCGATTTCAATCCGTGAAACCCTCGCGCCGTTGTCAAACGAGTGTGCGCGGCGCTAAGGCGAGACCCACATGTTGGAAGCGGCCCGCCCTCCATGTGTGAAATTGCTGCCACGCTCTTAGCTTCAGACCATACATGGCAAGGAAGTCTCAGGCGAGACGCCCGGCCAGCCCTTCCGACTGGCTTCGGGGTGCGACAGGGAAGAATCCTTTAGAAGGACAAGAATGCAGCAGGGCGAGAAGAGGGGGGGAAAGGAGGAGGACTAGGCGGATGAGAAGGAGGAGGCGGAGATGGAGCGGCAGGAGGATGGCGAGCAGAAAAGCCAGAGGCCTCTTGGATGCCTTTTGGAGCGTCTTGGGGGACTCTTGGCAGTCCTGGGGGCCTCCTGAGGCGTCTTGGGCGCCTCTGGGGGGCCTCTTGGGGGTCTCTGGGGGGCCTCTTGGGGGCATCTTGGGGGCCTCTCGGGGGCCTCTTGGGGCCTCCTGGCTTTTGGGGCCGTATTGGGGCACCCTGTGGAGCCTCGGGTGCCACCTTGGGGCCATCTTGGAGGAGGTCGATCAATTGAGGGGAGCTCTCCAATTTGGGACCCTCCCCCAGGAGGCCAAACTGTGACCAAAGTGTAAGTCAAGACCTTCTCGCCGAGGCCCCTTGGGGCGTCTTGGATGCCTCTGGGGGGCCTCTTGGGGCCTCTTGGGGATCTTTTGGGAGCCTCTTTTGGGGACAGATTGGGAGTCTCTTGGGGACATCTTGGGGCCTCCTGGGCACCTATTGGTACCGTCTTGGGGCACCTTTGTGAGCCTCGGGGGCCATCTTGGGGCCATCTTGGAGGAGATCGATCAAAGGAGCGGGGCTCCTTAATTAGGCCCTCTCCACCAGGATGCCAAAATGTGGCCAGCAACTTCCTAGCATCAGTGCTTTTGGCATTCTCGCCAAGGCCTCTTGGGGCGTCTTGGGTGCCACTGAGAGGTCTCTTGGGCCTCTTGGGGGTATCTTGGAGCCTCTTGGGGGTCTCTTGGGGCCTCCTGGGCACCGACTGGTGTCGTCCTGGGGCACCCTGGGGTCGGTGCCACCTTGGGGCCATCTTGGAGGAGATCTATCAAAGGAGGGGGGGTCCCCAATAAGGGTCCCCCCCAGGAGGCCAAAGTATGGCCAAAACCTGAGTGGTAAACTCACTGATTATGCCCTTCTCGCCGAGGCCATCATGGACGCCCCAACCCCTCGCGAAGCACCCCCTCCAATCCCAGGGGGTTGGGGGAAGGGGAAGTAGGGGGGTTGGAAGAAGAAACTCCCTAAACCACTCACGCTACAGAAAGGGCTGGTGGGATTCCGACGATCCGATGTTGCCCCGTCCTGCATGGCGTTACTGTGCATATTGGCGAATCCGATTCGATTTCGATTCCGATCCCGTGTCGATGCAGCTTGATCCAACGCGTAGCGCATTCCGATTCGACCCGGTTTCCCGATTCGGTGTGGATCGATCCGGTTTCTTCTCCGTGATCCTGACGCGCGAGAGTTCCAGGGGGCGTCAGGGAACATTGAATGAAAAAACGCATGTGGAACCCGTATCCCCCCAAACCCGAAATTTGGGTCTTCGGGTTGGGTTGGGGCTGGTAGGTATTCAAAGATGGGGCTCTGAGGGAAAGGGCTCCTGGCTGAATCTGCGCTGCTCAAGACCTCGCCCCCGGGCCCCACATCTCTCGAAGAAGAAGAAACTACATTAACATGACTTTTTGGAGCTGCGCGCGGAATTCTTGAATCTTCGCCGGGCCCCCCTGGCGACACCTCTGGCGCCGCCCATGGCGCGCTCCGCGCGCCAGGGAGGGGATCCAGCGCAGATCCAGAAAGAGAGTTTACGTTTATGCAGTGTGTTCTTCCTCTAGCTTCATGGCCCCGTACCTCTGCAGCTCCGACGCGTGACCCCGCCCGCGCAGCCGCCGATTCAGAGCCGCCTACGATCCGATGCAATGCGACTCGATTCGCCCGCTGGGACCGCGATCTCGATTCGGTTCGATTCTCCGGCATCGGCTGGGGCCAGCCAGAGCGGGGCGCAGCAATTCGGTGTCGATTCGATTCGGAACGATTCGTTGTGGCGATCCGATCCATCTCCGATGCGATTCGATCCAGCGCGGGCTTGCCTATGCTCTTTCTACTTGCTACCCCTCCAGCACTTGCTGTTGCTGCACTTCCGCCTCCCCCCCCCACCTGAGCCTGGCGCTCTCGCCCCCGCTTTCCCTCCGTCTCCCTCCGTCCTCCCCCGCCGTCCTTGTCAATGTCAGGCCCCTTCTTGTCTCCCCTCCTTCTCCACCTCCTCCTCCTCCTCCTCCTCCTCCTCCTCCTCCTCCTCCTCCTCCTCCTCCTCTGTCTCTCCTCCTCTGTCTCTGCGTCTCCCTCTGCACTCTCATGTTCCCTTCTTCCTCCTCCACCTCCTCATCCTCCCCCTCCCACTCATATTCCCTCCTCCCCCCCGCTCCTCTCTCAACACTCTCATTGCCCCGAACTTGGGTGCACACCACGATGGACGCGTGCGATCACCGCGCCGTACTTCCCATTGCGTTGGCAACATGAAGCTGGGCTCCCCATCGGGGTCAGGGCGCCCCAGAGCCATAATTTCAAGCCCTCTGCAAGCCCTATTCCCCCGTCGTCGTCGTCGTCGTCGTCGTCGTCGTCGTCGTCGTCGTCGTCGTCGTCGTCAGTCTCGTCCTCGTGGTCGTCGTCGTCGTCCTCGTCGTCGTCATCGTCCTCGCATCATCGCCAGCCGCGGGGTCCGCCCCGTCGAGGCGATCTGCGCACTGGGCGGGGAGTGCAGCTGAGCCGCGGCGGCGGGCCTGCACCTGCAAGGCCGGTCCCGGGCTTCGGCAGGCGCCCATCTTCCCCCGCGGTGCCGACAGCGAAAACAGAGCAGGCATACCAGCGAGGCGTACCAGAGAAGGGAAGGGGAGGGAAGGGAGGAGGGATTGAGGAGGGATGGTGCGGGAGGAAGGACGAGGACGATGACGAGAAGGAATAATGAGGGGGGGAGGAGAGGAGGAGGAGGAGGAGGAGGAGGAGGAGGAGGAGGAGGAGGAGAATCGAGGACGAAGCAGCACGAGCAATAACTGGAGGCGGAAGGGGAGGAGGAGCAGCAGGAGGAGCAGGAGTTGGCATGTCGGATCAAGGAGTCGTGCGTCCATTGGCGTTTTGGCGTGCGCTGCATTGAACGTGGATTTGCATGTTACGAAATCGCGTGTTCACCTTGATCGAATCGAGATAGAATGGGCAGTTTCGGAGCTCCTGCGCGTTCACCCCTTACCGTCCTCCGCCAACGTCCATTTCTCCTCGCTCGTCCATCGCCTCCACCCAATCCCCCTATCCTCCCCATCTTTCCCACCTCATTGTTCCTCCCATCAATCCTCCTTCCTTCTCGTTCCTCCCTGTCGCACCGCCAGACGTGTCGATGGGGCAGAGGGGGCGGTTGGCCACGGCCTTGGAGTTTGAAGTTTCCGTCAGTTGCATAGGTGTTTCAAAACGTGGCTCTTGCCTTGGCGCCGCGCGCACCCGTCTTCAAATCTGTTTGCAGCTATGTGGATGGGACGGCGAATCTTTTACTAAATGGGTCTCCCGCTTTGGCGCTGCGCACACCCGTCTTCAAATGCTCCAGAAGATACGCGGATGGACGGCGAACAGTTTTCAAAATGAGTTTTTCGCGTTGGCGTTGCAATTGGCATTAACAACAACAGAAGATGCGGATTGAGGGCGGGTCGTTCGCACCGTAGGGTGCAGGCTGTGGCGCCGGGCACGCGCGCTTTGAGATATGCCAAAACCTGCACGGACGGAGGGCGGTCCTTTTTCAAAAAAGGTTCTCGCTTGAGACTTCCTCCATCGCCACATGTGTACACGCCGGTCGTTGAAAGTGGGTATTGCTGGACTCCCAGATCCCAATCTACTTCAAGCGCCCTCCTACTTCAAGAAACGACACGCTTTTGCTGTGTGTTGTTATCCTCTGGCGGGGCCTGGACCCAATCAACTTAATCCGCCTTCCTACTTCATGTTTTTACCTACTTCTTCCGACCGACGTGTAAATGTGCGCAGCAGGCACACGGCTGGGAGGCGGGCCGTTTTCAGAATGGGGCGCGTGAGGCTTCGGGAGGTCTCATGAACAGGAGCCGTTGAATATGTGGGACAGTTACACGGCAGGGAGGTGGTTCTTGCTCCTATTAGAGTTGTTGTTAGACAGTTCATTGGGCGTGATGACCCCATTTGGTCGCACGCCGTACACATGAAAGGATGGAGGGCCGTTCTTTTCAAAGCGAAACATTTGAGTTGCAGGCCAATGGTTCGTTCATTGTTCACGTGGGGCACTGCGCGCAATGAACAGATGCCTGTCGGGACAGATGGGGCATGGATTTGGAACGAGAATGTGTATTGCAGCACCGTTGGTATATGTTGGGTCTGCGATGGTCGTGCACCCCTTTCCCTTCCTCATAATGTGCCTCCTTCTCCTTTTCCTACCTGTCGTACTCCCCATTTGTCCCTCCTCGTCCCCTATCCCTTCCTATGAGCAAGCAGAGAAAGAACGAAGTGACAGCCGTCATACCGAAGTTCGGGATCAACCTACGCAGACTCAGAAGGGCAACCATGCATGCTTTCGCTGATGTTCGTAATGGTAGATGTATGACAGCTCGCTTGGCCAATATTAAGTCCCTCTTGGAGGAATGTTGGAGGAATGCGGGGCTCTCTTGGGGCCCTCTTTGGGCTATCTTTGGGGCATTGAGGGCCCTCTTGGGGCCATAGGCCATCGATCAACGGAGATACGTATGTCATTCACTCCTCCCTTCTAGAGGCTCGAGCCTATGGAGGAGCCCCCCCCCTCTCATACTCTGCCGCCTCCTTTCCTCCTTGTTCTCCTCTTGCTCTGCAAATTGCCCTTGTGGATTTCGCAAGAGTGCGCGCATATTTTTTAAAGGCTGACAGTGCAAGACCATGTGTATATATATATATATACACAGAGAGATACTCGGGACACTCGGTTTTGAATTCCTCACGAGGCCGCCGGATTTTGAAGGATGTACGCATGCGCGGGAGACCACGTGCGCGCGTGCACCTCGCTTTTTTTTGCAAGGGGTTCTTGCGACAGCACTCGCGCAATAGCGTGTTGAAAATTATGTGTTTTCTCAAGAATGTGCAAGAGCGCCAGCGCGGGCGTCATTTGAATATCCGTAAGGGCCGCGCGGATAATGGGCAATGCAAGAGCGAAGTCATGAGGCCGTGGTGCCGCCGTGAAGCAGCGTCGGAACTTCACGCGAAGACGATGAGTAATCGGCAAGACAAATTGAGATTATGATGACATTGTTGAATTCGGTGTTGTATTTCGAGCTTGCTCGCGTATGCTGTGCAACAAGCTGTTCTACGAAGTATTGAAATGTTCAGATTCCCTGTGTGTTTTTCGACCCTGACCCAACCGATCTGCGTGAGGGCTGCCATCGAATTTCAAGACACGTGGCAAATCCCATGTGTGTTTCGACCCTGACCCCGCCGATCTGCATGAGGAGTGCCACCGAATTTCAGAATTGTGGAAAATCCCTTGTGTTGTTGGACCCTGGCCCCGCCGATCTGCGTGAGGGGTGCCACCGAATTTTTAGACATGTGGCAAATCCAATTGGTTGTTCAACCCTGACCCCGCCGATCTGCGTGAGGGGTGCCGCCGAATTTCAGAAATATGGGAGATCCCATTGGTTTTTCGACCCTGACCCCAGCGACCTGCGTGAGAGGTGTCACCGGATTTCAAAAATTTGGCAAGTCCCATGAGTTTTTCGATTCAGACCCCGCCGATCTACGTGACGGGCGCCGCCGATTTTTTTTTGAAATGTGGCAAATCCCATTGGTGTTTCGACCCTGACCCCGACGATCTGCGTGAGGGGTGCTACCGAATTTGAAGAATGAGGCAAATGCCATTGGTTTTCCGACCCTGACCCCGATGATCTGCGTGAGAGGCGCCGCCGAGTTTCAGAAAAGTGGCAAATCCCATGTGTTTTTAGACCCTGACCCCGCCGATCTGCGTTAGAGGGCCCCGCCGATCTGCGTGAGGGGTGCCACCGAATGTCGGAACAGTTGCAAATCCCAGATGTTTTTGGACCCTGACCCGGCCGATCTGCGTCAGGGGTGTCAATTTCGACCCCCCCAGAAATTCTGAGACCCCCCGCGCGGTCTACAACAAGGAACAGTAAGCAACACGAAGCAGAATTGTAACAGTGGAAACTGGAAACTGGAACTGGCGCAGGGAACAGCAAACCCTGAGCCTACAGCTTGGTGGCCCCACAAGGGGGCCGGCGGATTCCCGTGTGAAACTTATGTTGTTATATGTTTTCGCGTCGCTCGGGCTTGATATCCTCATGCTCGCGCAACTTAAGGTTGTTGAATGATTCCAGCACGCGAGCGCGACGACGCGTGCGCGCGTGCACTTCGTCCCGTTTGTTTTGCAAGGAGGTCTTGTAAATTGGTGATTGTTGATCGCGTGCGCGCATCTTTTTTGCAGAAGATGGGGGGGGGGCGACGAGGAATTGCCTGGGACGATGGGAGTCCGTAGTTTGGATGGGCGATTGGGCAGAAACATATGCAACTTGCAATGCGAAAAAGGCGATTTCGCCAAGTCCGGGGGGAGGAGACTCCCTGGATCGATGTCCTCGGGAACGTTCCTTACTGTTCGCATCTGAACTGCTGGGAACGCCTCACGCGCCATTTTGGCTGCGCTTGGTCTCCGCGGCGCCTGTCCTCAGACTCCCTGGATGCACCGTTGCATGCCCGTCCGGGGCTGTCTCAGGCTCCCTGGATTGCACGTCGGCTCTGCCGCCCTGGGCGCTGCCCCCTCCCGCCGCCTGATCCGCGGCCCCCGCGCGCGCTCGGCAATTTAGTCGCGGCCGTAGCCCGCCCGCGACCTCCCGCCGCTGGCGCTTCCGCTTGCGGCTGTATTTTTTATATAAAAAACATCCCCACCTCATCGCGGTTGTCCTGGCTGGTCCCTCGTTCAGGTGCTTCGGCCAGCGCTTGCAACTTTACGCCCCCGATCTTCCGTGTCGGACAAGTTGCATGCTGCGGACACAGACGGCATTGACGACTGGTCCGCTGACTGGGTACCGGTCGCTCTCACGTCCAAGAGCGACAAACTTGACGTCTACAGCAGTTAGTCACCGCGTATGAGGTTTCTCTCTGTGCCTTTCCCCTTTCCTGCCGCCGGGTGCCCTTCTGGCGTCCGCTGTGTCGGTCCTGTTCCCTCTTGTCTCACCTACATTGTGCATGGACGGTGCTGGCCACGCCTGGCCACCCCGTGCCGCTACAATGCGACGTGCTTCACGCGTTTACGTGCTGTTCGGTTCGGCCGGAGCTGGCGCCATGTGTGCGACTGCTCCTTTCCGTCCGCTTCCGGTACCGCGCTTGCGTCCCCATCCGATGGGCCGCCTGCGTCGGTCCCCAATGAGGGTCATTTTGTCCCTGGCATGTGCATTCGCTACAGCGGCCTATGCGCCTCTGCAGCCAATTATCTCGCTCTGTGGCCCAGACGTTATTCCCGCTCGCTGGATCTGGTCTTTGAGCCGCCGAACAAAAAAGTATCCCCACCTCCTTTGGCGGCGGCCCTTCGCTTACCACGTCTGGACACTCCTAACACAGAACTCCCTGGCATTTTGCTCGGGGCTGCACGTTGCTCGAGTTTCCCTGGGCGTTCCAGTTCAGCCAGCCTGCCCCCGCCCAGCTGCCCCTGCTGCCGCCTTGTGAGCTGGCCCGGCCAGCTTGCGCTGCGCCCAGTAGCTAATTAGGCTTGCCCGTCGGCCCGGACACCTTGTTCGCCGCGTGCGCTCTTCGCTCGCGGCCGCGACCAAAACAAAAGTATCCCCACCAGCCCGGCTGGTGATATCTGTCCCCACCGCCCCCACCACAGGATGGTCCCACATGGGCAGGGTGGCCTGTCAGGACCCCGTGACCCTGCATCGCAATGTGGGTGATCGCCCCCTGGCGCTGTCGCCCTCTGGTGCCTACTCTCCCGGCCGCGCTGGCGACGTCCATCCCCGCCAGTCAGGCTTCCTTTCCGCGCAATACGCGGTTCTCTGCGACGCTCACGTCGTGACCGTGTGGCCATGGGCTGGGCCCACAGGTGCCATCGCCTTCGGGCCGGTTCGTTGCCCTTGCTCGGGGCTGGTGTGTTTCCCTGGATACGTGCGTGGCGCTTCGGAGTGGTCCAGCCTTCCGTCGGACGCTGTGCTTCCATCCTCGTTCGGTCCCAGCCGAGCCCAGGCAGGTCTACGCCGTCGACACGGCCCTGGCCCTTTGGCGCCCCCTGGCGACATGACCAGTGTGTACCTTGCCTTTCCCCACTGCAGTCCGTGTTTGGGAGGACTGTAAGTGCAGGCCACCCTCTGCCTGTCCCGACAGCACCCTCACCGTGGTGGACTGAAAAATTCCTCGGCACTTTGCCACAGGTCTGCATGATGCTCGAGCTTCCCTGGGCGTTGCAGTCCAGCCAGCCAGCCCCCCGCCGCCGCTGCTGCCTCTGAGGGCTGGCCCGGCCGGCTCGCGCTACGCCTTGCAGCTAATTCGGTTTGCCCTTCGGCCCGGACACCCTGTTCGCCGCCTGCGCTTTCGCTTGCGGCCCGCCCAAACAAGTATCCCCACCAGCCCATCCAGAAACGATCAGCATGGGAGTTGGTAAGCAGGGAACGCTGCAAGCATGCAGTTCCGTAGCCGTCTTCAGAAAAGCAAAGATCACACATTGTTCCCCGCACTACTACAATTTAAGGTGGAAGCCGGTGTAAGAGGCGAGGTGGTGTTCCCCGTGGTAAACGTCTTTAGCGCAGATGGATGTGTCCACCCTGGGCCATGATAAACAAGGATCACACATAGCTTCCCGCGGCGAAGTTTAAGATGGAAACGGGTGCAAGATACGCCGGGGTGGTCCTTGTGCTTAGCGTCTCTGGCGCAGGTGAATGCAGTTATCATCCGTCGCCCTTGTCGCACAGTGGAGAGTCGCATCCCCATATGCATCCTTGATTTCTGCCCCCGCACTGAGGTTTGTCTTTAACTCGCGTAAGGTTGCTGGTGCTGCTGGTAGTGCTGCTTGTGGTGTTCCGTCGCCCTCTTGGAGCCATCTTCAAGCAAGTGGCGCTGCTGGTGCAGGTGATGCCCGGGGCCATTCTGGGGGTAAGAGGAGGAAAAGGAGGAGGAGGAGGAGGAGGAGGAGGAGGAAGAGGAGGAGGGGAGGAGGAGGAGGACGAGGAGGACGAGGAGGAGGAGGAGGAGGAGGAGGAAGAGGAGGAGAAAGACGGCGCGAGGAGGATGAATTGAGGCCCAACCCCTTCCCATTTGAGTCCGTCGTAGAACCGGATGTTCTATTCATTCTGTGGGGGCCTGAGAGGTTCTTGCGAGAGGTTTTTGGGGATCTCCTGGGGCGATGAACTGATGCCCGGCCCCTTCACATTTGAGTCCGTCGTAGAGTCGGATATTCTCTTCCATGGGGGCCCGAGGGGTTCTTGCGAGAGGTTTTTGGGGAATTCTTGGGGCCATCGCACAGGGTCTCTCGTGCTCTCCGTGGGGCTCTCTTGGGGCTCTCTGGGGGAGTCTTCGGTTTTTTCCCAACCATCCTGTGGTGTTGGGTCTTCGTTTTGAAGAGACAGCGCCCCGCGTTCCTTCCTCCCGTTTCTCCCTCCACCCCCTCATTGCCTTTGCTCTCGGCACACCCATCACACGCTTCGTAGCCTCATAGGAAGGGCCCCACTGGCTGCTCTCGCATGCGTTTCCCCCACCCAGGGCAGCGCTTCGAAGCCCCATAGGGAGCTCCACCGAAGGCCCCAGTGGCTGCTCTCGCATGCGTTTCCCCCACCCTGGGCAGCGCTTCGTGGCCCCATTGGGAGCTCCACCGAAGGCCCCAGTGGTTGCTCTCGCATGCGTTTCCTTTCACCCTGGGCAGCGCTTCGTAGCCCCATAGGGAGCTCCACCGAAGGCCCTAGTGGCTGCTCTCGCATGCGTTTCCCCCACCCTGGGCAGCGTTTCGTGGCCCCATAGGGAGCTCCACCGAAGGCCACAGTGGCTGCTCTCGCATGCGTTTCCTCCACCCAGGGCAGCGCTTCGTGGCCCCATAGGGGGCTCCACCGGAGGCCCCAGTGGTTGCTCTCGCATGCGGTTCCCCCACCCTGGGCAGCGCTTCGTGGCCCCATAGGGAGCTCCACCGAAGGCTCCATTGGTTGCTTTCGCATGCGTTTCCCCCACCCTGGGCGGCGCTTCGTAGCCCCATACGGAGCTCCACCGAAGGCCCCAGTGGTTGCTCTCGCATGCGTTTCCCCCACCCTGGGCAGCGTTTCGTGGCCCCATAGGGAGCTCCACCGAAGGCCACAGTGGCTGCTCTCGCATGCGTTTCCCGAACAGTGGGCAGCGCTTCGTAGCCCCATAGGGAGCTCCACCGAAGGCCCCAGTGGTTGCCCTCGCATGCGGTTCCTCACCAAGGGCAGCGTTTCGTGGCCCCATATAGAGCTTCACCGAAGGCCCCAGTGGCTGCTCTCGCATGCGTTTCTCCCACCCTGGGCCCCATAGGGAGCTCCACCGAAGGCCCCAGCGGTTGCTCTCGCATGCGTTTCCCCCATCCTGGGCAGCGCTTCGTAGCCCCATAGGGAGCTCCACCGAAGGCCCTAGTGGTTGCTCTCGCATGCGGTTCCTCCACCCAGGGCAGCGCTTCGTGGCCCCATAGGGGGCTCCACCGAAGGCCCCAGTGGCTGCTCTCGCATGCGGTTCCCCCACCCAGGGCAGCGTTTCGTGGCCCCATAGGGAGCCCCACCGAAAGCGGCACCCACAACGCGTTACGAACAATTGCTTATGGTTGGGTCCTTCGCCAGGATAATTTGGGGGGCTCTGGGAGGCCTCTTGGGACCGTCTCGAACCCCGTCGCTTCAAAAGAGGGGGGCATTAGAGCTAGGCCCCTCCCATCGGATGCCCAAAAGGCGCGTTGTGGGGCCCTGTTGGACCGCTCTTGGGGCGCTCTTGGGGCCGTTGCGGGTCCATCCCGGGCCTCTCGTGGGGCTATGTTGGGCCATCTTGGGGCCATCTTGATGCCTCGAGAGCCCATCGGAAGCGAAAAAGCGAAAAATCGAAAAAACCTTTGTTTTTGTTCCACAGGTTTTGAATACATGATGGCCTTTGGGGGGGATCCCTGGAGGGCTCGGGGGTCTCTTGAGACCGTCTTGGGGCCGTCTTGAGGCCTCTGTCTTGATGAGCTTGGGCGATATTGGAGGATATCTTGGGCTAGCTCAAGCCCTCTCGAAGCTATCTAGGGCCATCCTGGACGCTCTAACCCCTCGCGGGGCAGCCCGTCCAGACCTGGGGGGCAGGGGGGGAGGTAAACCTCCCGAGCAGGGAAAGGAAGGAGGTTAGACAAGATGGGATGTTTGAAGACCCGGCGTCGTCAACTTCGCCGCTCGCACAATCGTGCCACCCACCCGCCAGCGCCATGGTTTACAACGCGCATGCGGCGGCGGTTGCGACGCATGCTTGGCCATTGTTGGTGCATCTCCGCGGCCGCGCTGGCCCGCGCATGCTTGCGCGCGAAGCGGCAGCTAGTTCGCCGCGACCAACGCGACCGCGGCGGCGCTGGGCACATCCCAGCGCGTCTCGCAGGCCGCGCTGACGCGCGCGCACTTCAGCGCAAGTTGGTGACTGGGGCAAGCGCTGCACCATGGCGACGTCGTCAACGGTAGACACGACGATGATAGTAGCGACGACGGCGGCGACGATGACCATGACGACGACGAGGGCAGCGCCAATCAGTGCGCCGATGCTGACCACGCCGACGGCGACGAGGGCGCCCCCGCGTCGGCGACGGAAGTTTTGCCAGGATGTCGACGCGCGCGGCCCGCGCGCGCGACATGATGCCCGCGTGGCATTATTTGACAGAGAGCGCCCCCCACCCCACCCCACCCCGCCCTTCGAATCGCGCGCGAGGGCGTTCGAATAATGTTCGCGCACTCGAGATGCCCGCTCGGTCGAATTCGAGGAGCACATAAACAATGGTTCCCCTAAGAATTCGCGAGGGGGCGCGCGCGGACTTTTTTTCGAAAACCGACATTGCAAAATCATGCGGATTTTGCCGATGCCCTCGGGGCTCCGATTTTGGGGACCCCCGCGGGCCCGATGTTTTCGAAGGGTTGCAGGATACGCGCGCGACGAGGTGCCCGCGCTCACTTCGCTTTGATCTCTTGCATGGTACCATTGGAAACTGGCGATTTGCGATGGGCGGGTGCGCGCGCATTTTCTATGCGCACCATGGCGGGGAGCGTCGATAATGTTTAGTTGGCGCGGCGCGAGCTCATATTTAAGACGGGTGATGCGGCAAGTTCATTTGTAAATTGCAATGCGGAAAGGTGGGTGGTTAATCTCGCCCTCGGGGTGGTGGCGGAGTCTATCCCCCCGAGGCCCCTCGCTCGCGGCCGCCCCCCCCCCGCCGGCGCAGTGGCCCCGCCCGCCCGCCCGCGCACGCGGCGGCGATTGCGACGTGCATCGACGCGGCCGCGCTAACGCGCGCAAGATCGCGCGCGGAGCGGCCAGCTAGCCTGGCGCGACCGAAGCGGCCGCGGTGGCGCCCGCCGCCGGGCACTTCCCAGCGCGTCTCGGAGGCCGCGTCGACGCGCGGGCGCGCTGGCGCGAGTCGGCGATTCGGGCGGACGCGGAATCGTGGCGACGTCAACGACGGCAGACGCGACGTCGATAGCAGCGGCGCTGGCGACGACGACGACAGCGACGACGGCAGGGAGAGCGCGGGCGCTGATCGCGCCGAGGACTACGATGGCGCCCTCGCGTCGGCGATGGAAGTGCTCGCGGGATTTCGATTCGCGCGCGCGGCCGGCGCGCGCGAGCAGCCCGCGTGGCATTCTTATTTGGAAGGGGTCGCGCACCCCCCCCCGCCCCCCGCCTAGCGCGCGCGAGAATTCGAATGACGTCGACGCGGGCGCGCGCGAGGAGCGCGCGCTTTCGCGCGCGGTGAAAACATTGGAGAACATTTGGTCGTCGCAAGCATTCGCGAGGGCGCGCGCATGCATGTTTGAGCATTCCCGCTGCGAAACCATGCGCGCATGTGCTCGGGGCACTTGACTTCGAAATCCTTGCGACTCGCAAGATTCACGACTGGCGTCGGCGCGCGCGTAAGACAACGCGCGCGCGCATTTCGCCCCATTTTGCGCCGGGCTTTCCTGCGACAGCACGCGCTTCAGGGGTTCGAGCGATGCCCATATGCGCGCAAAGAGCACGTTCGGTCAAATTTCTTGACCACGTCGAACATATCTGCTTTTTCAAATCAGAATTCGCAAGAGCGCGAGCGCGGGCTTGTCGCGACATTCCCGCGGCGAAACCGTTGGTTCTGAAATGTTTTCGGGGCGCTCGGCTTCGACGTGCTGAGGGGGCCCTTGGATTTGATTGGCTCCGGCATGCGCGCGCGACCGCGCGCGCATTTCGCCCCGTTTTGGTCGCAAGGGGGTCTTGCGACCGCGCGAGCCTCGGGGCGTTCGAATGATTCCCACTCGCGGAATCTTTTCGCCCGTCCATTTGCAACCTGGCTTGCGAAGCCCGTGCGGCGGCCATTGCGATGGCTGCTCGGCGCTGGCTGGCGCATCGCAGCGGCCACGCTAGCGCGCGCCGGCTCGCGCGCAGAGCGGCCAGCTAGTCTGTCGCGACCGACGCGGCCGCGGTGGCACTGGCCGTTGGGCACGCCCCAGTGCGGGCACATCAGCGCGAGTCGGCGGTTCGGACGGGCGCGGCATCACGGCGACGTCGACAACGGCGGGGAGCGATGATCATTGCAACGGGGTTGGTGACGATGATGACAATGATGTCAAGGGCAAGATGGCGATGATGGTGTCATCGCGTCGGTGATGAAGGACTTGCGCTGGCTCCGACATGCGATCGGGACGACCGACATGGGTACGGAAAGAATGGGTACAATGCCCAACAGCAGTTCCTGTTCATTTTGAACAGGACTCGCTGTCGGTGTCGCCACGGCCTGTGTACATTGGATACAGAAGGCCGCCTGCCCAACAGCGGCCGCTGTTGGTTCGGGACAACGTTTGCTGTTGGGCATTGTGCCCGTTGTTTCCGTGTCCATTTCGGGCGTCCAAATGCGAGCGCGGTCAACGCGCGCGAGTGGCCCGCGTGGTGTTATTTAATTGTTTCGTTCATTTCGCCGGCCCATATTGCGTCGTCGTTGACGTTTGCGCGCGCGTTCGTGGGCCGCGCAGCGCTGCTGGTCGGCGTTGCTGCGTTTGTGGGGGGGAATCCCCATGGATGTTTCTTCGGTGGGATCTCGGGGGGCTCCTGCGCGGAGCTTCGGGTGTTTGGGGGGCCTCCTGGGGGAGCCTTGGGCGCCACGTGGGGCTCTTTTGGCGCCTCTTGGGGGCCTCCTGGGCCCTCCTGGGGGGGGGGTCCTTGGGAGCGGAATTGGTAACATCTTCGGGCGTCTTGGAGGCGGTTGAAACCATCTGGAGGCTTAGGCGTCTTGGAGCGAGTTCCAGTGACTCTGAGCCCTCTTAGACCGCCTTGGGGGCCTCTTGAGACGCTCTTGCAGTCCCCAGGAGCTCCGGCATCCGTGACGGGGACCGCTCGAGGACAACTTGGGAGTTGCATGGGGCATTTTTCGTCAGGGCGACCTCAGGGGCAGCCGCGCGCGCGCGAACTAGGAGTATTTTAAAGCTGTCACTGCAGATTTTAGCACGCCTTTGGTCCGCTGGGCCGGCGAATTTGGCACGGATCGTGCCCACCCCCCAGCACACATGCTTACGCCAGAGGCACGTTTAATAGCATTTGATGAACGTGCGTTTTTGTTGTTAACAGCGATCGTTTTCTCAAGAATCCGAAAGTTCGCGAACCCGGGTTGTTTGAACATTCTTGTTGCGAGACCCGAGGTGTTTGGGGTGATTTCGGCAAGCGCGCGCGACGACGCGCGCCCGCGTGCATTTCGTACCGATTGTTTTGCACAGGGTTCTTGCGACAGCACGCGCACATGGGCGCCCGAATGATGTCGACATGCGCGCGCGAGGTACACGGTCGGTCGCATTTGATGACGAGGTTCGTTTACCTTTTAAAAAATTCGCAAGAGCGCGGGCGCATGTGTGTTTGAACATTTCTGTTGCGCAATCATCGGGTTCTTACATGTGTTCGCGACACTCGATCTCGAAGTCCTTACGAAACCTTAAGGTGTTTGAACGCTTTCGGCGTGCGCGCGCGACGACGCGCGTGTTTGCACTTCGTCCCGCTTGTTGTGAGGGACGCTTTGCGAATTGATGATTTGTGATGAGCGAGTGCGTGCGCATGGTAGTATTTGACAGCGCTAGTCGATACTGGCTCGGCTGGGATGGTATGGCTTCATATTTTCGATGGGTGAGGTGGCCGAATCACATGTAAAGTGCACATCCCAGGGTGTACTGATAATCCCGGGGGGGAGATCGATCCGAGTTCTCTTCTAAGTAAAGAGAATCTAGGTGGTGCACAATCCACGTGTTGCAGTGTATGCGGTGCATTCTATATTGTGAAAGCTACGAGGTGCAATCTATGTGGTGCTGTATGCGGTACAATAACTTATGGTGCAATCTACCTTGTGCAATAGTTTGCCCCAGGCCGAGCGGGCGGAGTGCGGCGCGTCCAGGCCGCTTGGGCGCACGCAAACTCGTGCATCTCACAGGTGTGTTCACGGCTGCAGAGGCCCGGGCGCTCAATTTGAGCAGGCAGTCGCTTTCGTTTCCGCCCATCCTCTTCCTCTTCCTCCGTCCTCCTCCCCTCCTCTCTTTTTCCTGGGGTCGCGGCACGGGGTGCGCCAGGATGACCGTTCCGTGTGCGGAAGATTGGCGCCTGCGCTGGCTGCGCGCGGGGGTGGGCCACATATTTGTCGCCCAGTCTTGTAGCCGCTCTCTCTAGGGAGCCGTTGCCAGACCGCGCTGCCTGTGCCGATTTGCCCCCTCCACACGGCATGGCCGTGTGGACAGTCTCCAGTAACATGTGTTCTTTAGTTTCTCATTTGTCATTGGGGTGCACCTCTTTCCCGTACCAGTCTCACTTCGCTGGGGCGTCCCAGCATGCAATTCTACGTTCAGCGTGTTTGATGTTGGATCCTTTGAGCTGGGAGGGCAATTGTTCAGACATCCTTATCTTGTCTAGCTGCTCCCTCTGTCCACACTCCCTTCTTCCTTGCTTCCTGCGTGGCGCTGATTCGTCTACAGGGTAGGTCTCTATCGTTATAACTGCCTTTATTTCCGCATAATCAGACTATTCCTCCGCCCTGGCATCCGGGCGGGAACCCGGGCACACGGGCGCCTGGGCACGCGGGCATCCGGGCACCCGGGCACCCGGGCATGCAGGCACCCGGGCACCCGGGCACCCGGGCACCCGGGCACCCGGGCACCCGGGCACCCGGGCACCCGGGCACCCGGGCACCTGGGCACACGGGCACACGGG